>CM040618.1:30664973-30740480 GCA_022817965.1 Solanum lycopersicoides | reverse complement strand
TATGCTCTGATACCAAGTCTGTAACGACCCTCAAGTACCCCCTAGAATTTAGGGAGAACCCTTGGTTCGTCACAAGGCGTACTTGACCCTTTGGGGTCTTGTACAAGCCCTTTAACTATCGTTCATTACATAAGACATTAAAAATAGTGTAGAATTAAAACTTTTCACGAATAATTTAATAAAAGAAACATTTTTCATAAAATACTAAGAAAGTCTCATCGTCACAAGCCAATCTTAAAGACACGACATAATATCTTAGGGACACGCCCCTTACATTGAAAGAAAATACATAATAAGTCTTCAAATAACAAACTAAGAGAATAGGACTATGCCCTCGGATATATGAAGACATACTTTGTCTTGAGAGAGTAGGTTCCCAAGATTTGCCTTCAAATCTTCAAAAGCCTCCAACCTATACTTATTAAGTATATAAAAGCATGGGGTTAGTACAAAATAATGTACTAAGTATGGCATATGCAAAAACATGCAAAAAGGGACATTTAGTAAAAACACATTCCACTAGTGCTATGGATAGATAGCGTCCTATTACACTACCTACCCTAAGTAGCACACTCTTTTATAAGACTTACAACTTTGATTACTCTTGTGGGGGTTAGCTTAACTGACATAGACCATGAGAGCTAGACATGGAATCCCGATACTTCCCTTATCAGAGAAGGGTCCCCCCACTTGCCTAGAGTGAGGTCTTTTCTTCTAGCTTTTACATAGCTTTCCAATAGCTACACCTATGTGGGCGCATAGTTAAGGAATAAGGATATTGCTACTAAGTAACTCAATCTCTACTAACGATGAGTACTCATCTCAAGACGTACATTGGAATACAACAACTCAACTCACGAAGTGTAACCACCTCTCTTTTATATCCACGGATTATCAACATTATACACTATAGGTTAAGGATAACTAGTGAACACCATATCTTAACTCACGAAGGGAATTCATCCTCCGACCTATCTTAGAAAGCTCTTAGGATGTAGTGAGGTTACTACTAAACACTTCATCTCAACTCGCGAAGAGTGTTCACCTCAAAACTCCCTTTTCGACTTAACTTAGCTTCATTCATTCATTCATTCAAGTGTGTGCGTGTACATGTGAGCACACCTTGCATATAAACATCATTTAATTTACATTAACTTCTATACATGCTTAGTCCTTCATTCACCACATTACACACTTTAACATCTCAACCTGTACACTTACTTTATTTAGGCATAATATAGGCAAAACATACAATTCAAGCTTCATAATGAATATCAACATGAACCTCTTCATTATAACTTAATTTCACACACTAGGCCTTCAAATCCATACTCACAATACATACCAAATACAACCAAATACAACAAGTAAACACCGCCACCAAGAAGGTGGAACATACCACTCAAGAGCATTTCATTATAAGAGTTATACAACAAAACCAACTCACCATTTAAGCTAGCTTTCACCAGCTATAATCAATTCTTCAATATTTCATCATAATATGGCCCTTAGGGTAGTAGCTAAACCATAATAACAACATAAGAAAACCAAAGTTCAAACACTACACAATCATGCTCATTTAATCCATTTCTTAAGTCAAAGTTTGATAAAAAGTTTTAACATGTTTTCATTGAAGTTTTAGCATTAAAATCACCAACTAACATTAGAAACATCATATTTGAATCATTTAAAATATTTTCATGCAAGACCCATATTTAGAGTTAAAGATAGAAGAAGTTAGGGTTGAAAAGCCTTTTTGAAAATTCATTAGAAAGGACTCCTTGAATGAAAGAGAGTTCAAGGATGACTACCATACCTCAAATAGAAAAAAAAAAACAATGATTTTGATGAAGAACTCGACCACTAAAAGCCCTCCAAGCTCTTTCTTGAATACTAGCTTCTACGGAGTTTTAGTTAAAGTTTTAAGACAGAGGGGTTTTGAGTTTTAGGAAATGAAGTCTAAAATTAGGTGTTAGGGTTGAAAAAATTTAATATACCTAAAAGACCATAAAAGTATCATCCTAGGTTCATAAAAGACTTGGGTGAATTTACCAAACACCCCAAGTCATTACAGGAAAGTGACAGCTTTTGGCAGTCTTCACAGACGGCTCAACCCAATGGATCATTTGTCCATCAACAGCCCGTTGGTGGTGTTCGGTTGTTGGGTATGAGACTCTCCAAACATGCAGTCCTGAAGGTCCAATCGATGGACCAAGTCGACGATCCATTTGTTGGACCACTGGCCGTCGATTGATCTCGTTGGTGGACACTGCCTACGCAGTCTTGGGTCCTAAGCTTGGGCCCTTCTCTAGGGACCTTTGTGGGTCCTAGGTGGGGTCGTACCCGGACGTTAAACCCCTAAAAGTAGTCATCTATGTCTTAGGAACATCTCACACCAATTTCAAACAAAACGAACACAAAAAACTCATTCAAACACATGAGAACACAAAAGAACTATCTAAGGCATATCTTCCGAACGTCATGGACGTTTGACCTCCAAACTAAAACAAAATTCACACACTGACTAAGAACATCCATAAAACTCATTTTAACACAAAATTAACTCAAGAAACAATCACGAATCTCTAGTTCACCTTAGTTCATTTTAGGGTGTTACACTCTAGGTCATTTATCTACCAAATTTACTACCACATAATCTTCCTATTCATTGCAAGGTAAATTTGTCCCCTATAGTGATGGTCTTACTTTTTAGCAGTACTTTGGAAGTAATTCCCTTTTGTTTAGTGACTGAATGTGGTCAGTCATATTGGCCCCAACTTCTCATTGAAACTCCATTATATAACGATCGGGTTCCCTCGTTATAGAAAATACAATGGGGGAAATTTTGAGGCCGGAAAACTTATTCGTAGTATTTGGAATTTTCCCAACCTAGTCTAGAGTTGGACGAAATTGGAGTAATTAAGGTGTAGGGGTATCTAGTACCAATAAGGTGATTTATTTATAATTTTGATTAAATGAGGGGGTATATAACTCATTAAGGGATCCGTACGACTTTATACAATTGAACTTGGAAAAGTAGAACTTCGGGAATTGATCTTAGCACGAAGAGGTTTTCTGAGTGCCGTCGGTTAAAGGTGTGTTGTGAAATGGGTGTCTTGGAATTATTTGAATAGCTCACTGTTTCGTGCAAGCCGCTTTGGTGTTGGATTTTGTCGTTATGGAGGGGGCGCTTTGGCGGGCCAGACACGACTTAAAGTCGTAAATAAACCCATAAACGATTTTATTCTGCACTTTTTGATTCATAGAGCTAAGGAACGAACCCTATGCGAGTTTCAACAGTTTTCTACCATTCTTCAAGATAAAGGGAACCTTTTTACTCCCAAAATCTATTTTTCGACTTTAATTTTTCGAGTTTTAACAGTTTTCTAAGGGATACTCTATCTTTTTCATAAATCCCTCTTTTTCCTTTTTAATTGTTCTTTACTTATCATGTTGAAAAATTATGAGTTTTTACTAATGTTTTGTTTGATCCAAATTTATATGATGGTTTTTATAAAAACAAAATTTTGTTTTTGCAAAATATATCCAATATATCATCTTTTTGAAAGTTTAATTAGATGTTCGAACACAAATAAAGTATCACTAATTAGTACAATATGCACTAATTTTTATTTTATTTTTTCAAATAAATATTCGTTATTCCATTTTACTATTACCAGAAAAAAAAGAACCAGTATCACTAAATAACAAAACTACATTGTAAAAATATTTTGGGAAAAATTGTCAAAACAATACTATTAACTATATATTTTTTAATAACAAATTTCTTAGCTAATTCATGTTTTTATCATAAAAGAACTAATTTATTGTTAGCTTTGATAATTGGGACCAAATAATTATTCATTAATTTTGGCTATTGTCCAAATTCATGTTGTAAATCTATTTTTTTTTTTGGTACACTGAAAAAGACCTAAAACGGAAAAAATAAATTATGATAAGTCAAATTACTTGATTCTCCCAAGAGAAAAAAACATTATCTTATTGTTGGTGACTTTCCAAATTAGAAATTCTTTTTTTTTTTAAATATAAAATTGGATTTAGAGAAAGAGAAAATGGAGGAGTGGATTACAAGGTAGGGTCAATCCCTCACCAATAAATTAAAATTCAGGTAGTCAACCAACATAGCTACTCTCAAAGTAGCAATTCTTTGTATGTTACAATCTTTATTTCTCAAAGAATCTGTAAGATTATTTATAATCTCTCTTCGAATGCATATTTTATCCTTTATTTCTATCAAGTGTTTATAATTTTCATTAAAAGCAATATGAGAGTGAAATTATATGTCCATATTGTTTTATTATAAATTGATAGCAAAAGGTTATATAATTATTGATATCTTTAATTATGCTATGTTTATATATGTAGGGGGAAAAATCAAGTTTTTTTCAAATAAGAAGCTAAAGAAAGAATAAATTTATATGAAGAAAAAAAGAGATGATAAATTCTAATGACCAAATGGTGAAGATTAATCAAGATTTCATAAAAATTCTTGATGTGGTGAGATCTGACAATCATTATTGTCTTTTCGAATCTCAGCTTCTCAAAAAGGTCTATACATTGTCAATCTATATATATATTGTGGTTTGTTATACTTATATTTGTACATCAGTTATAAATTAAAACATAGACCATTAAAAAGAATACTTTGTTTCTTCTAATTCAAATGACGTTCTTTCCTCGTTAATCTATTATTAATAAATAATATTTTCTTAATTGAAACATGATAAAGTTTGAACCTCATATATTTTAGCTTTCAAAGACATGTTTACTTTGACTCTACATGGAACACAAAATTCTAAAACTTGTTGTCTTAAATATGTTGTAATATTTGTGCGACTATAAAACTTCTCACTAATGATAAAATAAAAATTTTATACCTTGATTATTTTCTAATATAAACAGATGTCATATTTTTTTTTGATAGATTGATATCAAAATGATGTTGCATAAAATCGGATAGAAAGGAGTATCAGACATGTAATACACAAAGTCTTTTTTTTTATTTTTAAACTCATTATTGTGAGGTCAAATTTACAGTATAAGGATCATAAAACATTGATTGCATATTCGTTATAAGTTCTAATACTTATATTTTTTTCAAGAAGATTTATGTTATACTAAACAAATTAAGCAGCATATGGATTTATACATTATTCAAAAAATGTTAAAACAAGATAGGTTTTTCGAACTTGGAAAATGTCAATTTCTTTAAAGATATCCAATTGATTTTTAGCAGCGTCATTGTTTTTTACCGGAATGAAACTCTTCAATATTTTGTCTCGCCTGAAGTTAAAGCCATTATGTACAGAAACCCTTATTTTGTTGTGAAATTGTGTGTGGATTAGCAGCAATTGGAGAACATGGCATATTATGCACATAACAAATATCAAGAAGGTGAGTCATTGGTGAGGAAGAGTATGAGAGTGAGAAATAAGGCTTGCGAATTCAAGAATGATCAGGATAATGATTGCAAAGGGAAACACCGAAAAATGACAAAGAAAACAAAAGAATATTTTGGAAGTAATGAGTAAAGCTTACTAGAATGTGGTCAAATTTATAGATGTTTTTAGGTGTATTAAATTTGTTTTGTTTTGTAGTTCGGGTGATTCATGGTTTATTGTCAATGTAGATAGGAGACTATAATTAAAATCTTAACCTTATCATGTTCCTTTTTTTTCTCAAGATTTTGTGTTTTGAAGAAACAAAAAGTCTCATAATTGAATTAACATAATTACATGATGATGTGAACAATTGTTTCGTATGTGATTTGCATCAACCTCTTTAGTTTTTTTAGGAAAAAATATTCATAAAATTGTTAGTATATTTGTGCATTTTAATATTATTTTATTTTAAAAATGTCTCCTATCCTATCACCCTCAATTGCCCACTCTTCCTAGGAAAACATTAGTAGAACATTGGGAGTAATTGTCTTTTATTTAGTGACAGAACGTGGTCAGTCATGACTATAACTTCTCATTGAAACTCCATTATATCACACATTATTTTATCTTTTTATGTTTTGTACTGGGATAAAGCACAAGTACCTCTAGAATATGACCAAAATCTCAGAGACACACCTAAATTTAACTAGGGTCCTTACCCCCTCCCTCCTCTCCCGAACTCATTTTTTTCATATTTTTGTGCACCTTTTGTGCTGGCGTGACAAGTTCAACCACCCAAGTAAGTTGCATTTGTACACTAGCCTGCCACATGTGTAAATATATATATTTTTTTAAATTAATATTACTAAAAACAATATTACAAAAAATATTCTTAGTTTCTTTATCTTGTGTTTAAATTAAGTTAATATACTTTTTTTTTTACCTTATTCCGAAACTTCTAATTTTTACCTTGATTCATTGTTTTTCCATTGATTTTATTTCGTTGTCTTTCGTTTTCATTTTATTTCAAATCTAATTCCAAGTGTCTTGTATTTAAAATAACTTAATTTTGAACTGATATAAAAATAAATGAAGAAAACCAAATAAAACATTAAACAATAAAATTTTAAAACTAAAGGACACATTTAAATTATTTATTTTAAAAAAAAACATAATCTTTTTAAAAAATTTGAAAGTGAAAAGATAACAAATTAATTTTAAAAAGTTAAAGTGGGAAAGAAATTAAAATAAATATTTCATAAAGAAAGAAATAAAAATAATTAAGTGTATATAAGTTTTATGTATATATATCTATCTATATCTATCTATACTACCTTAAAAACATGAACTACCTAACTTAAATGTTAAATTACTAAAATACCCCCAAATTAAAACACTATATTTATTATATATGTTATATATTTAATATTGTATTTATTTATGCTATATTATATAAAAAGCATACACATTTTCATATTGGTGGGCAGTGACTCTTCCGAAAGGTTCTGATTTTCTATAGAGTTATGACTTTTATAATGAGTTATGACATATCCGAAAAGTTGTGATTTTTTTGAAGGGTTGTGACTTCTCTAGAAAGAAGCGATAAGAACCTTTTCATAATATCCTTTCATGTGTTTAAATAGAGGGGTTTCTCATACTTTTAAACTATAAATTTTATAAGTTTTCAATTCTTATTAAAATAAGAAAAATTGTGAGAGTTATTCAATCACGCAATTATAATATTTTTTTGTTTTTTATTCTTCTTCTTTAAATAAGGAAGATTGTGAGATTTTTTCAATCATTCAATTACAATATTTTTTGTGGGTAAAATAGATAGATCAACAAAAATTGATTCGACAAGGCAAATGAAATAACTCAACTTCAAATGAAAAGATTATCTTGATAATTCATATTTACTCATTTACATAGAAATAAAATATACTTTTGTAGCAACTTCTAATGGACAAAAAGATCAATGATTTTTATTGTACAAACTACAACTTAGTTTTGAAAATCTAAAAAGACTCAAAATGTGGGGGGAAATGTATTTGATCCAAAACTTATTTGAGGAGTCCAAACTATATTTAGTAAATACTCTTTCCTTTCCAATTTATTTACTGTACTTTTACTTTTATTCAGTTTAACATAGAATGTTATTTTTTCTTTGGGTGTGACACATCATTAAGACCACAAAGTTAAAAGAAATTTTAATATATTCAAAATATGATCCTTAAATTGAAATTCCTCTTTATTTTATAAAAGTTCATATCAAATTAAAATTAGACCAATCTATATATACATTTTTTTATCTATCTATACTACCTAACTTAAAATACCAAATGTAGTATATCCTCTATATTTTATATTGTATTCTATTTATTTGTGTGTATTATACTACATTATATTAAAGACAGACCCATTTTTACAATTGAAGGGTTGTGACATTTTCGAAGAGTTATACCTCTTCAGATGAGTTGTGAGCTTTCAAAAGGGTTGTGACTTTTCTATTAGGTTGCGACTTTGAAGAGTTGTAACTTTTCCAAAGGGTAGTGAAATTTTTGAAGAGTTATGACTTTTCTTATGAGTTGTGACTTTTCCGAATGATTTTGAGTTTTCAAAAGGGTTGTGACGTCTTTTTGATAAGGCACATTATCTATTTTTCACACACTACCCTTTGTTGGCTATAAAAAGAGGGATTTCTTCAAAATTTTAACTACTTTTGTTAAAAAATATATTCAGTATTGTTGTTCTTCTTCTTCTTAAAAGATCATATTTAGTATATCTTCTATATCTTTATGATGGAACAATATGCACATAATATTACTACACATTTTAACTATAAATGACGGGGGTTTCTCACATTTTTAAACTACATTTTAAAAATGTTTTTAGTTCTTCTTTTCTTAAAACCTCATGATTGATTTATAAACGTGGAAAATTTCAAAGGTTAGTGAAATTAGAATATTCCCTAATATGAATGTTAAATTAATTTATGAGTTATTAAGAGTGACAATTTTTTTATTTTAATAATGTTTACTTTATATTTAAAACTAGTGTGCTACCTGGTTTGACATTCACGCGCAATGCACGTGCGTCAAAACTAGTAATCAATAAATATGTGTACTAACTAATTATAAAATTACTAATCAATAAATGACATTGATCCAATTTGTGCACTCATCACTTGTCCTCAAGTGTGTGTGCACACTCTCTATTCCATGTTAACGTATGTAGTATATTTATTCCATTTTAAATTACTTTGGGGGGAGGGGGGAGGGGGAGTAATAGGACCTAGTTAAATTTAGGTGTGTCTTTGAGATTTTGATCATAGTCCAAAGGGTACTTGGGCCTTATCCCTATTATAATTTAGGTAAACTCTATGCCATTTATCTACCCAATTTATTAGCCCCATAATCTTTCTATTTATTGCAAGGAAGAATTTATCCACTATATATAGTTATGGTCTTACTCTATACTTAGCAGAACATTGAGAATAATTATCTTTTGCTTAGTAACTAAACGTGGTCAGCCATGGCCATAACTTCTCATTGGAACTCCATTATTTTATATTTTTAATGTTTTGTAATTCATATAACTCTAGGTCATTTATCTACCAAATTACTACCATATAATCTTCCTATACATGCAAGGTAAATTTGTCCCCTATAAATAGTGATGGTCTTAATTTTTTAGCAGTACTTTGAAAGTAATTGCCTTTTCTTTAGTGACTGAACGTGGTCAGTCATATTGGACAAAACTTCTCATTGAAACTCCATTATGTAATGATCGGGTTACGTCGTTACAGAAAAGCCTATGGGGGAATTTTGAGGCCAAAAAATTTATTCGTAGTATTTGAAATTTTGCCAACCTAATCCAGAGTTGGACGAAATTGGAGTAATTAAGTTGTAGGGATATCTAGTACCAATAGGGTGATTTATTTATAATTTTGATTAAATGAGGGGGTAGATAACTCAGGATCCGTACGATTTTATACAATTGAACTTGGGCAAGTAGAACTCCGACAATTGATCTTAGCACGAAAGAGGTTTTATGAGTGCCGTCGGTTAAAGGTGTGTTATGAAATAAGGGTCTTGGAATTATTTGAATAGCTCACTGTTTCGTGCAAACCACTTTGGTGTTGGATTTTGTCGCTATGGAGGGGCCGCTTTGGCGGGCCAGACGCGACTTAAATTCGTAAATAAACCCCTAAACGACTTTATTCTGCACTTTTTAATTGTTAGAGCTAAGGAACGAACCCCGTGCGAGTTTCGACAGTTTTCTACCATTCTTCAGGCTAGTCCCCGAATTCATTTTCCGATCCATTCAACATAATAGAATGAGTAATTATCAATGTGGGAGAGTTTTGAATAGGAAACCATGGTGGAAAAACCTTAGTTTGGATACTTGGGATCATGAGTATGATCTAGGGTTTTTAGAATTGTTAGAATCCGGGTAATTAGTGATTGTTTATTGAGTCTCGTATTATATTAATTGTTTGTAAACTAAGAACAAGCAGAACGAATCCATAAAGGGAAGGATTTAGGGTTTTAAGCTTGTTTCGAGATAGGTGATGATGTGATTTTATGATATGTCAGTTTGTGTTTCATTGTGAGACATGTATATATGGAACGTTGCATTATTGATCACACTTTCTGTAAATTAATATGAAGGAATACCTATATGCCATGAATCACTTCTTGACTATATATATTGAGAATATAATTGTGCTTGTGATTACGATGTGTGGAAAGGATCGGGTTCCACGTTTTGGCATAACTAATTGGGATATGTTGTCACGTTTCTGCATAGAGATGGAATTGATTGTCACATTTTGACATAACTATTGGATCGGTGCCACGTTCTGGTATGCTAACAGTTTGAGTTTGGTTTCCATGAGAGAAACCACTACTTGACATAATTTTATATCTTGAGAATTATGAAATTGTAAGTTGTTCATACATATTGATAATATTGTATATGTTCGATACTTTGCAGGTTTATGATGTTTTTTTGACTTGCTTATGTTACACTTTGTGGGATAGCCACGTGGTTCAATCAGTACACTGTGGTTGTGTACTAATACTGAACTTGCTCTTATTTTTGTTGAGTACAGGGCATATTCGGCTATTGAAAGACCTTGTCGTGAAGATCAGTGATGTCGTTCTAATTCAAGGTGAACCAATTATTCCGGGCTTCCATGAGTTCTCCTTTCGTCTATGTCCATGTTTAGGACTTAGACTTTTCGAATTAGTTAATATTTCATTAATTTGGGGTTTTATCCCTTCTTGTTTAGACTTTGATTCCTCGTTTAGTTATTTAGGTACATTGACTTTCAAGTTCTACGGATTGTTCTTTCGCATTAGTTTGGTTAGTTGTTTGTTAAAACCTTGGAGTTTATGGGGACTCCATTTTTATTGTCATTAAACCTACTTCCGTATCTTTAAATGCCTTAGTTTTCATAAAAGTTTTAATTTGGGTTGTAGTAATGGTTCTCCCACCGGAGGGTTAGTATGGGGGCCAATCACGACGCTGTGGGTCGTAACACATTATTTCACTCATTATTCTATCTTTATATGTCTTCTTACTCATGTAACCTAGATGTCATTTATCTACAAAATTTACTACCCCGTATTCTTCTT
The DNA here is from genome assembly GCA_022817965.1 of Solanum lycopersicoides. Lineage (NCBI taxonomy): Eukaryota > Viridiplantae > Streptophyta > Magnoliopsida > Solanales > Solanaceae > Solanum > Solanum lycopersicoides. Next base: position 30,729,439 of record CM040618.1, on the reverse strand, counting down.
ATTCATTGCAAGGAAGAATGTCTCCCACATATATAGTGATGGTCTTATTTGTTATCACAATGTTTGAGTAATTATTATTTATTTAGTGACTGAACGTGGTCAGCCATATTGGCCATAACTTCATTGAACTTTATTATTTTACTCATTATTCTTTCTTTTTATGTCTTGAAACTCATGTAACCTCTAGGTTATTTTTCTATCCAAGTTACTACTCCATAATCTTCCTATTCATGGCAAGAAAGAATGTCTCCACTATATATAACGATGATCTTATATTTTTCGATGTATAAGAAAATATAGAGCGCATAAAAATGAGTAAATAAAAATCTTATTAGTTGAAGGAAGATGTTCTTTTTATGAAGCTTTGGATTCAATTCTTGTCTCATATTTTATAACTTGTACTTGGATGTTGAGGTATATTTTCCGGAGAAGAAAAGTTTAGAAACTCTTGCTAGACTGGTGAAAAAACATGTTGCCTTGCGCTTAAATCTCCTTAAAAAGAGCAAAATATCTATTCATTTTTCAACCTGAAAATTTATTTTTAATTGTAATTTTGTAATTTCACCAATAAAAACCACTTGAATTTTCCATATAAATATATATCATCCTGTAATTTTTTTTTTTATTTTTACAGAAACAATACTATCTAATAAGTTGAAGAATATCTACGCATAAACCTAAATTTGTTTGCTCTATTTTTGTTTTATTAGCATATTTTTTTGCTTACAACCATGTTATGAACTTTTCTTTTGAATCGTAGGTCTATTAGAAATAATATTCTTATGACACAAAGATATGGGTAAAATATGTGTACATCTTAATTATTACTTTCCACAAACTCACTTGTGTGATTACACAGAATGTTCTTTTGTAGTTAAGTTGGTAGTTTCGTTGTTTTAGTTTAAATATTTCTTTAATGTTATTTATGATATATTCTAGATATAACATATCTTGGGTTCTTTGGTACATATATAAATTTTCCTCCATTAATTGTTCTAATAATTTTATATCTTTCATAGATTCTATCCAATATTGTGAATATCCGTAGTCCATTTTAATCTGAATTTATTTCTAAATCATACCATTCTATTTTTTCATAGTCTAAATCTCGTTGGTCTATTTCATACCATTGTTGATTTAATATATCTTCTGGTTCGTTATTATTAAATATTTTTCCCATATTATTCTTTTAATTCAATTATTTCTATACCTTCAAGTATATATAAGATTAAAGTTTCATAGCTTTTTATCATTTCGTCATGTATGTATGTGGTCATGTTCTTTGTTATGCAGGGTTTTTCAATTATTTCTTCCTATCATATTCATAATCGATTAAATTCATATTAGATTATTATGAACTAGATTATCTATTTATCATGTTTTCCTGTCACTACTAGCATCGTACTTTAGCGGATACTTCCTTCTTATCAGCGCCTCAACTTTGTTTATTCCCCTAAATGGCTTTCCTTGCCTACCGGTTTCAACATTAGGATGGCATAGTATAGAAGTTTTATCCCTGTTTCCAGTGTGCTAATAAACTAGAAATCATGATTCAAATAATTCTAGTACATAATAACTAACATAAAATTATTCAATCATATATATGATATTCAGGAATATATGAAATTAGTTCTGCATATTTTTTGAACAATATACCTTTGTTTCTTGCTTATTCATGCTATCTGAAATATCTAATTGGATTTCAGATTGTTGCTCCATTTATCTGAATACAAATTTTTTCGATGAGAGATTTTTTTTAATTTTTTTTTTAAAAGAGTCTTTTTTATTTTAGGCCCCCCTCTTTATGTTACATCTTCCTTCCTTTATATAGAAAGGAATTAGTGCATAATTATGCACTTACTATACTCCACACTTACTTTACAACTATCCCTACCTACTACTTTTACACTTGTCTTTTTAATAATACACACCACCTACCATACTTTACACTTGTCAACATATCTTTAATAATGCACATGCATATGTTGACTAAGTTATCCTACTAGCCAATAATGTGACTACTACTGTACATTTCAAGACTTTTACATATCTACTTTTGGCTTTGTGTTGTCAAGAACGTTTTGGTGTTTCTGTTTATCTTCATTTTTATCTTCTTGTCATCTTTCGTCTTTCTCTCTTTTCTAAAGATTCTTCATCTTTATCTTCTTATTATCTTCCGTCTTTATCTCTTATTCCAGCTAGACGTCTGGGATTATATTATCTTCTTCGTTGCATTTTGAACATATGTGATCAGGGTATTTGTGATCAATTAGCTTGCAATACCTCGTTAATAATTCTGCCGAAATAAATCCTACTTTAAGTGCTTGTGTTGTAGGTCGTTCTTCTGGCTTAAGTAATGATAAAATCCATCTCTGGACTTCATCCATATATGCTTTCCTTAGCTCCCTTGAATTGGAATAAATCATTAACTGATCTCTTGCATAGTAGCTCCATATAGAATTTCCGTTTAAATAATTATTTGCTAGCTCTTGTATAATGGTTGATATACCAATTATTCTCTTATTGGCATAAAAACTGGGTATCTCACTTTTTTGTATCTCTGATTGTTGTTCAATATCTTCCGGTATTATCATATCTTTTGTTAGTCCTATCTTTACTACTTGTATCGGAGGTTTATTTCCTCGTATAATATCTCTGATGTCGCCGTATAGAATTTTACATATAATAAATTTCCCTTAGTAACTCTCTTATAAGTAATAAATGCTTTATGTATCCACGGTATGCCACTTAGTTCCTTCCATCATATGTATATACTGTATTTAGTAATCCATAGTTGTAACATGTCCTTACTAAGTTGACGTTAGTTTTCGGTTGTGCAATCAATTTATTATAACCTTGTAATTTTGGGGTTAAATAATCCTGGTTGGGTTCTTGGATTGTAGTAGATCTGGGTTTAAGGGTTAAAAACTTTTGGATTTTGTGTATATTTTCTATATAGATTTGCGTAATATGGTTATATGTTCTTTTGTCATGGTGTAGGCTATCTGCGTATGTAGAAGTTTATGGTTCAGTAGTTAATATATTTTTTGGTGTTAGCCTCGAGGTAAATGGTTTTTCGAATAACTGGTTTAAGTTTGAATTCTTATGTTTTTCACTAACTTGTTGGCTTGTACCTGCAGCTGTATTTAAACGATTATTATGGGTTTTTAGGTGTTTTCCAACGTCACCGTTTCGTTTGGATTTTTTCTGTCTTCCGATTGACATAGTGCCTCATTTTTATAGTCATGCTGCTGACTTATGCTAGCTTTAGACTTCAGATTATCTTCATTAGTCTTTAACTTTTGTATCTTGTTGTCCATACTATCTACTTTTGTACAAAGTGTAGTAATAGCTTCGAGTATCTTTTCAATTGTATTTTCTCCCTTAGTCTCAGTCTGAGTAGCTTTGTCGTGATAGGTAATCTGCAATAACATTCTTATCAGTTTTTATTACTTCAATTGTAAATGTGAAATTTAATATATTTAATACAAATCTCCTTATTTCTTTTATTGTTACCGAATATTGTATTTTTCTTGTTAGCCACCATTTTACTTGTGTATTGTCTTTTCTTATAATGAATTTGTTATATACAATATATGGTTCAAATGATAATAAACACTTATATACTGAATATAATTCTTTTCTATTTATTTCCCGTTTTATTTCTGTATTATTAAATGTTCCTGAATAATACCTTCAATGATGTTCTATTGTATTGGCATCATACTTGTATTTAATATTCCTCCATAACTTTTTTCACTCGCATCTTATTCTATTATATAATTAAATTTTTGTTTTCATCTGGAAAATATAGTTTAGGTTAGTTTTTCCATAATAATTTTACCTTTTGTATCTGTATTTGGTCTTTTTTATCAAACTGATATTCTATATTTTCTTTAATTTTTGTTGTAATGGTTTTAAATTCTCTGCTAATTTTGGTATGTATTCTCTTACTTGATTTACTAGTCCTAAGAATGATTGTAATTTCCTTTTTGTGTCTAGTTGTTCATTTGAGTTAATTATTTTTTGTACTATATGTGTTTGCATTTTTATTCCGTTTTTATCTATTTGTATTCCTAAGAATTCTATTTAATTTTTCATTATGTCTGCTTTCTTTTTACTTAGACTTATACCCGAATATTCTATTACATGTATAAATTTTTCTAATAATCTTACATGTTCATCTTGTGTTTTGGAATATAATAGTATATCATCAATGTATACTACACAATTTTCTATTTGTTTAAAGTATTTGTCCATAAAGTTTTGATATCTACCAGGTGCGTTTTTATATCCAAATGGTAATACATTTCATTCATAAAATCCTTGTGGTACAGTGAATGCTGTTAGTTTTTTAGACTCTTCTTCTAATTTTAAGTGATAGAATCCTGATTTACAATCAAATTTGCTAAAATAATTATATCCTTGTATTTGTCTTATCTTTAGTATTTTATTTGGTATCGGATAATTATATGTTTTAGTTTTTGCATTTAAATTTCTATAATCAATAACCATTCTGCTTTTTCCTCTTTTTTGTTCACTATGTTTATTTACTATAAATGCCGGGCTTGTGTGCTTACTATTGCTTTCTTGTATATATCCTTTTTCTAGTAATTCATTTATATGTATCTTAAATTCGGTTAAATCATTAAAATTATATTTTAATAGTTTTTGGATTATTATAATATTATTATCAATTAGCTCAATTTTCACTTTTGTTTTAGGTTTTTTCCATCCTTGTAAAGGATCTTCATTATATAATAATTCTAACTTATCTTGGATTATTTTTACTTTATTTATAGAGAATATAATTAATTCTATCTTAGGGTCTTCTTCTTTTATATTTTCTAACTTTTGTATAATTTTCTCACTTCCTTTTATCCATTCTGTTATTTTTCATTTTTTGTTATTTACTCTTTTTGCTCCTATTTTTTGTTTACATGGTGTTGTGAACCACCAGTGTTTTTTTGTTATTATATGTGGGTATAATTTTTCTAAAAAAGGCATTCCTAATAGCATATCTTTTGTAGTCAATTCAAAATTATGTATTTCTTCTATAGTTAATATCTTATCCCATATTTGTATTTTAATATTTTTTGCCTTATATGTGATCATGCTTCCTTCATTATTAAATCCTGTTACTACCATCGGTGTTTTAATTTTTCCCATTTATTTCCGGTAAACAATTATATTTGCATATATTAGCTTCTGCTCCCGTATCTATCATCGGTGTATAATATCTGTTGTAATATCCCTCTATTATTATCTTTGCAAGTGTATGTATTTTCATATTTTTATCCTACCAAAAGTTCTTTTTATTATTACTCTTTTATTTTCAAAATTTATTGTCAATTGTTTGTCTTCTAGATTATATGGTTTTACTTGTTCTAACCATTTTATTCCTAAAATAATATTTTCATTTTTTTTATATATTTTAAATTTTATTACTATTGGTACTCCTCCAATGATTATTTCTTTTTCTGTAGTTTCTTCGGCATACATTAATGCTTTTGGTAATTCGGGGCATGATTGCCCAGTAGTTATTATTTCATCTTCCGTTACTAATTTCCTTGTAATATAGTTTTCTTCTCGTCCTGTATCTATTAATATTAAATATTTCCGTTGTTTCATTATTCCCGTTATGTAATAATGATGTGATTTTATTTCATCTTCCATTGATTTTTGTGAAGTTTTATTTATTCTTCTTGAGGTACTCATTTTTGATGATATTTGTGGTATTTCATAGTTTATTCTTTTTGATGTGCTTAATCTTTCTTTTACTATTTCTAAGTCTTCTTCTATATCAATCTCATTATAACTATAATAATTTTTATCTATGACTTTGACTATCCTTTCAAAAGGATCTTCTATTTTTATTTTATTTATTTTATTTTTTGCTGTTATTTTATGTTTTGTTGTTAAAACATATAAGTTTTTACATCTAACTGTAAATATTTTACTTCCCGGGGCTAGTTCTATTCCCGATATTTTCCAATATAATATTAGTGATTTATCTCTGTTCCTGTCATTTATTGCTACTGAGTAGTTAACACTTATTATAAATTTAAGTTTTTGGTATATGAGGTTACCTTTTACTGCACTTATTATTCTTTTTTCTATGGGTTGTATGATTCTATCATCCGCTAAGTATATTTCTATGAGTGTATCTATTCCTTCTCTATAACATGCTTTTATTAGTATTTCTGTTCCTCCTAAATGTACATATTTAATTGGATTTTTAGCCTTAATGTCTTGTATTTCTTTATTTATTATTCGTTTGTTTATTATTGGTATTTTGGCCTTTTCTTTAGTGTATTTGCAATCTATGATATGTTCTCTTTGACTTACTACATAATATTCTTTTTTTTTGTCGTTTAAACCAGTTTCTTATTGTTGGTATTTCGAATATTTTTGCTATGCTTAGATCTAATTCTTTTTCTTTTATTTGTTCAAATATATTATCAAATATTAATTTTTGTTCTAAAAATTCTTCATCTTGATGTTCTTCTTTATTTATTATTTGTATATCTGTTTCAGTCATTTGTTGTATTATAGAATTCATTATCTGATTCCATTTCTATATCATTATCCATTTCATTTTCTGATATTTCATATATGCTATCTTCACTTTCTAATTCATAATCTACGTACTCTATTTGCGTATATTTTTCATCGTTTATTATTATTTCTGAAATTTGTTTTTTCTTTAGATTTTTAGGTAATTTACAGTCTCTACATTTTCTTAGTTTTCTTTTTTGATCTATATGGTCTTTTGATTTTGTAGTTTCTTACATAGTATCTTCTTCACGGTTTTTTATATTTATATTTTGATCTATATTTTTTACTATTTCTATTCTTATAATACCTATCCGTACAACCAAATTGAGGTGTTGTTTTATTTTTGCAACATGCCAAGTTTTTTACTAATATTTTTTCCATTTTTATTTCTTCTTTTTGTTTTTCACATAGTTCCATAAACCATCGTTGCAAGAATTTTATTCTGGCTCCTAAGGTATCTGTTAATTCTGCTTCGTTTCAACTTTTTATTACTTTCGAATTAAAAGTTTCTGGTAATTTTGTAAAATATAATTTTCTTATTTCTTTACTTTCTTCTGTGCTATATGTTCCTTTATAATCGTATTCTCTAAATGCACATATATGTTCATTTATGTAGCACATATTACATATTGCTAATTTTGTCATTAAATTCCGATTTATGATTTTTTCTTTATTTTGTTCTTCTTCCTCTGTTGTCATACTACCAAATTCATTTCTTATAGCTACTTCATATTTATATAATATTTTCATAGTTGTAGTGGCTAATTCGCCACTAGATTTTTTATTACTTCTTAAGGTTTTTAAATTTTTATCTGATAAATTTTGTAATCATAATTTTACTGTTCCTATAAGTGTTCTTTCTATATATCCTGGTGTCTTGTTATTACTATTTTGTTATCTATTAATTATTTTGATATATATCCTATCCATAATTGGATTGTTTTATTTATATCTGCTACACAGTCTAAATCTAGAAAATTATGTTGTTCAGTTATTGGTTTAGGTGTCCATTTTTTATTCAATTTTTTATCCCATATAGTTTTTTCTCTATCATAGTGTCCATAGTTTTCATTATAATATTTTGGATTTGAATTTTTTTTTTTTTACTCCTGATGTGCTAGGTTTTTCATCCATGTCTATATCTCCTGTATTTATTTCTAAATTCCTTGCATTATCTATATTTGCTAAAATTTCCGTATATGTTTCGTTTGTTTCTGAATGTTGTTCTAGATCATCGTTGTTTATTTCATCAATTCTTATTTCGGGTAGATTATCTTGGCTATTTTCTTCTTTTTCCTCTAATTCGTCTTCTAATTGCAATTTTTTTTGAATTTAATTATTTCATTCGCTAATTTCGTTTTTTGTTCTTTTTCTCTTTGTTTAATTTCATACATTTCTTTTAATATTGCTAGCTCTTTTTCTAGCTCTAGAATTTTAGTATTTTTTACTTCTTCTAATTGTTGTACTTCCCGCTTGTTTTTATTTTTCAATTTCCGTTTTTCTATCTACTTCTTCATTTTCTTTAGTTATTCTTATCATAGCAGTTAAACTATCTTCTAGTTTTACCGTTTTTTTTATAACATTAAATTTAGATTGTCACCTATTTTCTTATATCTTCTTCCTAGATTAGAAAATATTATTTTTATTTTTAATCCATCATAGTTTTCATATGTTTTTCATCTATCGCGTATTCTTCCTTATTCATTTATAGATTGTGTTGAAGTTTATATTCTAAACTTTCTATTTGTATTTCTAGATAAAAAATAGTTTTTCTCTGTGCTATTATAAATTTTTTACAAATTTTTGCGAATATGTTATTATTAAGTCTATTTTGCCTATGTAACAATTCTTGTCTTTTCGCTATAATTATTTCAGTAAGTTTTTCTTTATATTCGTTATTCTCGTTATTCATTGTATTTTTAAATATTGAATATATTTATATTCTATTTTAGATATATTATCTATTAATTGATCTAATTTTACGTTATCAGTTTTTGTGATATTGAGTTGTTTATATTTTGGATATAATTTATTTAATTTTCTTCTTATTTTTCTTAACTTTCTACTAAATTTTCAGAAACAAGCGAAATATATATGGAAATTTTAGCAAATATAGATAATACAAGGAATTTAGAAATAAATACAGGAGATATAGACATGGATGAAAAATCTAGCACATCAGGAGTAAAAAAACAATTTCAAATCCAAAATATTATAATAAAAACTATGGACACTATGATAGAGAAAAAACTATATGGGATAAAAATTTGAATAAAAATGGACACCTAAATCAATAACTGAACAACATAATTTTCTAGATTTAGATTGTGTAGCAGATATAAATAAAACAATTCAATTATGATAGGATATATATCAAAACAATTAATAGATAACAAAATAGTAATAACAGAGACACCAGGATATATAGAAAGAACACTTATAGGAACAGTAAAATTATGGTTACAAAATTTATCAGATGAAAGTTTAAAAACCTTAAGAAGTAATAAAAATCTACTGGCGAATTAGCCACTACAACTATGGAAATATTATATAAATATGAAGTAGCTATAAGAAATGAATTTGGTAGTATGACAACAGAGGTAGAAGAACAAAATAAAAAAAATCATAAATCGGAATCTAATGACAAAATTAGCAATATGTAATATGTGTTACATAAATGAATATACATGTGCATTTAGAGAATACTATTATAAAGGAACATATAGCACAGAAGAAAGTAAAGAAATAAGAAAATTATATTTTACAAAATTACCAGAACCTTTTAATTCAAAAGTAATAAAAAGTTGGAACGAAGCAGAATTAACAGATACCTTAGGAGCCAGAATAAAATTCTTGCAACGATGGTTTGTGAAACTATGTGAAAAACATAAAGAAGAAATAAAAAAAAAAATATTAGTAAAAAACTTGGCATGTTGCAAAAATAAAACAGCACCTCAATTTGGTTGTACGGATAGGTATTATAAGAATAGAAATAATAAAAATATAGATCAAAATATAAATATAAAAAACCGAGAAGAAGATACTATGTAAGAAACTACAAAACCAAAAGACCATATAGACCAAAAAGAAAATTAACAAAATGTACTTGTTATAATTGTGGAAAACTAGGACATATAGCTAGAGACTGTAAATTACCTAAAAATCCAAAGAAAAAATAAATTTCAGAAATAATAATAAACGATGAAAAATATACGCAGATAGAGTACATAGATTATGAATTAGAAAGTGAAGATAGCATATATGAAATATCAGAAAATGAAATGGATAATGATATAGAAATGGAATCAGATAATGAACTTAAATACAACAAATGACTGAAATAGATATACAAATAATAAATAAAGAAGAACATCAAGACGAAGAATCTTTAGAAAAAAAATTAATATTTGATAATAATATATTTGAAAAATTAAAAGGAAAAGAATTAGATCCAAGCATAGCAAAAATATTCGAAATACCAACAATAAGAAACTGATTTAAACGACAAAAAGAAGAATATTATGTAGTAAGTCAAAGAGAACATATCATAAATTGCAAATACACTAAAGAAAAGGCCAAAATACCAATAATAAACAAACGAATAATAAATAAAGAAATACAAGACATTAAGGCTAAAAATCCAATTAAATATGTACATTTAGGAGGAACAGAAATACTAATAAAAGCATGTTTTAGAGAAGGAATAGATACACCCATAGAAATATACTTAGCGGAGATAGAATCATACAACCCATAGAAAAAAGTATAATAGGTGCAGTAAAAGGTAACCTCATATACCAAAAATTTAAATTTATAATAAATGCTAACTACTCAGTAGCAATAAATGACAGGAACATAAATAAATCACTAGTATTATATTGGAAAATGTTGGAAATAGAACTAGCCCCGGGAAGTAAAATATTTACAGCTAGATGTAAAAACTTATATGTTTTAACAACAAAACATAAAAATAACAGCAAAAAATAAATAAATAAAATAAAAATAGAAGATCCTTTTGAAAGGACAGTCACAGTCATAGATAAAAATGATTATAGTTATAATGAAATTGATATAGAAGAAGACTTAGAAATAGTAAAAGAAAGGTTAAGCACATCAAAAAGAATAAACTATGAAATACCACAAATATCATCAAAAATGAGTACCTCAAGAAGAATAAATAAAACTCCACAAAAATCAATGGAAGATGAAATAAAATCACATCATTATTACATATGGAGAATAATGGAACAACAGAAATATTTAATATTAATAGATACATGACGAGAAGAAAATTATATTACAAGGGAATTAGTAACGGAAGATGAAATAATAACTACTGGGCAATCATGCCCCGAACTACCAAAAGCATTAATGTATACCGAAGAAACTACAGAAAAAGAAATAATCATTGGAGGAGTACCAATAGTAAATTTTTTTTAAATATATCAAGGAAATGAAAAATATTATTTTAGGAATAAAATGGTTAGAACAAGTAAAACCATATAATCTAGAAGACAAACAATTGACAATAAATTTTGAAAATAAAAGAGTAATAATGAAAAGAACTTTGGTAGGATAAAAATATAAAAATACATATACTTGCAAAGATAATAATAGAGGGATATTACAACAGATATTATACACCGATGATAGATACGGGAGCAGAAGCTAATATATGCAAATATAATTGTTTATCGGAATATAAATGGGAAAAATCAAAAAAACACCGATGGTAGTAACAGGATTTAATAATGAAGGAAGCATGATCACATATAAGGCACAAAATATAAAAATACAAATATGGGATAAGATATTAACTATAGAAGAAATACATAATTTTGAATTGACTACAAAAGATATGCTATTAGGAATGCCTTTTTTAGAAAAATTATACCCACATATAATAACAAAAACACACTGGTGGTTCACAACACCATGTAAACAAAAAATAGGAGCAAAAAGAGTAAATAACAAAAAATGAAAAATAACAGAATGGATAAAAGGAAGTGAGAAAATTACATAAAAGTTAGAAAATATAAAAGAAGAAGACCCTAAGATAGCATTAATTATATTCTCTATAAAAAAAGTAAAAATAATCGAAGATAAGTTAGAATTATTATATAATGAAGATCCTTTACAAGGATGAGAAAAACATAAAACAAAAGTGAAAATTGAGATAATTGATAATAATAGTATAATAACCCAAAAATCATTAAAATATAATTTTAATGATTTAACCGAATTTAAGATACATATAAATGAATTACTAGAAAAAGGATATATACAAGAAAGCAATAGTAAGCACACAAGCCCGGCATTTATAGTAAATAAACACAGTGAACAAAAAAGAGGAAAAAGCAGAATGGTTATTGATTATAAAAATTTAAATGCAAAAATTAAAACAATAATTATCCGATACCAAATAAAATACTAAAGATAAGACAAATACAAGGATATAATTATTTTAGCAAATTTGATTGTAAATCATGATTTTATCACTTAAAACTAGAAGAAGAGTAAAAAACTAACAGCATTCACTATACCACAAGGATTTTATGAATGGAATATATTACCATTTGGATATAAAAACGCACCTGGTAGATATCAACACTTTATGGACAATTACTTTAACCAAATAGAAAATTGTGTAGTATACATTGATGATATACTATTATATTCCAAAACACAAGATGAACATGTAAGATTATTAGAAAAATTTATACATGTAATAGAATATTCGGGTATAAGTCTAAGTAAAAAGAAAGCAGATATAATGAAAAATCAAATAGAATTCTTAGGAATACAAATAGATAAAAACGAAATAAAAATGCAAACACTTATAGTACAAAAAATAATTAACTCAAATGAACAACTAGACACAAAAAGGAAATTACAATCATTCTTAGGACTAGTAAATCAAGTAAGAGAATACATACCAAAATTAGCAGAGAATTTAAAACCATTACAACAAAAATTAAAGAAAGATATAGAATATCAGTTTGATAAAAAAGATCAAATACAGATACAAAAGGTAAAATTATTATGTAAAAACTTAGCTAAACTATATTTTCCAGATGAAAACAAAAAATTTACTTATATAATAGAATCAGATTCGAGTGAAAAAAGTCATGGAGGAATATTAAAATACAAGTATGATGCCAATACAATAGAACATCATTGCAGATATTATTCAGGAACATTTAATAATACAGAAATAAAATGGGAAATAAATATAAAAGAATTATATTCAGTATATAAGTGTTTATTATCATTTGAACCATATATTGTATATGACAAATTCATTATAAGAACAGACAATACGCAAGTAAAATGGTGTCTAACAAGAAAAATACAAGATTCGGTAACAACAAAAGAAATAAGAAGATTGGTATTAAATATATTAAATTTACAATTGAAGTAATAAAAACTGATAAGAATGTTATTGCAGATTACCTATCACGACAAAGCTACTCAGACTGAGACTAAGGGAGAAAATACAATTGAAAAGATATCGAAGATATTACTACACTTTGTACAAAAGTGGATAGTATGGACAACGAGATACAAAAGTTAAAGACTAATGAAGATAATCTGAAGTCTAAAGCTAGCATAAGTCAGCAGCATGACTATAAAAATGCGAAACTATGTCAATCGGAAGACAGAAAAAATCCAGAACTAAACGGTGACGTTGGAAAACACCTAAAAACCCATAATAATCGTTTAAATACAGTTGCAGGTACAAGCCAATGAGTTAGTGAAAAACATAAGAATTCACACTTAAACCAGTTATTCGAAAAACCATTTACCTCGAGGCTAACACCAAAAAATATATTAACTACTGAACCACAAACTTCTACATACGCAGATAGCCTACACCATGACTAAAGAACATATAACCATATTACGCGAATCTATATAGAAAATATACAAAAATCCAAAAGTTTTTAAAACTTAAAGCCAGATCTACTACAACCCAAGAACCCAACCAGGATTATTTAACCCAAAAATTACAAGGTTATAATAAATTGATTGCACAACCGAAAACTAACGCCAACTTAGTAAGGACATGTTACAACTATGGATTACTAAATACAGTATATACATATGATGGAGAGGAACTAAGTGGAATACCAGAGATACATAAAGCATTTATTACTTATAAGAGAGTTACTAAGGAAAATTTATTCTATGTAAAATTCTATACGGCGACAACAGAGATATTATACGAGGAAATAAAACCTCCGATACAAGTAGTAAAGATAGGACTAACAAAAGATATGATAATACCGGAAGATATTGAACAACAATCAGAGATACAAAAAAGCGAGATACCCAATTTTTATGCCAATAAGAGAATAATTGGTATATCAACCATTATACAAGAGCTAGCAAATAATTATTTAAACGGAAATGCTATATGGAGCTACTATGCAAGAGATCAGTTAATGATTGATTCCAATTCAAGGGAGCTAAGGAAAGCAGATATGGATGAAGTCCAGAGATGGATTTTATCATTACGTAAGCCAGAAGAACGACCTACAACACGAGCACTTAAAGTAGAATTTATTTCGGCAGAATTATTAACGAGGTATTGCAAGCTAATCGGTCACAAATACCCTGATCACATATGTTCAAAATGCAACGGAGAAGATAATATAATCCCAGACGTCCAGCTGGAATAAGATATAAATACGGAAGATAATAAGAAAAGATGAAGAATCTTTAGAAAAGAGAGAAAGACGGAAGATGACAAGAAGATAAAAATGAAGATAAAAAGAAACACCAAAACGTGCTTGGCCACACAAAGCCAAAAGTAGATATGTAAAAATCTTGAAATGTACAGTAGTAGTCACATTATTGGCTAGTAGGATAACTTAGTCAACATATGCATGTGCATTATTAAAGATACGTTGACAAGTGTAAAGTATGGTAGGTGGTGTGTATTATTAAAAAGACAAGTGTAAAAGTAATAGGTAGGGATAGTTATCAAGTAAGTGTGGAGTATAGTAAGTGCATAATTATGCACTAATTCCTTTCTATATAAAGGAAGGAAGATGTAACATAAAGAGGGGGCCTAAAATAAAAAAGACTATTTTAAAAAAAATTAAAAAAAATCTCTCCTCAAAAAAATTTGTATTCAGATAAATGGAGCAACAATCTGAAATCCAATCAGATATTTCAGATAGCATGAATAAGCAAGAAACAAAGGTATATTGTTCAAAAAATATGCAGAACTAATTTCATATATTCCTGAATATCATATATATGATTGAATAATTTTATGTTAGTTATTATGTACTAGAATTATTTGAATCATGATTTCTAGTTTATTAGCACACTGAAAACAAGGATAAAACTTCTATACTATGCCATCCTAATGTTGAAACCGGTAGGCAAGAAAAGCCGTTTAGGGAAATAAACAAAGTTGAGGCGCTGATAAGAAGAAAGTATCCGCTAAAGTACGTTGCTAGTAGTGACTGGAAACATGATAAATAGATAATCTAGTTCATAATAATATAATATGAATTTAATCGATTATGAATATGATAGGAAGGAATAATTGAAAAACCCTGCATAACAACGAACATGACCACATACATACATGACGAAATGATAAAAAGCTATGAAACTTTAATCTTATATATACTTCAAGGTATAGAAATAATTGAATTAAAAAGAATAATAATGAATAATATGTGAAAAAATATTTAATAATAACGAACCAGAAGATATAATAAATCAACAATGGTATGAAATAGACCTACGAGATTTAGACTATGAAAAAATAGAATGGTATGATTTAGAAATAAATTCAGATTAAAATGGACTACGGATATTCACAATATTGGATAGAATCAATGGAAGATATAAAATTATTAGAACAATTAATGGAGGAAAATTTATATATGTACCAAAGAACCCAAGATATGTTATATCTAGAATATATCATAAATAACATTAAAGAAATACTTAAACTAAAACAACGAAACTACCAACTTAACTACAAAAAATGATATCAGAAAATTTATATATGTACCAAAGAACCCAAGATATGTTATATCTAGAATATATCATAAATAACATTAAAGAAATATTTAAACTAAAACAACGAATCTACCAACTTAACTAAAAAATATGATCATATATATATATATATATATATTATTTGAGTGAAATCTACTTTTTTTGGGTTGCTCGTGGCGTGAAAAATCTTATTTTTATTTTCTATCTCCTAGTCTTCTTCCCGTTTGACGTGTTCTAATAATATGGTTGTTGAATGTACTTCAAGAGGGATGAGACACATAAAATCTTCGGTAGATGATGTTAAGAACATATTGCAGCAAAATGACTAAGTTGAAGTTTTTTTCCCACTTTTATGGTCTTTCTGTTGTGATGACGAGTACTTCCCGATGGAGTGCCATATCTAAACAGAATCTCAAGTAGTCTCCAAGCCATCGTGAATCGAATTCACGATGGATCACAAGAGAGTTCAATCCTATACAACTAATGTTCACAAAAAATTGCAAAACCTCATGTAAACAATCAAATCTGTAGAAATAGGGAGAGAACTAGGATAGAGTCTTTTAAATTCATATTTTAATCTTTTTCCATAATATCATATTTGAAAATAACTTAAAAATATGCATTCATATATAACAATGATAGTCCACCATATGATAATTACATCTCTTAGGTATAGTTAATTAATTTAACATTCGGAAGAAAAGAAAGAGATAACTAGAACAAAGTGTTTTTACTTAAATAAGAGTGTAGGAACATTAATACAATCTTTCCTATTTTGGTTATGTGCAACAATAAAGTATAATTATAAGGCAGTACCACTTTCGTACCCTTTTTTATGAAAAAAGATATTTTGTGCTTAACCAAATGAGTTTTTGAACCTCCTTATCTATTTCATCTATCATCCAAGGTATAATAATTGTATTCTCTACCTTGAAGTGTTAGTGTATTCAGGGACGTCAGAACAACAGAATGGTGAATTGATTTAGTGAGCAAAATGGATTCAGTTTCGTTACTTCTGATAATGATGGCAATGGGCTCTCTGATAATCAATCTAGTATAGATGTGAAGGTTTTCATAGTTTAGATGATGTTGAAGCTGTTGAACTCAATGTGGAATCTGGGTATGATGGTCGTACTACGAATTTCAATGTTATCGGTCTAGATGGTGCTTCTGTCAAAGGAGGACCACGTTATGGTGGAGGTGGTGGGGGTGATTTATATGGTGGTGGTTGTGGATAATGATCTTGAGGTGGGATATATGGTGGTGGTGAAGGTGGTTAGGGAGGTAGCAAGCATTATGGAGGTGATGGTTGGTATGGTGGTTGTGGTGGGAGGTATGGTGGAGGTGGCGGTGGTAGAGGAGGAAGTGGGTATTACAAGTGTGAGTATGCTGGTCATTTTTAAGAAAATGTAGTCCAGGTTATGGATATGGCAGAGGTGGTGTTTGTAAATATGGTTGAACGACGGAGGAGGTGGAGGTGGTGGTGGTTGTTACAAGTTAGGGGAAGAAGGGTTGGTAACATTGACATCCTTTATATAAATATCATTCCCACAACCTCCGCCTCCATTCTCGTGCAATCATATCTCCCACCACCACCGCTTCCATATCCATAACCTTTGCTACATTCCCTTGTGAAATGACAATCTTCTCCACACTTGTAACACCCACTTCGTCCTCTACCACCACCAATATATCCATCGCCACCTCCACCATACCTCCCACCACCACCGCCATATCAACCTTCACCTCCATACCGCCTCCTGCTACCCTAACAACCTTCTCCACCACAATATTTCCCACCTAAATATATATGTAAACCACCACCACCATAGGAATCACTTCCACCACCCCTGCGATCACGAGATCCTCTTTTGATAAGAGCACCATCTGGGCCGGCAACATTGGTAACCTTCGTATGACCATCATTCCCAGATTCCACATCAAGTTTAACCGCTTCACCGACAGTTAAACTACAAAATTATTTAGATTTTATACTAGATTGATGAACAAAAAGCTCATCACCACCATCATCCGGAGAAACAAAATTGAATCCCTTTTTGTCACTAGACCACTTCACTGTTTCTTTTTTCTTTACGCCTCTGATTATACCAACTTAGAAAAGAGTTGATTATATGTAAAATTCACTTTTACTTTAAATCATATACACGAACATGATCAAAAAGCTCGTGTTCAATGAAAACAATAAAGAGCTCTAACACATGCATTTCATTTTTATTTTTATTTCAAACTAATAATCGTGAACAATATGAATATAAGGGAAAAAATAATAAAACATGCTTATAAAATTGATCAAACCGAATAGTATATTTAAAAATGAATAAATTCAAAGGCATATGCATGCTTTTTCTAAATTTATATCAACGCCATGACAATTTTCTGATTGAATTTTCTAACAGAAATCTCACCATATGAACAAATTAAATTAGTGTCAAAGTCATAATTGATACATAAAGAATTTAATTTAGTAGGAAAAGTTTTTGTTTGATTCAAATTATTAAGTAAAGCTCAATATAATTTTTTATCCAATATGTTTTATCTGTTTTAAAAAATAATTTAGCTTTTAAGGGTATAAAAATCAATCAACATTTTAAAACTATATTTGCCGATAAACGTTTAACATTTTGAAATACATGAGTTCATAAGATACTAATTTCTATACATATAGTTTGCACCATATATTCTTAAACAAGATTTTAAATATAACATATATTCTCACTTTTAAATATTCTTTAATATGTTATTTTGTGTTACTCTATTGATTTGACACAACACTAGATGAATTCTTGAACTGATTATTGAGAAAGACAATTGAAATACCAGTGCTATTAAAATTTTCCTTTATTTTTTAATTTTATCGAAAGTGTCTCATATTTATAAATGATAAAGAAGAATTACATTATCTTTGAGCAATTCCTTAACCCTAGTTTCTAAAAAATAACCCTTGGAGCCATCACAGATCTCCCTTTTTGTCAACCATTCTAAACTTGCCTCAACAAAAGTCCTGCCACGACCTGACTTCTGGAGTCTTGATGGTACCTACTATATCAGCTAGTATGTAAGACAACCCGTATCGAGAAGATAATGTAGTGAGTGCTAAGGTAGAACTAAAGTTAAATGATACTAATAAAAGAAAGAGCCAGAAGCGAAGTAAAACAAGAAAACTATATACAATAGAAACCTCCCAAAACCTTGAAGTCACGAGTACAAAGCTATGTAACATGAAAAAATACAATTCCCAAAGTGGACCCCAACTGTCAAACCCCGAGGCTACCCCTAGACATAACACGGAACCTAGGATCATGAGTAACCCAAAGCTAATGATGAATCTGGCATATCATGAAAATACTGAAAATAGTTAAGCAAAACATGTACTGTACGGAAACTACAATGAAGGATATATGAAAATGGGGAAAACCTAAATGCACTGAATATAAGTGAAATAAACTAGAGTTTGTGATAACTGAAACAACCACTTAACAACTCCAACTGAATCTACCACTATGTCTAAAAAGCCTCTAAATGAGTTGAGTTGATGAGACATGCTCTCATCTAACTCTAATAAAAATGACACTAAATATAATGACTACAATGGTAGCATGTCTATTGTCCTCGAAATATGATGACTCACTTTTGAAGTTGCTGAGATGCTGAGTACCTAAACCTATATCATGAAAGGATGTATCGTAGAGTATGAGAAAGTACTTTGAATGTAGTCATCTTGAAGGATATAGATACTATGCTGAAATATATATATGAGTAGAACAAAGTGTAACTCAGCAATTACATAATCTGAGCAAGAATGTAAATACGAAACATAACAAAAAGGTTAAGTTGAATGAAGTGACCAAGTACTAATCATGAAGATAACATGATGAACACTACACTGATATAACTGCTGAAAACCTGGTCCAATGCACTAAGAGTCTGGCTTTGGGAGATACTATTAACCAAGACATAAACCACGTGATCTAAAACCATGACCCCGTTTGATAGCCGAAAGTTCAAACGATGGCCCGTGAGTACCATAGTTAATGGCCTTCGTCATCTTTTATGTCAGGGTCATTTTTTTCGTTTCCTTATTCGTTGAGGCACTTAATCTACGTCCTTTCATGCCTAAGCTACGTCGTTTTACTAATAGAAAGAGAAAGAGGCGCCAATTTCTTTCAAGAACAAGCAATAATGTTCTTCATGTTTTTCCCCAAAATCCAAAGGATTTCTCTTTAGATTTCTTCACTAGGTATGTGAAATTTCACTAGTGAGTTCCTTTCATTCATTAGGTTCCTAGAATTAAATCAGTTCCTTGATTCTATATAGATTGTATAGACCTAGGGTTTGAATAAATCTTGTGAACTTTTTTGTGATTTCAGGTGCTATAGAATCCATATTGCAAGTAACATGTTTTCTCAGAAACGTTGCATCAATTGTGTTTTCTCCAGGCTTAGAGCAGGAGGCCAACATCAATAGTTTACTAAATTTGTAGCTTCATTTCGGTTTTATATATAAAAATAAATAAATTGAAAGTTCTTTTTTTAAAATGTGAGTAAAATTTCCAAATTATTCTTGGGAAAAAATGAATAATTTCATAACAAAACACTAATATCGTAAAACGAATGTTATTTTTAAGAAAGTGAATACAATTTATATACCATGACTTTTATGAGAAAATGACAATGAACAAGAAACATTTATTTCTTTTCACAACATTTGCATTAGCTGATCTTGATTCATTCAATTCATATTCAATAAAAATAAGATTTACCAATCTAACAACTATTCATTAATGCAAGATATGTCTATTTTAAGAAGAAAAAAATTGGATGACTATTCACCAATTAATTTAGTTCCTCTACAAAAACACTCAAAACTTTTCTTTTAAAAATGGAGAAAGTTGAAGAAGATATGGTGTTGTCATGTGTAGTGCAACGTCATGGTTTAAAAGAGACTGTCAAATTCTCAAATTTAATTTCCGCTTTACGTCGATGTATTCTTCTATTTTCATATGCAGAATGCCAGGTTAAGTAACAAAGTTTAAAAGGTGTTTTAAGTGTCTATATCAAATAAATTTTACTGATGAAGAAGATGATGACATATAAACTTACAAAAACATATAAAGATTATTGGACATAGCAAGCCAAACTAAGGGATACTCCATCTTTTTCATAAATCCCTCTTTTTTCCTTTTTAATCATTCTTTACTTATGATGTTGAAAGAATTATGAGTTTTCACTAATGTTTTGTTTGATCCAAATTTATATGATGATTTTTATAAAAACAAAATTTTGTAGATGCAAAATATATCCAAAGATATATTATCTTTTCTAATGTTTAATTAGGTGTTGAAACACAAATAAAGTATCACTAATTGATACAATATGCACTAATGTTTATTTTATTTTTTGAAATAAATGTTCTTTATTACATTTTACTATTACCAAAAAAAAAAGAACCAGTATCACTAAATATCAAAACTGCATTGTAAAAATATTTTGGGAAAAATTGTTACAACAATACTATTAACTATATATTTTTTAATAACAAATTTCTTAGCTAATTCATGTTTTCTCGTAAAAGCACTAATTTATTGTTAGCTTTGATAATTGGCCCCAAATAATTATTCATTAATTTTGGCTATTGTCCAATTTCATGTTGTAAATCTATTTTTTTTGGTTCACTGAAAAAGACCTAAAAAGGAAAAAATAAATTTTGATTAGTCAAGTTATTTGATTTTCCCAGAGAAAAAAACATTATCTTATTGTTGGTGACTTTCCAAATTAGAAATTCTTCTTTTTTTTTTCTAAATATAAAATTTGATTTAGAGAAAGAGAAAATAGAGGACTGGATTACAAGGTAGGGTCAAACCCTCACCAATAAATTTAAAATTCAGGTAATCAACCAACATAGCTACTATGAATCTCAAACTAGCAATTCTTTGTATGTTACAATCTTTATTTCTCAAAGAATATGTAAGATTATTTATAGTCTCTCTTCGAATGCATATTTTATTCTTCATTTCTATCAAGTGTTTATAATTTTCATTAATAGCAATATGAGAGTGAAATTATATGTCCATATTGTTTTATTATAAATTGATAGCAAAAGGTTATATAATTATTAATATCTTTAATTATGCTATGTTTATGTAGGAAAACAATTTCAATTTTTTTCAAATAAGAAGCTAAAGAAAGAATAAAGTTAAACGAAGAAAAAAGAGATGATAAATCCTAATGACCAAATGGTGAAGATTAATCAAGATTTCATAAAAATTCTTGATGTGGTGAGATCTGACAATCATTATTGTCTTATCGAATCTCAGATTCTTAAAAAGGTCTATACATTGCCAATCTATATATGTATTGTGGTTTCTTATATTTATATTTGTACTTTAATTATAAACTAAAACTTAGACAGTTAAAAAGAACACTTTGTTTCTTCTAATTCAAGTGACATTCTTTCCTCTTTAATCTATTATTAAAAAATAATATTTTCTTAATTGAAACGTGATAAAGTTTGAACCTCATATATTTTATATTTCAAAGACATGTTTACTTTGACTCTACATGGAAGACAAAATTCTAAAACTTGTTATCTTAAATATGTTGTAATATCTGTGTGACTATAAAACTTCTCACTAATGATAAAATAAATTTTTTATAGCTTGATTATTTTCAAATACAGACAGATGTCTTTTTTTTTTTTGATAGATTGATATCAAAATGATGTTACATAAAATCGGAAAGAAAGAAGTATTTGACATGTAATACAAAAAGTCTTTTTTTTTCTTTTTAAAGTCATTATTGTGAGGTCAAATTTACAGTATAAGGATCATGAAACATGGATTGCATATTCGTTATAAGTTCTAATATTTATATTTTTTTCAAGAGTATTTGTATTATACTAAACAAATTGTGCAGCATATGGATTTATACATTATTCATAACATGTTAGAACAAGATAGGTTTTTCGAACTTGAAAAATGTTAATTTCTTTAAAGATATCTTATTAATTTTTAGCAACGTCATTATTTTTTACCCGAATGAAACTCTTCAATATTTTGTCTCGCCAGAACTTAAACCCATTATATTCAGAAACCCTAATTTTGTCGTGCAATTGTGTGTGGATTATAAGCAATTGGAGAACATGGCATATTATGCACATAACAAAGCTCAAGAAGGTGAGTCGTTGGTGAAGAGGAGTACGAGAGTGAGAAATAAGGCTTGCGAATTCAAGAACGATCCGGATAATGATTGCAAAGGGAAACACCGAAGAATGACAAAGAAAACATAACAATATTTTGGAAGTAATGAGTGAAGCTTACTAGAAGGTGTTCAAATTTATACATATTTTTTTAGGTGTATTAACTTTCTTTTGTTTTGTAGTTCGGGTGATTCATGGTTTATTGTCAATGTAGATTGGAGACTATAATTAATCTCTTAACCTTATCATGTGCCTTTTTTATCTCAAGATTGTGTTTTGAAGAAAAAAAAGTCTCATAATTGAATTAACATAATTTAGTTGATGATGTGAACAATTGTTTGTATGTTATTTGCATCAACCTCTTTAGTTTTTTTTAGGAAAAAATATTCATAAAAATGTTAGTATATTTGTGCATTTTAATATTATTTTATTTTAAAAATATCTCTTATCCTATCATCCTCTATTGACCACTCTTCCTAGGAAAACGTTAGTAGAACATTGGGAGTAATTGTCTTTTATTTAGTGACGGAACATGGTTAGTCATGACTATAACTTCTCATTGAAACTCCATATATCACACATTATTTCATCTTTTTATGTTTTGTAATGGGATAAAACACAAGTACCCCTAGAATATGACCAAAATCTCAGAGACACACCTAAACTTAACTAGGGTCCTATTACTCCATCCCTCCCCTCCCGAACTCATTTTTTCATATTTTTGTCTACCTTTTGTGCTGGTGTGGCAAGTTCAACCACCCAAGTAAGTGGCAATTGTACACTGGCCTGCCACCTGTGTATATATATATATATATTTTAAAAAAATTAATATTACTAAAAACAATATTACTAAAAAATATTCTTATTTTTTTTATCTTGTGTTTAAATTAAGTTTATACAATTTTTTTTAACTTATACCGAAACTTCAAATTTTTACCTTGATTCATTGTCTTTCTATTGATTTTATTTTCGTTGTCTTTCGTTTTCATTTTATTTCAAATCTCATTCCAAGTGACTTGTATTTAAAATAACTTAATTTTGAACGGATATAAAAATAAATGAAGAAATAAAACATGAACAGTAAAATGTTATAACTAAAGGACACTTTTAATTTATTTTTTTTAAAAAAAAATAATCTTTTTAAAAAAATTGAAAGTGAAAAGATAACAAATTAATATTTAAAAAGTTAAAGTGAGAAAGAAATTAAAATAAATATTTTATAAAGAAAGAAATAAAAATAATTAAGTGTATATAAGTTCTGTATATATCTATCTATCAATCTATATCTATACTACCTTAAAAACATGAAATCCCTAACTTTAATGTTAAATTACTAAAATACCCCTAAATTAAAACACTATATTTAGTATATATGTTATATATTTAATATTGTATTTATTTATGCTATATAATATTAAAAGCATACACATTTTCAGGCAGTGACTCTTCCGAAAGGTTGTGATTTTTTTTTTATAGAGTTGTGACTTTTTTGATGAGTTATGACATATACAAAAAGTTGTGATTTTTCTGAAAGGTTGTGACTTCTCTGAAAAGACGCGATAAGAACCTTTTCATAATATCCTTTCATGTCTTTAAATAGAGGGGTTTTCTCACACTTTTAAACTACAACATTTGTAAGTTTTCTATTCTTCTTCTTAAAATAAGGAAAATCGTGAGAGTTGTTCAATAATGCAATTGTAATATTTTTTGGTTTTATATTCTTCTTCTTATAAGGAAGATTGTGAGAGTTTTTCAATCATTCAATTACAATATTTTTTGTGGGTAAAATAGATAGATCAACAAAAATTTATTCGACAAGGCAAATGAAATAACTCAACTTCAAATGAAAAGATTATCTTGATAATTCATATTTACTCATTTTCTAGCAATAAAATATATTTTTGTAGCAACTTCTACTTGACAAAAAAATCAATGATTTGTGTTGCACAAACTACATCTTAGTTTTGAAAATCTAAAAAGTCTCAAAATGTGGGGAAAAATGTATTTATCAAAAATTTATTTGAAGAGTCCAAACTACATTTAGTAAATACTCTTTCCTTTCCAATTTATTTAGTGTACTCTTACTTTTATTCAGTTTAATATAGAATGTTATTTTTCCTTTGGGTGTGACACATCTTTAAGACCACAAAGTGAATAGAACTTTTAATATATTCAATATATGATCCTTAAATTGAAATTCTTCTTTATTTTATAAAATTTCATATCAAATTAAAATTAGACCAATCTATATATACATTTTTTATCTGTCTATACTACCTAACTTAAAACACCAAATGTAGTATATCCTCTATATTTTATATTGTATTTTATTTATTTGTGTGTATTATACTATATTATATTAAAGTCAAACACATTTCACAATTGAAGGGTTGTGACATTTTCGAAGAGTTATAACTTTTCAGATGAGTTGTGAGCTTTGAAAAGGATTGTGACTTTTCAATAGGGTTGCGACTTTGAAGAGTTGTAACTTTTCTGAAGAGTTATGACTTTTCTTATGAGTTGTGCTTTTCTGAATGGTTTTGAGTTTTGTAAAGGGTTGTGACGTCTTTTTGATAAGGCACATTATGTATTTTTTTTACACACTACCCTTTGTTGGCTATAAAAGAGGGGTTTCCTCAAAAATTTTAACTACATTTTTAAAAAAAAATATTCATTCTTCTTCTTCTTCTTTTTCTTCTTAAAAGATCCTATTTAGTATATGTTTTATATCTTTATGATGGAACAATATGCACATACTTTTACTACACATTTTAACTATAAATGATGGGGTTTCCTCACATTTTTAAACTACATTTTAAAAATGTTTTTAGTTCTTCTTTTCTTAAAACCTCAGGATTGATTTATAGACGTGGACAATCTCAAAGGTTAGTGAAATTAGAATATTCCCTAACATGAATGTTAAATTAATCTAATATTCAAACTAAAAATATCAAATTTAGTACATCTTTATATTTTATAATATATTTATATTATATTATATTATATTAAAAGTAAGAACACCAATAATAAAATAATAACATAGTACCAAACTAAAGAGGGGAGGAGAAAGTATATTGAAGAGGTGTAATTATGAGTTATTAAGAGTGACATTTTTTTTATTTTAATAATGTTTACTTTATATTTAAAAATTATGTGCTACCTGGTTTAACATTCACGTGCAATGCACGTGCGTCAAAACTAGTAATCAATAAATATGTGTACTAACTAATTATAAAATTGCTAATCAATAAATGACATTTATCCAATTTGTGCACTCATCACTTGTCTTAAAGTGTGTGTGCACACTCTCTACCCAATTTGTATTACTTTTTTGAGATAAGTGTCAAAAACACACCTAAACTATACCTTTTTTTTAAGTTTCATACCTAAAATATTGAAAGTTTGAGTTTCATACCTAAACTATCACTTTTTAGTTTGAGAAACACACCTCTCTCTTTTATACCACTCTCATCATGGTATGTGTAATACACTCTCTCTCTTTTTTATTTTAAAGAATTTCCACATCACACCATATTGACAAAATATTCAACCTTGACAAAAAATAAATAAATTATTAGCATTAGTTAAAATTAAAAATTAAAAAAATTATTATAAAAAAATAATATTTTCTTTATAAAATAAAATGTAAAATATTTTTCTTACCCCACACCATTTTTAAAGTTTTTTATTTTGTTTAAATTTCTTCATTTTTTATTTCATCTCCTCTTCTTCATCAAATACTAATTTAGATATTATTTTATTTTCTTAAAAATATAATTTTACCCATCCCACTTAACCCTCCGCTTTCAAATTTTTTTCTCAGTGTTTAGATATACATATCGAAAATATTTTTTACTTGCAGCCACAAAACTTTTTATATTTTTTAGTTGTTTATGTTATATTCGGCACATTAGTAGAATTTTTTTCTAAAAATATATGTATGTGCATATCTAACACAAAATAAGAAAAACATAAAAAAAAAAAAATTAGGAGCGAAAAATTAAATAGGATGGGTAGATTTTTTAAAATAAAATAATATCAATTTCTATCCGGGTGGGAGGGGGGGATGAAATATGAATATTTTAAAAATATTTTTTAAATGGTTTTTTTTTAAAAAGGATGGGGTTGTCGCGGGGGAGAGGGGGTACGTGGAGGAGGTGGTGAAGTGAGATAAAAAAATAATTTAATTTTTTATATGGATTGTAATCTTTAATTTTTAATTAATATTAATTTTTTATTATTTAATTTTTATCTAGATAAAATATTTTATCTATGTGGAATGCCATGTGTCAAAGGTTTTTCATATAAAAGAGAGAGTGCACTACACACACCACTGAGGTGTGTTTCTCAAACTAAAAAATGATAGTTTAGGTATGAAACTCACACTTTCAATAGTTTAGGTATGAAACTCAAAAAAAGTGAATAGTTTAGGTGTGTTTTTGACACTTATCTCTACTTTTTAGCAATACTTTGGAAGTAATTGCCTTTTGTTTAGAGACTGAACGTGGTAAGTCATATTGGCCACAACTTCTCATTGAAACTCCATTATGAATTGATCGGGTTCTGTCGTTATAGAAAAGTCAATGGGAGAAATTTTGAAGCCGGAAAACTTATTCGTTGTATTTGGAATTTTCCCAAGCTTGTTCAGAGTTGGATAAAATTGGAGTAATTAAGTTGTAGAGATATCTAGTATAAATAGGGTGATTTATTTATAATTTTGATTAAAATGAGGGGGTATATAACTCATTAAGAGATCCGTACGACTTTATACAATTGAACTTGGGCGAGTAGAACTCCGGGAATTGATCTTAGCACGAAAGAGTTTTCAGAGTGCCGTCGGTTAAAGATGTGTTGTGAAATGGGGGTCTTGGAATTATTTGAATAGCTCACTGTTAAGTGTAAGCTGCTTTGGTGTTGGATTTTGTCGCTATGGAGGGGCCGCTTTGGTGGGCCAGACGCAAAACCCCTAAAGGACTTTATTCTGCACTTTTTGATTCTTAGAGCTAAGGAACGAACCCCATGCGAGTTTCGACAATTTTCTACCATTCTTCAGGCTAAAGGAAAGCTTTTTACTCCTCGAATCCATTTTTCGATCCGTTGAACGTAATAGAATGAGTAATTATCAACGGGGAGGGTTTTGAATAGGAAACTATGGTGAAAAATGCCTTAGTTTGGATACTTGAGATCATGACTATGATCAAGGGTTTATAGAATTGTTGGTAATCCGGGTAATTAGTGATTGTTTAGTGAGTCATGTATTATATTTATTGTTTGTAAACCAATAACAAGCAGAACGAATCCATAAAGGAAAGGATTTAGGGTTTCAAGCTTGTTTCAAGATAGGTGATGATTGTGATTCTATGATATGTCGGTTTGTGCTTCATTGTGATGCATGTATGTATGAGAACATTGCATTATTGATCACACTTTTTGTAAATTAATATGAAGGAATACCTATATGCCATGAATCACTTCTTGAATATATGATATTGAGAATATACTTGTGCTTGTAATTGCGATATGTGGAAAGGATCGGGTTCCACGTTTTCGCATAACTAATTGGGATCGGTTGTCACGTTCCTGCATAAAGATGGGATTGATTGTCATATTTCGACATAACACTTGGATCGGGTGCCACGTTTGGGTATGCTAATGTTCTGGTATATGTTCGATACTTTGCATGTTTATGATGTTGTATTGATTTTCTTATGTTACACTTAGCGGGATAGTCGCGTGGTCCCATCAGTACACTATGGTTGTGTACTGATACTGAATTTGCTCTTATTTTTGTTGAGTACAGAGCATATTCGGCTATTGAAAGACCTTGTGGTGAAGATTAGTGATGTCGTTCGAATTCAAGGGTGAGCCAATTTTCCGGGCTTACATGAGTTCTCCTTTCGTCTATGTCCACATTTTGGACTTAGACTCTTCTAGTTAGTTAATATTTCATTAATTTGGGGTTTTATCCCTTCTTGTTTAGACTTTGATTCCTCGTTTAGTTATTAAGGTACATTGACATTCAAGTTCTAGGGATTGTTTTTTCACATTAGTTTGGTTAGTTATTTTTTAAAATCTTGGAGTTTAGGGGGAATCCATTTTTTTTGTCATTAAACCTACTTCCGAATCTTTAAATGCCTTAATATTTATAAAAGTTTTAAATTTGGGTTGTAGTAATGGTTCTCCCACCGGAGGGTTAGTATGGGTGCCAATCATGATGCTCTGGGTTGTAACACATTATTTCACTCATCATTCTATATTTCTATGTTTTCTAACTCATGTAACCTAGATGTCATTTATCTACCAAATTTACTACCCCATATTCTTCTTATTCATTGCAAGGAAGAATGTCTCCCATAAAAATAGTGATGGTCTTACTTTGTTATCACAATGTTGGAGTAATTGCGATTTATGTAGTGACTGAACGTGGTCAGCCATATTGGCCATAACTTCTCATTGTACTTTATTCTTTTACTCATTATTCTATCTTTATATGTCTTGACACTCATGCAACCTCTAGTTTATTTGTCTATCCAAGTTACTACTCCATAATCTTACTATTCATGGCAAGAAAGATGTCTCGACTACATATAATGATGATATTATGTTTTTCGATGTATAAGAAAATATAGAGCGCAAAATGAATGAATAAAAGTTCTTATTAGTTGAAGGAAATGTTCTTTTATGAAGCTTTGGATTCAATTGTTGTCTCATATTTTTTGACTTGTACTTGGAGATTGAGGTATGTTTTCCGGAGAAGACATGTTAAGAAATTATTGCTAGACTGGTGAAAAAACTTCTTGTCGTGGGCTTAAATGTCCTTAAAAAGAGCAATATATCTATTCATCTCTCAAACTGAAAATTCATTTTTAATTGTAATTTGGTAATTTCACCAATAAAAACTACTTGGCTTTTCCATATAAATATATATCATCCTGTAATTTTTTTAATTTTTTTGATATAAACTATACTATCTAATAAGTTGAAGAATATGTACGCATAAACCTAAATTTGTTTTCTCTATTCCTGTTTTATTGACATATTTTTTTGCTTAAAACCATGTTATGAACTTTTCTTTTGAATTGTAGGTCTATTAGAAATAATATTCTTATGACACAAAGATATGAGTAAAATATGTGTACATCTTAATTCTTACTTTCCTCAAACTCACTTGTGTGATTACACAGAATGTTCTTTACTAGAAAATTCAACTTCAAAAGAAGTTTGAATAAACCCATCTTTTGGATTGTGGATTAATTAGAGAAAAACTCTTTATCCCGCAAAAATAGGAATAAGATATGTGTACAACCTACCTTCTAGATTCAACTGTAAGATGAATATGTTTTTCACTACTAAAATTTGATATTGGGAAAGATTTCTTTTACATCAAGTTATGGTGATGTTAAAAAAATTGATCACAAATCTTGACAAATTGACTTACAAAAAGTCATGGTGATCGTCAAAAATTTGTTCTCAAACCTGGATGAATCACCATAATATATTCAACATTAACGACAATATCATATTATTTAATTTATCTATTGATATATTTGGGATAGTTCTAAAAGAAGTGGAACTGATACACTCCCTAATAGAACAATTGAGCTCTGTCCATTTATATTTTGTAATTTCATCATTCTCTTTCTATTAAACTAAAACTATGCTCATGAAAACTCAACGATATATTAATGTGTGTGTACAACTTTTCCAGCCCATTTCAATGGAATGCTTTTTCTTTACTAATCATGAATAGCTTGATTCTATGGGTTGAAATCTCTCGTTTCGAGAGGGTTAAACACGGTGAAGTTTGGCATTTTAGCTAAGCAACTGTTTGATGAATTAACCTATTATGGTATAACGAGTGATGAACTTGTATAAGTGGTAACTATGAGAAAGAAAGTCCTGAACGACACTACAATAGCAATCTGGAATGTTAGTTTATCCATTAATATTTTCTTAAATTCATTTTAAGGTTAGTAACATTTCTCTTTCTTGACCTTTCTAGTAAGGTTGTAACTTAAAGAACTCTTAATTACCATTCCTATATTCCATTATACTAATCTAGGAAGTCTTCCTTTTTGCTCCCATTCTTTGTCCTCAATCAATTGAAATGTTTCTATTTTTCGAGTTATCCCAATACATTGTTCTTACATTTATGAGAAAGCACCTCAGCTATATTTCTTTGCAATTCTCATTTTTTATTGTTATAACCAGAGGCGACCCCACACTATACCGTGGGGATGCACGTGCACCTAGTTACTTCCGAAAAGATCATATGTATATATGTATATCTATTTTAAGAAACTGGTAGAAATTAAGATATAGTTAACAGTGCACCCATAAAAAATATAGAAGTGCCCTTGTGCAATTGGTAGAAGGTATATATACCACCCTCTAGACCAGTGTTCGAATCTCATTTAAGTCTCTTTTTATTTTAAATTTAGCTTAGATCTTATATTTGAGGTATGTTTATATAGGTGCACCCAATGCCTTCAAATCCTGGGCTCACCTCTGGTTATAACGTTATTGTGAAATCACTATAACCATACAAACTAGTGAATTATTTGAAATGTACTTCATCTCCTTAAAGACTCATTGTCCTTCACTTGCAATATCATTTTCTTATGTAAATAGTCTTGCTTATAGAGAGTAAGATACGCCAATATTGAAGAGGGAAATTTAGTTAAGGTAAGAATTCTTCATATTCCCTTTAGCTAATGATGAATGATAATGTGGACCATTTTTCTAGAGATGATAATTTTGTGCCCTCCTAATTTGATGCAGACAATTCCTTTTTTTAGCTAAAAAAAGTTGAAGGTATAGTCGATAAGTTGGAGACCTGGCATCGATCTATCATCCTCATCTAATTTTATTTGGTTGCAAATTCTTCGTGCAAGGCGATTCAAACCAAAGGTAGGATTTTCTACCTTTAAGTTTTTGTCATAAGTACTTGAACATGAGAATGGTTTCAATGTTTACCAGATTCCTCTACTATATATGTCTATTGGTTAGGGGGACATAATTTCTTTAGATTTTCTTGATAATGGTGTATTAGACTTTGATATCTAAAGAGTAAATCATCCTTGGTAATTGTGCATATTGGGAGTTCATTGAGAGAATCAACAAAATCGATTCATATTGTCCTCAAATTTTTGGAGGAGCTAGAAAACTCTTCATAATTACTTCATCTTTGGTGATCAATAAATCTCTTATCATTATTTACAATAGATGGAATTTTGATGTCTTATATTCCTACACAATCCGAATGTAAGTAGTTGTGAAGGGGGATGAAGGTATTTTCTATATGAGTAACTCACGAAAATCATGGAAGTTTCATATTTTAAATGTTTTGATAATATTATGTGATTGACATTTCTTTAGCATATTTAATATTTCTATAACTTCCTAAATTACCCCGAAAACTCTTTTTTTAAAGATCAATTTTTTGGTCATATAGGCCTTTTTTTTTTATTAATTATCAAAAAATGAAAATAAAGTTTTGACCCAAGCCCAACCTAATCTGATTAGGGTAAAGCCCACATTCATTAACCCTATCTATAAAAGCTAACTTCAACTTCCTCTTGAGCTCACCTTCATTTCTTCCTACTATGTTGCCTCCTTGCTCACGGCTGAATGTTACACTACTCCTTATTCTCTTGTGGGCTTTACAAGCTCCCTACTCCAACGTTCTCATCTCTCTTATTCTCTTACAAGATGTGTCAGTCAACCAAGGTAACGTAACTCCTATCTTTTCACTTCATTTATTCATCACTGTTCTAACTCTTTGTTGCATATCCATGTGAAACAATTTGTTGTTTAAAAAAATTATTCTAGAATTTTGAAAAGTTTAAAAAATGGCTAAAAGGGAAAATTCATTTATGGGGAGAATCAAAGGAAACTATTCAGTTTCTTACCTAGAATATGTTAATTACTTTATTCGAAATTACACATGTAGTCATTACACATTATATATATTTATATATATATTATTTAAGTGAAATCTACTTTTTTTGGGCTACCCCGTGGAGTGGAAAATCTTATTTTTTTTCTATCTCCTAGTCTTCTTTCTGTTAGAAGTGTTCTAATAATAAGGTTGTTGAATGTACTTCAAGTGGGATGAGACACATAAAATCTTCGGTAGATGATGTTAAGCACATATTGCAGCAAAATGACTAAGTTGAAGTTTCTTTTCCCCTTTTATGGTCTTTCTGTTGTGATGACGAGTACTTCCCGACGGAGTGCTTAATCTAAACAGAATCTCAAGTAGTCTCCAAGCCATCGTGAATCGAATTCACGATGGATCACAAGAGGGTTCAATCCTATACAACTAATGTTCACAAAAAATTGCAAAACCTCATGTAAACAATCAAAGCTGTAGAAATAGGGGGCGAACTAGGATAGAGTCTTTTAAATTCATATTTTAATTTTTTTCCATAATATCATATTTGGAAATAACTTAAAAATATGCATTCATATATAACCATGATAGTCCACCATATGATAATTACATCTCTTAGGTATAGTTAATTAATTTAACATTCGGAAGAAAAGAAAGAGATAACTAGAACAAAGTGTTTTTACTTAAATAAGAGTGTACGAACATTAATACAATCTTTTGCTATTTTGGCTATGTGCAACAATAAAGTATAATTATAAGGCAGTACCACTTTCGTACCCTTTTTTATGAAAAAAGACATTTTGTGCTTAACCAAATGATTTTTTGAACCTCCTTATCTCTTTCATCTATCATCCAAGGTATAATAATTGTATTCTCTACCTTGAAGTGTTAGTGTATTTAGGGACGTCAGAAAAACGGAATGGTGAATTGATTTAGTGAGAAAAATGGATTCAGTTTCGTTACTTCTGATAATGATGGCAGTGGGCTCTCTGATAATCAATCTAGTATAGATGTGAAGGTTTTCATAGTTTAGATGATGTTGAAGCTGTTGAACTCAATGTGGAATCTGGGTATGATGGTCGTACCATGAATTTCAATGTTATCGGTCTAGATGGTGCTTCTGTCAAAGGAGGACCACGTTATGGTGGTGGTGGTGGGGGTTATTTATATGGTGGTGGTTGTGGATATTGATCTTGAGGTGGGATATATGGTGGTGGTGAAGGTGGTTAGTGCGGTAGCAAGCATTATGGAGGTGATGGTTGATATGACGGTCGTGGTTGGAGGTATGGTGGAGGTGGCGATTGTTGACACCCAATTTTGACCCTCCCATATAGGAATTAAATGACGAGCTTCTTAATTCTAAACGACTTGAAATAGTTGATTTTATAAAGTTTAAAACATTTTAAAGTTATTTTAAGTCAATCTTTCTATTTTGTGTGTATATATATATATATATATGTATATGTATATATATATATATATATATATGTGTATATATATATATATATATATATATATATATATATATATATATATATATATATATATGTATATATATATATATATATATATATATATATATATATATATATATATATATATATATATATATATATATATATATATATATATATATGTATATATATATATGCCCCTAAACTATTCGAAAATATCTAGATATACCCTCCGTTTAAAGTTTGGTTCACTCATGCCCTCGCCATCCAACTTTTGGTCCAAATATGCCCTTATGGGCGTTAGTTGCCATGTTGGACATATCCAACTCATTTTTCATTTCTTTAAATGCCACATGGAATTGCCATGTCATTTTGACCTACCGCATGACATTTATATGAAAATGAAAAGATATTCGGACTCATAAACACCTAATCCAACCCATAAATGAACTCCTGTTAAATACACTATCCGATCCATTTTTTACAATTTTGGTTAATTTTTATTTTTTCGTTAAATCCCAAAAATGAGTAATTGATTAATAAAAAATAGGAAAAATGTGAAAAAAATATAAAATTAACGCAAAAATTTACAAATAAATATAGTAACTATAAATCTAACCTTTCAATATTTTTTTAATTTTTTCGGTAAATCTCAAAAATAAATAATTGATTAATAAAAAATATAAAAAGTATGAAAAAATTATAATATTAACGCCAAAAGTTCACAAATAAATATAGTAACATTTCATTCAACAATTTCAATATTTTTTAAATTTTTATTTTTTTTGACAAATCCCGAAAATGAGTAATATATTATTAAAAAAAGTTTTCATATTTTTCCCTCTTTTATTAATAAATTATTCATTTTCGGGATTTGTCAAAAAAAATAAAAATTAAAAAAAATTGTAGAATGAAATGTTGTTATATTTATTTGTGAACTTTTGGCGTTAATATTATATATTTTTTCATACTTTTCATATTTTTTATTAATCAATTACTCATTTTCGAGATTTACTGAAAAAAAGTTAAAAAAATATTCAAATGTTAGCTTTAAGGTTACTATATTTATTTGTGAATTTTTGGCGTTAATTTATATTTTTTTCATATTTTCCCTATTTTTTATTAATCAATTACTCATTTTCGGGATTTACCGAAAAAATAAAAATTAAACCAAATTGAATAAAGGGTCGGATAGTGTATTTAAAAGGAGTTGATTTATGGATCGGATTGGGTGTTTATGAGTCCGAATATCTTTCAAATTTCATGTAAATATCATGTGGTAAGGTCAAAATGACATGACAATTACATGTGGCATTTAAAGAAATGAAAAATGAGTTGGATATGTCCAACATGGCAACTAACGCCCATAAGGGCATATTTGGACCAAAAGTTGGACGGCAAGGGCATGAGTGAACCAAACTTTAAACAGAGGGTATATCTACACCTTTTCGAATAGTTTAGGATCATTCGAAAATCGCCTAAAAAATTCTACTTTATTTGAAAAGGTTTACTAACTATTTTAATTATACAATAGCTTACATTTTTGAAATTAACTACTTTACAACTAAATTGATTATTTTTTGCGTTAAAATTAAGAAGCTTTTGATTAATTCATAGTAATTAATTTTTATCTAGTTACCAAATAATTTTAATCCATTTGGACAAGTCAATTTTGGGCCATTTCTTGACACAAAATTCGGCCCTCCTCAGCTCCCATCCCAGCCTTTTAAGAATGCAGCCCATTCTCAAAGTCCAGCCCACTTCCGAATTGCTCAAAGGGCCAGCATCAGCGAAATCAACTCCAAAATTCCGGTGATCCAGCCCGTTTTTCCTAGAACCCGACCCGGTTTTCCCCTTCGTCCCTCAGTTCGACCCAATGCGTGCAAACCCCGCAGCAGTCGTCGATCCCCAATAAGAGATATGTAGCAAAGAAACGCGCGCAACAGCGAGTAGGCAACATCTGCGCGTCATTTTTCTTTTACGAGAAGGACGCGCCAACATTCACGAAGAGCCAGCGGAGTCAAATTGTACGAGTTTCATGCGAAAGAGGCAATAGCAGAAGGCGGTACGATTTCTTCTTGTCGTCTTCCCCAACATCCCTCTCTGCGGCAGCTCTCAAGAACGCAAGTCGTCCTATGTGGCGTGAGATCAGTCCACGTAATTGCCAAGGACGATAGGGCTAATACGAGCCGTCGTTTCACCCCTTCCATTTTCCGTAATGGTCTAAATCTTCAGAGAAAAGATGTTTTGCCATTTTTGGGTGAAAGATTTAGGAAAAAATTGAATTTTTGGGATGGGCCTTGAACCCGATTTTCGTCCTTTTTCACTACCGATTTCGAACCCTAAACTTCCCTATATATAAGCTCACATCTTCTTCAACCAAAGGGGGATTTTTTTTTTGGAGATTTTTCAGTTGAAAACGTCGAGCAAGAAATAGAGAGGAAAAAGAGAAAAATTACGAACTTACTCTAGCTAGGCATAAAGAATCATTTTGAGCGAGCGACTACAAAAGACCTACAAATACATTTGAAAAACAAATGAAAAGAGAAACGAGAGTTAGTTTCTATTCCTTAAGGTAGTTCAAGTGTGAGTTGCTGTTAGGTCTCCTTCTTGCTGTTTGATTCGTGTCTTCGGTGGTGAAGTCACTAACTCGTCACTGTCCCTTTTCGCTGCATTGAGAGAGTCCCCTTGGATTCCATTTCATCCCTGCATTTTAAGTGGGCCGTAAAGGCTTCAAATTTTCTTCTCGAGTCAACCAGCTATAAATTGACGAACAGGTTCCGAAGTTCGAAGAATTGAAGAAAGTCAAAGAAATTGGGCTAAAAGGCTCAAAAATTCATTTTTTAGAACTTGTATTTTGTTAGTTTTTGGGCCTAAACCCCCTTGTCGCTTTCATTTTATTTATTCTTTATTACACGGTTTAGCTTAGGATACGTACAAAACAAAGGGGGTCCAAATACCCGTCCGCGGACAGAAATTGGATTTGGACCCAACTCTCTTTCTCTCTCCCTCTTTTACTTTATTGCTTATATGTTTTATTATTTTTGTTGTTAGTCTTAGGGTTAAAATCTAGAATCCTCGCAAGAGGTCACCTCGTTTTAGCTACTTATTTAAATCGATCAAGTTTTGAACAACTTAAAGCAAATTTTGCAAATCTCAATTGGATAGTAAAACTTAAAACTTCACTTTTTAAATTTTTATCTCAAAATTAAGTTAGATCTTTTAAGCCAAACAAGTTAGTTGCTGGATAATCGCGAGTTAGCGAATATTTTAGGTGACGTAAAAACCTTCCTAAAATATAAACAAGAATCCCCGAACCTCCTTAGGGTTTTCAATCGTTTTTTTGTTTAAATCTTTTGAAAACTATGTTTTTCTTGATTTTTTCTCAAAAATTAAGTGGCGACTTTCAAAAAGTCAAAAACATAAAAAAAAAATTTCCAAAATAAAACAGAATGGAGAATTTGCTGGGGAGTTAGAAGATTCTAACCTTAAAACTAAACTTATTTGGCAATGTGAAATAACAGTTTACTTTTTTATTTATTGTATTATTAAAAATTATTGCATTTTCATGGCATCAACTCCGCCAAACGGCAAATAGTTTGCATGAGGATAAAGGGAGTTACGTGGCTTACCACGACTTCATTCAGAAAACACACAAGTCCTTCTTTGGAGGTAATAAACGAATAGTTGGCTTGCGGTCATCCAACGTCGTTTGTTAGCTTCACCCCATCGTCTGTCCGACTCGGGTAACTGTCACTTTTGAAACAAATTCTAGTCAGCCTAAGTTAGAGAGAAACCAAAACCAAATCTAAGCATTAGCCTAAGACAACTTAATACCCAAGGCGTATTAAGTCCATTCGTTGAAACCGCCAAAATCATGTCCAAGGTCTCCGACCTCACGACATGTCATTTTGTTTGACATTTGAATGATGTACATGTGGAAACAAAATGTGGGTGGGTAAACTTAACTTGATTTTGTTTTGTAGGTATGAATCGCTTTCCAAGATTCGACATGGTCGTAGAAGCCCCACCTGTACTCAAAATGTGGTATAACGACCTTGACTGAGATCACAAAAGAACCCTCAACAAGTATGTGGACACCCTGACCGAGTTACTCAACATGAAGGGTTGGCATGAGCAGATCAAAGTCCTCATAAGTTATTGGGACAACGAGAAAAAGGTGTTCCGATTCAGAACTGTGGAAATTACCCCAAAAATCGAGGAACTTCGAGACTGCATTGACACGGTTGGCATAGGGTTAGAAAGAAGGGAGACAAAGCACGAAGACATTTTGATCCCCAACAAACCTTCTGTTGAAGATATCACGAGCTAGTTTGGGTTGGTAAAATATTACGCTTACTGGGCCCAAGAATCTAGTGTATCATTCAGGGATCTATACGTTAGATTCAGGCATGCGAGTTTTTATGCAAATTACAACAAAGAGTTCAGAATCACCTACAGATAATGGAATGAAATCCGACCTTTAGTGTTTGCCGTCGCATTATTGGGATCAATGGTCTTTCCTCACAGCCCGAGCCTGAGTATCAGCACTCGAGTGATAATGATTGCGCACACTTTGTTCAATGGGTTTAAGAATCAAGGACAAGTGAAGTACTACCCCGTCGCTCCGGTCATATTGTCAGACATATATCAAGCTCTAGTAAAATGCAAAGAAGGACATCTCTACTTTCAAGGATGTAACCTGCTCCTTCAATGGTGGATCCGAAGTCATTTAGCGAAAGGGCCTGAGAGTCAGGAATTGCATACTATGGATAATAAAAACACTCTCAGGTATTTGAACGATATGATGTTTTGGGAAAATCTGGAGAATCGAAGGACTAGAGAAAGATGGCCTCAGATCTTTTCTGAACTAAGAGACGAAGACCTCCAATGGATGCTCCATCGCTTCATCTCAAATGATGTAGTCATAGCGGGTCGCAGACAACTCTTGCTTCCACTACTAGGTATTCATGGAATCCGTCCTTACGCACCCTTCCGAGTCCTACGACAGTTTGTGAGTAGGCAAATCACGCCTCGAGAGGCCTACTATGGCACCTATATGTATGATATCGGGGATAACAGAGTGGATGACGCTACAGAAATGCAAAGGGAATGGAAAGGAGTCACGCGAATGAAAAAAGACACCATTGCTCAAGATCGGTTTGACGCTGGCTATGACAGAACTTATAAAGCTTGGCTGAAAAAGAACATACAAAGTATCTCCTCTCCATTCCCAAAAAGTTTCCGCAGTGTGGAAGACAAAGAGACCAAAGATGTGATTGAGTTGAAAGAGGTAAGGCAAGACGCTTTATAAATGTACGCTAAATTCCTCAAAAATCAAAGTACCCTTGAGAAGACAAACCAGGAATTGGAAAGACTAAGACACAGTTTTGATGAGTTTTACTTATGGGTTGAAGAGAAGATAGAGGGGAAGCAATACGAGGATTGGGAAGAGAAAGGACGATGGAGCGAGGGTTACCTGTTGATGCTACGATACATGTTTCAGCAATACAAAACACAGAAAAGCAGCGGAGAAGAAAGGCCATCAGGGACAACATAGTGGATTTTGCCCCTGTGTGGGTTTTTCTATATGTATTTTTGTCATTTTCAGCCCCTGCGTGGGCTTGCATTTCTTGCATTTTTGTACATTTTAAATGGCCCCTACGCTCAGTCAACAATTTAACCACACAAAATCCTCAGTATGCTTCAGCCTCCTACCAGACTCCACCACATCCTCAAAACCCCAATCCTAAAATACAACCTCCCCCTCAAAATGCCCACAATCAAACACCTCTACTACCACAAAACCAAAATACATTTCATCCCCAAACATCTCTCCATAATCATAATCAGCACACTAACCCACAAACCTTCCCACAAAATTACCAAGCTACTCAAAACGCCCCAAGTCCCTCCGTAGCTCAACCCCTACCCAGAAAACCACCTTCCAAATTCCCGTTCCAAATGAGCATGGCGTGAATCGTTCTGAGCTCGACCATTATGAGGAGAAGGAAAGAGAGTGAAGGTCGAAAGAAGAGTCCGCGAAAATAGACATAAAAGAGGAGTTTCGAAAAGCAGTGAAGGAACTTCAGTGCATTCCTGACGTCATCGGTTTGAACTACGAGGACTTATGCATTCATCCAAATCTAGACCTCCCTGAAGAATTCAAGATGCCAAAGTTTGACACTTTTGGAGGAAGATGTAATCCCTTAGCGCACCTTAGGGCTTACTGTGACCAACTTGTAGGAGTTGGGAGGGATGAAACTGTGCTAATGCTTCTTTTTAGCCAAACTTTGAGCGGGGAAGCTTTTGAATGGTTTACATCTCATGAGACCACACAGTAACCTAGCTGGAATGATTTGGCTAAGGACTTCATCGAACGGTTCGCCTACAATGTAGAGATCGTCCTTGATCATTATTCCTTAAAAAAGATCAAACAAAAATCCAACAAAATCTACAGAGAGTTTTCATACAGGTGGCGCAGCTAGAGTATGACCTTCTTTGTCCAAAAAAGAGATAATTGAAGTGTTTGTGCGGGTGCAAGATCCCGAATACTATGATAGAATCATGTTGCTCATTGGAGCAAAATTTGCTGAGATAGTCAAGGTTTGTGAGACTATCGATGATTGTTTGAAACCAGAAAGATTGCCAGTGTTTGCTGCGTTGCCCCGATTATCGAGTTTGTTGAAGAAGAAAAGAGAGGACGTTTCTACTGTCTCTAATGGGGAGGAAGACCCCAGAAGACCATCATCCTACCAAGGTCATCCTCGACCTTCACAGAATTCTTACCAGGCTTGCTGTACGCAAGCTGGATATACAAATACTCCTCCTCCCATCTACCAAAATTCTACCTCCACATACAAAAATGCCCCCCTCTAAATTACCAAAATCCATCTCCCGTTTATATCAAGTTCAAGCTCCATTCTACAAAAATACCACTCCAAATTACCAAGCTCCATTGCCAAATTATCAAACAAATCCTTATCCAAGAAACAAAACTCCCCATCAAATACAAAAAATTATCAACCGATGCCTCCTCCCCAACACTGGCTGTGGCTGGATACATTCACCCGGTGTGGCCCAAATCGGTGGATACTAGTTCCAAATTCTATAGACCCGATCAAAGGTGTGCGTATCACTCCAACAGTGTTGGACATGAAACTGAGGATTGTATCAACCTCAAACATAAGATTCAAGATTTGATCAACCAAGAAGTGGTTTCTCTTCAAATAGTCATGCCCAATGTCAACACCAATCCTTTTCCAAATCATGGATGTGTCAATATCAACATGATAGAGACGGATGATGACTGGTGCGTGACAAAGGCTATAGTCCCGATTATTCATGACGAGCTGGAAAGAGCAGTGTCTTCGCTGAGTATCAAGGTGAAAAAGGAGTTCGTGATTCTGACACCCGCAAAGGCTTTTGCCTTGGTGCCAATAGAAACTTCCGCTAGGCCAAGGTTTGTGATCCAAACTGCTTCATCTCATGGTATGACCAGGTCTGGCAGGTGTTATACTCCAGAAGAGTTGGCCCATGGAGGGAAATAGAAGGACCAAGGAAAGAGGCCGATAAGAGAAGGCGAAGCTGAAGAATTCTGGAGAAAGATGCATCCGAAGGACTACTCAATTGTTAAGCATTTGGAGAAAACCCGGCTCAGATTTATGAGTGGGCCTTATTGATGAGTTCTTAGTTACATAGGAAAGCTTTGATGAAAGCTTTGGATGATACATACGTGCCTGTGGGCACCAGCAGCGACAATGTAGCGGCCAAGATCAACTAGGTTATCCAAGGACATCGGATCAGCTTCTGTGATGAAGAGTTGCCTTTTGGAGGAAGGATGCACAACGAAGCCTTGCATGTCACTGTCATATGTCGAGAAAGGGTTATAAACCGTGTCTTGGTAGATAATGGGTAGGGTCTAAATATTTGTCCGTTGTCGACTCTGAGGCAGTTAAGGTTTGATCTGGGGAAGCTTTAACAAAACCAAGTCAACGTAAGAGCCTTTGATGGAGTGCAGAGACACACACTTGGGGCGGTAAACTTGGTCATTCAGATGGGTCCTACAAAGTTCAACGCAAAGTTCCAGGTCTTGGACATTGACACCAGATATAACCTTCTTCTGGGAAGACCTTTCATCCATATGGCTGGGGCTGTGCCTTCTACTCTTCACCAGATGATGAAGCTCATTTTGAAGGACCAAGAATTGGTTATTCACGGCGAAGGGAGTCACTCCGACAGGCAGGCGCCAATTATTGACGAAGTCTTGCGAGGCACCAATTTCTATACGGTGGAGCTGGTAAATGCCATAAGTGAGGATTTGGCCCCACAGCCTTGTATGCCTTCTGTGTACAAGATGATCACCACTGTGATGCTGCAGAATGGGTTCGATCCAGGTTTTGAATTGGGAAGGAATTCCCAAGGAATTATTGAGACTATTCAAGTTCCTGTCATAGGAGCAAGATATGGTTTGGGGTACGTCCCCACTAATGATGAGGCGAAGATGAGGAAGAGCGGTGATCAAGCATTGGCTAGGCCGATCCCTCACCTTTACCAATCATTTCCAGTCCGTGAGTACGCCGATCGTGATGGCCTCGGGGAAGGAATCTATGACCTTTTTGAAGAGATCGCTACTGTCATAGAGTACGAGGTCGAGCTACCTGGTATCCGCGATGATGAGCGTGGAGAGCAGCTTTAGAACTGGACTTCTACACCAATCTTGATTCCCCGATTATCTTGGTAGAAGGACACTGTATATGAATGTTTTGAAAAAACGGTGGTAGTCCGGAAGGGGCTCGAGACCCACCATTTTGCTTTTTCTTTAATTGCTTGATTTTAAAATTCCCCGTGATGTTTAAAAAGGCAACACCACCCTTTGCCATGGACAAAGTTTGCATTGTTTTTCCCAATTTGAGTGAAAGACTCTTTTAATGAAAACTTGTTTATTTACTTATATGCTATAATTTACTTTACTAACTTTGTCTGTTTATGATTTCAGTAATGTTAATTTTAAACCTTCCAATGTCATGTCATGTCATGAGATAAACGAACAAAATGAGGAAGGTGATGACGAGGGTGAAGAATACGAAGAGAAAAATAAGGTATCGGAATATGTTGCTGAGGAATTTCGGCAGTTCGAAAATAAGCATAAGCCAAATTTGGAAGAAATAGAAACTATGAATCTGGGAGACCAAGAGTGTGTCAAAGAGGTTAAAATCAATGTCCACTTGAATGAAGCTCATAGAAAGGATCTAATACATTTGCTTACTGAATACATTGATGTGTTCGTTTGGGAAGTCAACGACATGCTGGGGCTGAGTACCAATGTGGTGTCCCACAAGTTGCCGATTAATCTAGGGTTCATTCCAGTGAAACAGAAGGCTCCGAAGTTTAAGCCTGAGTTAAGTTTAAATATTAAAGAAGATATCACCAAATAAATTAAGTCTCGATTAGTGGAAGTGACACAATACCCGACTTGGTTGGCCAATGTTGTTAGGGTCACCAAAATAGATGGGATGATCAGAATTTGTGTCGATTACAGGGATCTCAACAAATCCAGCCCAAAAGATAATTTTCCGTTGCCAAAATTCACATTCTGATTGACAACTGTGCTGAACATGAAATTCAATCATTTGTGGATTGTTACGCAGGTTATCACGAGATCCTGATGGATGAGAAAGATGCAGAAAAGACAACTTTCACTAAACCTTGGGGTGTATATAATTACAGGGTGATGCCATTTGGTCTCAAAAATGCTTGTTCTACTTATATGACGATATGACAATCATATTTCATGACATGATTCATAAGGAGATCGAGGTGTATGTAGATAATGTCATAATCAAGTCCAGCGAGAGTTCAGACCACTTAACGCATTAACATAAGTTCTTCGATCGTCTGCATCGTTATAACTTCAAATTAAATCCCG
Source organism: Solanum lycopersicoides (assembly GCA_022817965.1). Taxonomy (NCBI): domain Eukaryota; kingdom Viridiplantae; phylum Streptophyta; class Magnoliopsida; order Solanales; family Solanaceae; genus Solanum; species Solanum lycopersicoides. Next base: position 30,685,365 of record CM040618.1, on the reverse strand, counting down.
ATAAATGTGCTTTTGGAGTGCCAGCCAGCAAATTGTTAGAATTTATAGTCAGGAGAATAGGTATTGAGCTCGATCATTCTAAGATCAAGGCAATTCAAGAGTTACCTCCTCCGAAGACTAAGAAGGAATTGATGAGTTTCTTAGGGAGGTTAAACTATATCAGTCGGTTCATAGCTCAATCAATTGTGGTGGGTGAGCATATCTTCAAGCAGTTCAAGAAAGATGCTCTGACAAAGTGGACTGAAGAATGTCATATAACTTTTGAAGCGATCAAGGATTATTTGTCTAATCCACTGGTGTTGGTTCCTCCGCGAGAAAGGAGCCCACTGTTGCTATATTTGTCTGTCTCAGACAATGAATTCGGATGCATACTTAGCCAAAACGACGAGATAGGGAAGAAAGAGCGAGTTATTTATTACAAAAGCAAGAAGTTCACTACTTACAAGTCCCACTACACTCTTCTGGAAAGAACATGTTGTTCTTTGACTTGAATCGCCCATAAATTGAGGCATTATTTGTCTTCCTATACTACATATCTCATTTCCATAATGGACCCACTGAAGTATATTTTCCAGAAGGCGATGTCGACTGGAAAGTTAGCTAAATGGCAAATGCTTTTTAGTGAATTTGATATTGTCTACGTAACCTAGAAGGCAATAAACGGACAGGACTTGGCTGATCATCTTGCAGAAAATCCTGTCGATGAAGAGTATGAACCGCTCAAGAGTTATTTCCCTGATGAAGATGTATCATTTGTGGGTGAAGATATTTCTGAAGCGTATCCTCGTTGGAGAGTATTCTTCGATGGAGCGGCGAATCACCAAGGAAAAGGTATTGGAGAGGTCTTAGTGTAAGAATCTGGTCAGCATTATCCTATAGCAGCTAAGTTCCAGTTTAATTGCACGAACATTATGGCCGAATATGAAGCGTGCATCCTTGGTTTGAAGATGGTCATTGACATGAGCGTCCACGAGCTGCTGGTTATTGGAGATTAAAATTTGTTGATTCTTGAGGTTCAAGGAGAATGGGTTGTGAAGAACCTGAAGATCACATCGTATGTGCAATATATAAAGAAGTTGTGCAGAAGATTCCGTAAGATTGAGTTCAGACATAATCCCAGAACACAAAAAGAGTTAGCTGATGCTCTGGACACCATCACTTCAAATCCAGATATTGATTATAGTGACCCTTTAGATATAGAGCTGAAAGAACATCCGGTCCATTCCCATGTGGAAGCAGAAGAAGACGGTTTCCCATGGTATTTTGATATCAAGAAGTACTTTGAGTCTGGGATTTATCCTGAGAATGCGATAGTTAACCAGAAGAAAGCGATACACCGTTTGGCCCTCAACATCTTTCTCAGTAGAGAAGTCCTTTATAGGAGGACTCCTGATTTAGGTCTTCTCATATGTATCGATGCTGTTGAAGATGCGAAGCTTATCAAACAGATACATGATGGAGTTTGCGGCACGAACATGAACGACTCACTTTGGCGAGCAAGATCCTTCAAGCTAGTTATTTCTGTATGACTATGGAGCATGATTGTTGCAAGTTTGTGTAGAAATTGCATAAATTTCAAGTGCATGGTGATTTCATTCGAGTGCCGCCTCATGAACTCAATGCTATGAGTTCTCCTTGGCCATTTCTAGCTTGGGGCATGGATGTCATTGGTCCAATAGAGTCAGCCGCTTCTAACAAACACAAATTTATTTTGGTTGTCATTGATTACTTCACCAAGTGGGTGGAAACTACTTCGTACAAATCGGTAACCAAGAAAGTTGTCGCTGATTTTGTTAGAAATAATCTGATATGCAGGTTTGAAGTACCAGAATCGATCATTAACAAGGAACAAATGCTTTCTTCAGGAAATATGAATACTTTCAGGTAGGGACAAGCCCTTTTTTGGCGTTGAATCGGGTCAGGAAGAACAAGTTGTTCCAGCTCCGGGGAAAAGATTCATCTTCCAATTTTCCCTTCCTTCCAATTCCAATATTTTGGATTTTAGCTTCCCTCATTCCTTTTATTGAGCATAATGATGCGAATCGAGCTTGTTGTATTTAGTATACAACGTCAAGCAGTTCCGCTTTACTGATAATGTTGCAAATCTCAAACAGTCACTTGATGAGAGATATATGTGAGCAGTTTAAGATTACTCATCAAAACTCAACCGCCTATCATCCTTAGATGAACGGAGCTGTAGAGTCCGCCAATAAGAACATCAAGAAGATTTTGAGGAAAATGATTGACAATCACGAGGTTGGCATGATATGCTACCATATGCTTTGTTGAGTTATCGAACGACTGTCAGAACGTTGATTGGGGCTACTCCATACTTCCACGTATATGGAACAAAAGAAGTTATACCCGCTGAAGTTGAGATACCGTCCTTGAGAATCATACAAGAAGCGTTAAGTAATGACGAATGGGTCAGCAAGAGGATTGATCAATTAACATTGATTGACGAGAACAGAATGGTTGTTGTTTGTCATGGTCAGCTATATAGACATAGAATGATCCGCGCTTTTCACAATAGAGTAAGAGCCAAAAATTTTAAAATTGGTCAGTTGGTACTTAATCGCATTTTTCCTCATAAGGATGAGTACAAAGGGAAATTTGCGCCAAATTGGCAAGGAACTTACATGGTTCGCAAGGTATTATCTGGAGGCGCTTTCATATTGTCGGAGAAGGATGGCACCGTATGGCCGAAGCCGATCAACTGAGATGTTGTCAAGAGATATTACATGTGAAACATTAGTTTGTATTTGTATTACTTCCCTGTAATTGCTCCATTTACTTGTAATTGTTTTGTTTAAAATTTTATCCCTCTTGTAATGAACTACGTGTGACCTCAATTCTCAAAAATGAGATACGTAAGGGGCCTATGCGGCCTCGGTCACCCCGTTTACTCCTTTTAATATTTCTTTGTATTTGGACTACGTTTGACCTGAATTCTCAAGAATGAGATACGTAGGCGGCCTATGTCAGCCTCGGTCAGTGTTCTTTGTAAACTTCTTATTTTTGTTAACCTTTGAAGGGGGAACTATGTTTGACCTGATTCCTGCCTCAATGGGATACGTAGGCGCCACAACGGTTTGGTCATATATCCCGTAAGATTTCTATATCTCTTTACAATAGAAACTAGGACAGAATTTTTGAGAGGGACTCAAAAATTCTCGAGAAGAAGATTTTTCCTCAACAAGTAAAGACTGAAGTCGCTTTGAATTTTTCAATTGGGATAAAATTTTTGAGAGGATCTCAAAAATTCTGTGATTTACTCACCATCAGTTAAAGATGAGCCGAGATAGTTAACTGGGACAAAATTTTGAGGATGGCCTCAAAATTTCAACAAAGGTGTATCGACGGTCTAGAGTAAGTTTGAATACTCCCCAGCGAATAATCAGATAGACCTCCAAGCATCAGACTCAAGGAAGTTCTCTAAGCCTGACGTGACATGATATTTGACAGTAACCTTTTTCAAAATACTACTTTTCGAAAGTCGATCTTTCTTAATTTTTTTCCTTTATGTTTTCTTTATTTTGGCGTAGAATATGTTGTCCTATCTATCAAGAGGTGGGAGATCAGAAAAATCAACCGAAGATAGCAGGATAAGGAGCAGACAACCGAAGAAATCGACATAGATTAGTTTATTTTGAAACTGACAATTTTTATGTGGGTGCAGGTTTACAAGTCTACTCCGAAATCAGAAAAATCCTCCAATCGATGAATATAGAGAAGTCAAGGAGACGAAGAGCTTCCCAAAATTAATAATTTTTCTGTGGATGTTTGAAATATTTTATATTGCTTATATGGAAGACTGGGGAGTGTTAACATTGTTGTTTCATTCAATTCCCAACAACGAAGTCTATAATGAAGATACACCTATGTTCAAAGATGAATCAAATGAAAACCCCAAAAGAAATTTTATGGTTTTCATCGAGGACGTCATCTGCATCATATTATCAGACATGATAGTATCACTACTCGAAGGGTTATTTTATTCATGTTATCGATTTAGGTTATACACTACCTGGAGAGTCATTTTACCGTATTGTCAATTGAGACGATATCACTATGCAGAAGGCACCTAGAAGACACTATGTTGCTCGATTGAAGCATCTTCGTTTAATACCAAGGATGGCATCAAGAGAAAGATATTCATGCATCGTGAGTTGATAATCATGGATCGCGAGAAGATATTAATGTCTCGCAAAAAATTATGCATCGCGGGAAGATATTCATGCGCCGCAGAAAATTTCATACACCGCGAGAAGATAATCATGCATCACGAGTTAATATAATACGTCGCAAAAAATCATGCATCACGAGTTGATATTCATGCATCGCGGAAACTCATATATCGTGGAGAAATCATGCATCGCGGAAAAATCATGCATCGCCAATTGATATTCATGCATCGCGGAAAATTCATGCATCGCGGAGAAAGCATGCATCACGAGTTGATATTCATGCATCGTAGATAAATCATGCATCGCGAGTTGATATTCTTGCATCGCGGAAAAATCATGCATCGCGAGTTTATATTCATGCATCACGGAAAAATCATGCATCGCGAGTTGATATTTATGCATCACGGATAATTCATGCATTGCTGAGAAAGCATGCATCACGAGTTGATATTCATGCATCGCGGAGAAATCATGCATCGCGAGTTGATATTTATGCATCGTAGAAAAATCATGCATCGCAAGTTGATATTCATGCATCGCGGAAAATTCATGCATCGCGTAGAAAGCATGCATCACGAATTGATATTCATGCATCGCGAGTTGATATTCATGCATCACGGGAAATTCATGCATCACGGAGAAAGCATGCATCACGAGTTGATATTCATGCATCGCGGAGAAATCATGCACCGCGAGAGTAATTCATGCGTCATGGAAAAATCATGCATTTTGGAGAAGAAGTCATGCATTTCAAGAGAAAATTCATTCATCGTGGAAAATTCATGCATTGTGGAAAAATCAGGCATTGCGAAGAAGAAGTCATGCATTGCAAGAGAAATTTATGCATCGCGGAAGAGTCATGCATTGCAAGAGAAGAAATCCATGCATCGCGAAAATGTCATGCATCAAGGAAGGGAATCATGCACTGCAAGAGAAGGAAATCGTGCCTCCCAAAAGAAATATTTACCGGTCAACACCAACCACATCCTTTTATTTTGACAAGAGGGAACACCAAGAGAATCATCGAAGACAACATCAAGAGAAATATCAACACTGCATCAACTTTTATTTGTTTTGACATCAAATGAAGAGTACAATGAAGATTATATTGCAAACATAAGACATAAGCTTTATTTGCTTTACGTCAAACCGATCGAGTTAACGTCAAATGTTGAAAAAGAGAAACAAAGTGTCAACACGTTAAAAGACACTATCTCCCATTTGAATTTGTATTTTTATGCTAATAAGTTAATCTCAGTCATTGTCGAGAGCATCCAAAAGGATAATTTCTCCAGAAAAAACCACAGGTGCGGACGACATCAAAAAAGGATGTAGCACAACGTGGAACTTTTTCTTAGCAGCGAACTGGGACATAGTCCAAAGAGGAGTGTCAAACTCTTAGGACGCGAGCAGAGGAGTGACTTCCACCACAATCAAACCACACCCCTATCAGAAGACATGTGGGTTTCTCTTTGGGTTTTGTCAGTTTCGGGTTTTGCATCCAGAAATTTTAGTTTCTATCGGAAGAAGATTTCCAATATACACTAAGAGCTCTGGAAATTATGTCCTTGTAAGTTCTTAACTATATATGGATGTGAAGAGTTCCACCTTCATGTCTAAGAGGTTGCAAGCCTTTTTCATAGTTGACTTTATTTGTCACTCTTTCAGAACCAAAGGTTATCTAACATAATAGATTTCCTTTTCAACCGATCGAGTCGAACTACAAACAACCTAATTCCTAAGCTATAAGGATATGTAGGCGATCTCGGTGTTGAAAACTCGGCTGTATTCCAACATTCACTCTTAAATCCTATTACCGAGCATTTCTCTCCATTCATAATTCGATATCGAGATGACCTTTGAATTCTCTCAAAATCATGCATTAAATCGACCTTATCGAACTAGTGGCCTAAATGCTCATATAGTCTGAGATATGTAGGAAACTCTTTTCCAGAGTTCGACCATAATTCTTAAGTCCGTACCAAATTCCTTTCCTACGGATGAATATGTGGTGGGTCAAAATTGGATTAGTCAATTTCATTTTCCTCGAATTTCTTGCATCAATTGAGGTAAAATGAGGGACCGTTGTTGACACACAATTTTGACCCTCCTTGATAGGAAATAAATAACGAGCTTCTTAATTCTAAACGACTTGAAATAGTTGATTTTATAAAGTTTAAAACGTTTTAAAGTAATTTAAAGTTAATCATGCCATTTTGTATATTATATATATATATATATATATATATATATATATATGCAGCCCATTCTAAAAGTCCAGCCCACTTCCAAATTGCACAAAGGGCCAGCAACAGCGAAATCAACTCCAAAATTCCGGTGATCCAACCCTTTTTTCCCAGAACACGACCCGGTTTTCCCCATTTGTCCCTCAATTTGACCCAACGCGTGCAATACCAGCAGCAGTTGTCGATCCCCAATAAGAGATACACAACAAAGAAACGCGCGCAGCAGTGAGTAGGCAACCTATACGCGCGTCATTTTTCTTTTACGAGCAGGACGCGCCAACGTTCACGAAGAGCCAGCGGAGTCAAATCGTACGAGTTTCACGCGAAAGAGGCAGTAGCAGAAGGCGGTACGATTTTCTCTTATCTTCTTCCCCAATGTCTCTCTCCACGGTAGCTCTCAAAGCATGCGAGTCGTCCTTGGTGGTGTGAGATCGTTCCACTTCAACTCTAAGGACGATAGGTCAAATACAAGCCATTGTTTTCACACCTTCCCTTTTCCAGAATGGTACAAATCTTCAGAGAAAAGACGTTTTGCCAATTTGGGGTGAAACATATTGGAAAATTTTGAATTTTGGGGATGGGCCTTGATACCGATTTTTGTCCTTTTTCCCTCCCAACTCCGAACCCTAAACTTCCCCATATATAAGCCCACATCTTCTTCAACCAAAGGGGGATTTTTTTTGAGAGTTTTCAGTTGAAAACATCGAGCAAGAAACAGAGAGAAAAAAGAGAAAAATTATGAACTTACTCTAGCTAGGCATAGAGAATCGTTTCGAGCGAGCGACTACAAAAGACATACAAATACATTCGAAAAACAAACGAAAAGAAAAACGAGAGTTAGTTTCTATTCCTTAAGGTAGTTCAAGTGTGAGTTGCTTTTTAGGTCTCCTTCTTGTTGTTCGATTCGTGTCTCCGATGGGGAAGTCACTAACTTGTCACTGTCCCTTTTTGCTGCATCGAGAGAGTCCCTTGGATTCCATTTTGTCCCTGCATTTTAAGTGGGCCGTAAAGGCCTCAAATTTTTTTCTCGATTCAACCAGTTATAAATTGACGAAACGGTTCCAAAGTTTGAAGAATTGAAGAAAGTCGAAGAAATTGGGCTAAAAGGCTCAAAAATTCATTTTTTAGAACTTGTATTTTGTTATTTTTTGGCCTAATCCCTCTTGTCGCGTTTATTTTATTAATTCTTTATTACTCGGTTTAGCTTAGGATAGGTACAAAACAAAGGAGGTCCAAACACCGGTCCAGGCAGACAGAAACCAGATTTGGATCCAACTCTCTTTGTCTCTCCCACCTTTACTTTATTGCTTATATATTTTGTTATTTTTGTCGTTAGTCTTAGGGTTAAAATCTAGAATCTCCGCAAGACGCCACCTCGTTTTAACTACTTATTTAAATCGATCAAGTTTAAACAACTTAAAGCAAAATTTACAAATCTCAATTTGATAGTAAAAATTAAAACTTCACTTTTTAAATTTTTATCTCAAAATTCAGCTAGATCTTTAATCCAAACAAGTTAGTTTTGGATAATCGCGAGTTAGCAAATATATTAGGCGCCGTAAAAACCTTCCTAAAATATAAATAAAAATCCCCGAACCTCCCTTAAGGTTTTCAATCTTTTTTGTGTTTAAATCTTTTGAAAACTAACTTTTTCTTGATTTTTCTCAAAAATAAGTAGCGACTCTCAAAAAGTAAAAATCTTAAAAAATATTTTTCCGAAATAAAACAGCGGTGGTAGAGGAGGAAGTGTGTATTACAAGTTTGAGTATGCTGGTCATTTTCAAGGAAATGTAGTCAAGTTTATGGATATGGCAATGTTGGTGGTGGTAAATATGGTTGAGCGATGGAGGAGGTGGAGGTGGTGGTGGTTGTTACAAGTTAGGGGAAGAAGGGTTGGTAACTTTGACAGCCTTTATAAAAATATCATTCCCACCACCTCCGCCTCCATTCTCGTGCAACCATATCTCCCACCACCAGTACCGCTTCCATATCCACAACCTAGGCTACATTCCCTTGTGAAATGACAATTTTATCCACACTTGTAACACCCACTTCCTCCTCTACCACCACCACTATACCCATCGCCACCTCCCCCATACATCCCACCACCACCGCCATATCAACCATGACCTCCATACCGCCTGCTGCCACCCTAACAACCTTCACCATCACAATATTTCCCATCTAAAAATGTATATAAACCACCACCACCATAGGAATCACTTCTACCACCTCTGCCATCACGGGATCCTCTTTTGATAAGAGCACCATCTGGGCCGGCAACATTGGTAGCCTTCGTATGACCATCATTCCCATATTCCACATCGAGTTTAACCGTTTCACCGATAGTTAAACTACGAAAGTCTTTAGATCTTATACTAGATTGATAAACAAAAATCTCATCACCGCCATCATCCGGAGAAACAAAATTTAATCCCTTTTGGTCACTAAACCACTTCATTTTTCCTTTTTTCTTTCGCCTCTGATTATACCAACTTACAAAAGAGTTGATTATATGTAAAATTCACTTTTACTTTAAATCATATACACGACCATGATAAAAAAGGTCGTGTTCAATGAAAACAATAAAGAGCTCTAACACATACACTTAATTTTTATTTCCATTTCAAACTAATAATCGTGAACAATATGAATATAAGGGAAAATCTAATGAAACATGTTTATAAAATTGATCAAACTGAATAATATCTATAAAAATGAATAAATTCAAAGGCATATGCATGCTTTTTCTAAATTTATATCAACGTCATGACAATTTTCTGATAGAAGATTCTAATAGAAATCTCACCATACGAACAAATTAAATTAGTATCAAAGTCATAATTGATAGATCAAGAATTTAATTTAGTAGGAAAAGTTTTTGTTGGATTCAAATTATTAAGTAAAGCTCAATATAATTTTTTATCCAATATGTTTTATCTGTTTTTTAAAAAATAATTTAGCTTTTAAGGGTATAAAAATCAATCAACATTTTAAAACTATATTTTCCATAAACATTTGACATTTTGAAACACATGAGTTCATAATATACTGATTTCTCTACATATAGTTTGCACCAGATATTCTTAAACAAGATTTTAAATATAACATATATTCTCACTTTTAAATACTCTTTATATGTTATTTATGTTACTCTATTGATTTGACACAACACCAGATGAATTCTTGAACTGATTATTGAGAAAAGCAATTGAAACACCAGTGATATTAAAATTGTCTGATATTTTTTAATTTTATCAAAAATTGACTCATATTATAAATGATAGAGAAAAATTACTTTATCCTTTAAGCAATTCCTTAACCATAGTTTCTAAAAAAATAACCCTTGGAGCCATCACGTATCTCCCTTTTTGTCAACCCTTTCTCAACTTGCCTCAACAAAAGTCCTGACAAGACCTGACTTCTTGAGTCTTGATGGAACCTACTATATCATCTAGTATGTAAGACAACCCGTACCGAGAAGGTAATGTAGTGAGTGCAAGGTAGAACAAAATTTAAATGATACTAATAAAAGAAAGAGACAGAAGCGAAGTAAAACAAAAAAAAAATACAATAGAAATCCTCCCAAAACCTTGAAGTCACGAGTACAAATCTATCTAATGTGAAAAAATACAATTCCCAAAAGTGGACCCCAACTGTTACACCCCGAGGCTACCCCTAAATGTAACACGGGACCTAGGATTATGAGTGACCCAAAGCTAATGATGAATCTGTCATATCATATAAATACTAAAAATAGTTAAGTAAAACATGTACCGTGCGGAAACTACAATGAAGGATACCTGAAAATGGGGAACACCCAAATGCACTGAATATAAATGAAATAAACTAGGGCTTGTGATAACTGAAACAACCACTTAACAACTCAAGTTTAATCTACTATTATGTCTGAAAAACCTCTAAATGAGTTGAGTTGATGAGACATGCTCCCAACTAACTCTAATAAAACAGAAAATAAAAATAATGACTAAAATGAAAGCATGTCTATTGTCCTCGAAATATGATGACTCACCTTTGAAGTTGCTGAATGTGCACGGATAATCAATTTAAGCGTGATTTGTATGCTGAGTACCTAAACCTGTATCTTGAAAGGATGTAGCGTAGAGTATGAGAAAGTACTTTGAATGTACTCATCATACAGGATATAAATACTATGCTAAAATACATATATGAGCAGAACAAAGTGTAACTGAGAAATTACATAATCTGAGCAAGAATATAAATACCGAAACATAACAAAAAGGTTAAGCTGAATGAAGTGACCAAGTACTAATCATGCAGATAACATGATGAACAGTACACTGATATAACTGCTGAAAACCTGGTCCAATGCACTAAGAGTCTGGCTTTGGGAGATACTATTAACCGAGACATAAACCACATGATCTAAAACCATGACCCGTTTGACAGCCGATAGTTCAAACGATGGCCCGTGAGTACCGTAGTTAATGACCTTCGTCAACTTTTATGTCAGGGTCATTTTTTTCATTTCCTTATTCATTGAGGCACTTAAGCTACTTCCTTTGATGCCTAAGCTACGTCGTTTTACTAACAGAAAGAGAAAGAGGCGCCAGTTTCTTTCAAGAACAAGCACTAGTGTTCTTCATGTTTTTGCCCCAAAATCCAAAGGATTTCTCTTTAGATTTCTTCACTAGGTATGTGGGATTTCACTAGTGAGTTCCTTTCATCCATTAGGTCCCAAGAATTAAATCAGTTCCTTCATTCTACATAAATTGTATAGACCTAGGGTTTGAATAAATCTTGGGAAGTTTTTTTGTGATTTCAGCTGCTATAGAATCCATAGTGCAAGTAACATGTTTTCTTAGAAACGTTGCATCAATAGTGTTTTCTCCATATTTAGAGCAAGAGGCCAACACCAATAGTGTTTAAAATTTGTTGCTTCATTTCTGTTTTTATATATAAAAAAATAAATTAAAAGTTCTTTTTTTTTAAATGTGAGTAAAATTTCCAAATTCAACTTGGGAAAAAATGAACCATTTCATAACAAAACACTAATATCGTAAAAAGAATGTTGTTTTTAAGAAAGTGAATACAATTTATATGCCATCACTTTTATGAGAAAATGACAATGAACAAGAAACACTTATTTCTTTTTACAACACTCGCATTAGGTGATCTTGATTCATTCAATTCATATTCAATCAAAATAATATTTTTACCAATCTAACAACTATTCATTAATCCAAGATATGCCTATTTTAAGAAGAAAAAAATTGGATTATAATTCACCAAGTAATTTAGTTCCTATAAAAAACACCGAAAACATATTTTTAAAAAATGGAGAAAGTTGAAGAAGATATGGTGTTGTCATGTGTAGTGCGACGTCATGGATTAGAAGATGGCTGCCAAATTCTCAAATTCAATTTCCGATTTACGTCATGTATTCTTCAATTTTCATATGTCGAATGCCAGGTTAAGTATCGAAGTTTAAAAAGCATTTTAAGTTTCTATATCGAACAAATTTTACTTATGAAGAAGATGATGACAAATAAACTTACAAAGATATATATAGATAATTGGACATAGCAAGTCAAACTAAGGGATACTCCATCTTTTTCATAAATCCCTCTTTTTTCCTTTATAATTATTCTTTACTTACGATGTTGAAAGAATTGTGAGTTTTCACTAATGTTTTGTTTGATCCAAATTTATATGATGTTTTTTATAAAAACAAAATTTTGTAGGAGATACAAAATATATGCAAAGATATATTATCTTTTCTAAAGTTTAAACAAACTTAGGAGTTGTAACACAAATAAAGTATCACTAATTTTTATTTTATTTTTTCAAATAAACGTTCGTTATTCCATTTTACTATTACCAGAAAAAAAAGAACCAGTATCACTAAATATCAAAACTGCATTGTAAAAATATTTTGGGAAAAATTGTTAAAACAATACTATTAACTATATATTTTTTAATAACAAATTTCTTAGCTAATTCATATTTTATCATAAAAGCACTAATTTATTGTTAGCTTTGATAATTGGGCCCAAATAATTATTCATTAATTTTGGCTATTGTCCAAATTAATGTTGTAAATCTATATTTTTTTGGTACACTGAAAAAGACCTAAAACGGAAAAAATAAATTCTGATAAGTCAAATTACTTGATTCTCCCAAGAGAAAAAACATTATCTTATTGTTGGTGACTTTCCAAATTATAAATTCATTTTTTTAAAAATATAAAATTGGATTTAGAGAAAGAGAAAATGGAGGAGTGGATTACAAGGTAGGGTCAATCCTTCACCAATATTTTATCTAAAATTCAGGTAGTCAACCAACATAGCTACTCTCAAACTACCAATTCTTTGTATGTTACAATCTTTATTTCTCAAAGAATCTGTAAGATTATTTATAATCTCTCTTCGAATGCATATTTTATCCTTTATTTCTATCAAGTGTTTATAATTTTCATTAATAGCAATATGAAAGTGAAATTATATGTCCATATTGTTTTATTATAAATTGTCAGCAAAAAGGTTATATAATTATTGATATCTTTAATTATGCTATGTTTATGTAGGAAAAAAATTCCAATTTGTTCAAATAAGAAGCTGAAGAAAGAATAAAATTAAATGAAGAAAAAAAGAGATGATAAATCATAATGACCAAATGGTGAAGATTAATCAAGATTTCATAAAAAATCTTGATGTGGTGATGTCTGACAATCATTATTGTCTTTTTAAATCTCAGCTTCTCAAAAAGGTCTATACATTGCTAATCTATATATATGTTGTGGTTTCTTATACTTATATTTGTACTTTAATTATGCAGAATGTCAGATTAAGTAACAAAGTTTAAAAGGCGTTTTAAGTGTCTATATCAAACAAATTTTACTGATGAAGAAGATGATGACATGTAAACTTACAAAGACATATAAAGATTATTGGACATAGCAAGTCAAACTAAGGGATACTCCATCTTTTTCATAAATCCCTTTTTTTCCTTTTTAATTATTCTTTACTTATCATGTTGAAAGAATTTTGAGTTTTTACTAATGTTTTGTTTGATCCAAATTGTCACATCCGGGTTTACCCCCCAGACGTAACCGTCGTCATTCTCCTCTTTGAGACTAAGACAATTCTCTTAGCCTCGTCATAGCATTCATTGATTAAAATGTGAAGGAATTTAAAACTTTTTATCTATAACTACTCGGAGGTTTACATAGACCTATACATACACATAATCATATTTATATTAAGTATACATAGACTTGTTCATATACGAAGATTACATAGTCTTCTACTTTTATTTCACCCATTTATATAGTAAAGAATAATAGTCATAAAAAGCCGTCTCATCTCATAAACCATCTATCAAAGACAATAAATCTTGGGCATAGCCCTACATCAATATAAGAAGCCACATATAGGCTATATACAACATCGTCTCAAGTGAGTAAATGAGTCAAATAGGACTATAGTAACTAAGTAACATAGGAGTAAGATGTCGGCAACGCCCTCGGGAGAATGAGGACCTACCACTTGGACGGTAAGAGATCCAAGTCTTCCTTTCCAGCAATTCGGAGCAAGTTCAACAACCCGAACCTAAAATTTTTGGGAAAAAGGGAAAGAAATGGGGTTAGTACTCCACATGTACTAAGTATGGAACCACCTATACACTTACCAATCAAATATACGTAGAAAAGGACATTTAATAAAAAACCTATACACGAGTGAAGCACAGCAAAGCAAAGCATACTAACTATAACCTTCATAAAGTCACAATTGCAAAGATCAAGTAAATTCCCATGACTCTTACTTAATCAAGCAACCTATCAAGACTACAATTAGCAATTAACGTTACCTAACATACTCTCCCATTTCATGAGAACATTCTTTTTCAACCAAAGGCAACAACCTTATACTCATAAACATGTTATTCAATGTACAAAGTCATTTACATTACATCACTACTTTACATACATAATATTGACCTCTCAAAGCTTCTATCAAGGCAAACTAGTGCAAGGCTTAAGTAGAGTCCCATACCCCTACCTAAGTTATAGCCAAACCCTTTCAAGTTACTTCGATTAGTTTATATCTTATTCATTCATTTTGGGTAGGGAAACCTTGCCTTAACCGACATAGACCACATGGGCAAATGTAGAATCCAGTGTCAAAAACCTTACACCGATGGAAGGTGGTCTACCGGCCAAAGTAGAACCTAACATAAACGTAGCTATCTAGGTGGATCCACTAGCTAGTATCCTATAATGGCAACATAGTTGATGGAGCTTGGGGAAAAAGAACCTTGGACATATCAACTCTACACCCTACTTGGGTCATGAGGCTATCCACCCGTGAGGACCGTAGTGAACCCTACCTTTCCTTATATAAGAAAGTGTCACTCCCTCACATACAAGCTCACTCGGTGCTACGCTAGGTCCCTTTTTTTTAATTGAAAAGCCTTTACTCTTATCATAATCATAATATATATATACATACATATATATTTCATAGGGCCTAGCCCTCATAAACATTCGTTTATCAAAGCTCAATAAGAATTGTATGAGAAATGGTCCTTTCATTAACTACTCAAATAGGTGAAGTTAGCCCATGCACATCTCATCACAATAGGGCACATCTTTACATAACAACTTCCCTATATCATGTACTTCTAGGCAACCACACAACCAACCTAAGCATTTCAATTCAATCATCATACCAACCTATCACCTTAAGCAAGGTATACTTCAACACAACCTTATCACTTGATGACAACTAATTCACAATTTGAAGTAAGAATTAGGATAATCAAGACTTACCAATACTTCTCCATAGTTCACCAATCACCAATAAGGGCCTTACCATCAACCCATAGATCAACCCAATTCGGGTCATCATCCCAATGTAATTCAATAGCCAACACATGAACTAATTTAAGAGAAGCACTATACCACAATGCAATAATAAATCAAAGCTTGGTAGCATGATATCAAAGTCTATCTTCTTACCCTAGATTCAATACTCAAGAAATAGGCAAGAAGAACTTCAATTCACCATAATAGATTCATGATCGATGCAATAACAATCATTAAAGATGATTTAAACAAGAACTAGATCAATCACTTCAATCCAACCCAAAATTCATATCAATCTCATACCTAGGGTTAAGGGTTAGGAGTCATCACCCACAATCTAGATCAAACTACATCAATTCATCATAATCAAGTTGCAATACATGATAATATATTCATTATAACTCAAATAATACATAAACAACTCAATTCATGTAATCAAATTTGAAATTGGATGAAACCCATATGAAACTCATCTTTTAGAAAATCTTTGAAGGAGCCCTTTGAGGAAAGAAGTCTCAAAGGTGAATTAGATCCCATACCTTAAGGTTTGATGATGTTTTGATGGTGATTTCGTGCTAAAACCAGCCCCAATGATTTTCCCAAGCTATTCTCCAATGGAGTCTTCCAATAGAGAGAGAAAGTAGAGAGAAGGAAGAGAGTTTTGTTTGGAGAATTGTCATTAGGTTAATGAAGGTTGGGGTATTTATAGTGGGGTCTTAAGTCACTTAATTAGTCTTCCCTTAATCCCCTGATTACCCCTAAGACACTTAATAAAATAATTAACTAAAACTTAAATCCCTGAAAACACTACAGGCCCTCCACGACGACTCCTCGCCGACGAGCCGGCGTGGGCGTGACGAACAGGCCCCCCTCCGTCCAACACGTCCGTCGCATTGATCAGAGACTGTGCAGGCGGAGGCTTTCTTCCCAGCAGCTAAGGCTGGCACGACGGTAGCCTTGACGCCCCGTCGTGCCCATGACGCCTCGTCATGGGATCTGTCGTGGCACACTGTCTCAAGGGTCCTCCTCGAGGGCCCTTGGTTGGTCCTCGGGGAGTCGTACCCTGACTTTTTCCAACATGAAACCATCTCGCACTAGGTGTTACACCTATAGTTACCCACCTTTTATCCATTCCGACTCTTTAACTTGGCCAAACTACAAGGGACACTCTAGCCCTTTCATGAACCAACTTTCCGGACGTTATGGACGTCTTGGTTCCAAAACACTTCAACGACTCCATCTACGCCTAATTTGGCCAGGAACAATGGTTTAGACTTTAAGGAGCCTGTTTAAGTCTTACCACATGACTTTAGGATTTCAAAATATTACATTATCCCCCCCTTAGGAACATTCGTCCCCGAATGACACTAAACACTCTTTAAATGTGGGAAAATACTCAAGACTAGCAGCTTAACAATTTCACAATATCAAATTTTCATGAATCACATCATTTCAATAAAACACTTCTAAACATCAATTTATCATACATAAGCTTAAAGTTTCCTCATGAGATACTTTCTATTCACAACACACATGAGCTCAATCATTTGATACACAAGTCGACTAGCAATAGGTTCATCTTATCAATATGCTTAATATATCATCTACAAGGATTCACTATACCACAATACACAACTTGACTCAAATATGCAAGAAGCAAAACAAATTTCAAATTTATTTAAGGTCACCTTATAGTGACTTCAATTGTGAAGTCTCAAAAACTAAGATTTTTGAGAAATTCACCAAAACACCATAGATTCACAATATCTAGCATAATTATATCATTAGAAAGAATAACTAACCTTAATCATCAAAAAGATGAGGATATCGGGTTTTCATGTCGGCCTCGGCCTCCCATGTTGCACCCTCAACTAGGTGGTTCTTCCATAACACTTTTACGGAAACCACCTCCTTGTTCCTCAACCTTGCCTATCAAGGATTCGGATAGGAACCTCTCATAAGAGAGGTTATCCTTGATTCCAAGACCTTCAATAGGAAGGATAGACTCGGGATACCCAACACACTTCTTCAACATCAAGACATGGAAAACCGGATGAACCGAAGCTAAATCGTTAGGTAGTTTCAAGCGATAGGAAACTTTACCAACCCTTTCCAAAATCTCATAAGGACCTACGTAACGAGGGCTCAACTTCCCTTTCTTGCCAAATCTTACCACCCCTTTCATAGGTGAGATTTTTAAATACACCTTGTCACCCTCTTCTAACTCCAAATCTCTTCTCCTATTATCGGCATAGGACTTTTGTCGACTATAAGCTGTTTGTAACCTATTTCTAATGATATGTACATTCTCCAATGTCTTATAAATCAAGTCGGACCAAAGATCGATGGTTCACCAACTTCAAACCATCCTATAGGAGACCTATACCTCCTACCATACAAGGCTTCATAGGGAGCCATGGAGATGGACGAATGAAAACTATTATTATAAGCAAACTCCACCAACGGCAAGTGCTTATCCCAACTCCCTTTAAAATCAATAATGCAAGCTCTAAGCATATCTTCAAGAGTTTGAATTGTGCGTTCCGCTTGACCATCCGTTTGAGGATGAAAGCGGTACTCAATTTCACTTTAGTACCCAAACCTTTTTGAAAAGACTTCCAAAACCTAGATGTGAATTGTGCACCCCGATTCAAAATGATGGATAACGGAATACCATGGCGACACACAATCTCATCTATGAAGATCTTCGCATAATCCTCCGCCGAATACGTGGATTTGACGGGAATAAAATGAGTGAACTTAGTCAATCTATCAACAATCACCCATATAGAATCATATGACTTTTGAGTCCGAGGCAACCCTACCACAAAGTCCACATTAATGTCTTCCCACTTCCAAGTAGGAATTTGGATCTCTTGTAGTAAGCCACCCGGCTTTTGATGTTCCGCCTTCACTTGTTGGCAATTTGGACACTTAGCAACAAATTCCGCTATGTCCTTCTTCAAACCTTCCCACCAATATATTTCTCGAAGGACATGATACATCTTAGTAGAACCCGGATGGATGTAATAGTGGGATCCACGGGCTTCTTCAAGGATCCGATACCTCAATTCATCAACATCAGGAACACATAACCTCCCTTGGTACCTCAACACACCATCTCCTCCTAAGGAGAAAGACTCATTCATCTTGCCAAGAACATATTCCTTCAACTCCATCAATAGTTGATCAAGGTGTTGTTTGGATTTTACCTCAACCACCAATAATGATTCAGAGCTACGATAAACCGTGGCACCTCCATTTAGAGAACTCTCCAACCGCACCCCTAATCTAGCCAAATCATGAACATCCTTCACTAGATCTTTCTTGTCTCCTTTTATATGAGACACACTACCCATAATCATACGGCTTAGAGCATCCGCCACCACATTGGCCTTGCCGGTATGATATAGGACACTCATATCATAATCTTTCAACAATTCTAACCACCTTCTTTGTCGGAGATTTAACTCTTTTTGAGTAAACACATATTGAAGACTCTTATGATCGGTGAAAACATCTACATGAAAACCATACAAGTAATGTCTCCATATTTTCAAAGCAAACACCACGGCCGCTAACTCAAGGTCATGGGTAGGGTAATTTTTCTCATGCACCTTGAGTTGCCGTGAGGCATAGGCAATCACCTTCCCATTTTGCATAGGCACACACCCCAAACCTATGCGGGATGCATCACAATACACAACAAACCCCTTAGAACCTTCCGGTAAAGTTAACACCGGAGCGGAAGTAAACCTATCTTTCAATAATTGGAAACTCTTCTCGCAGGCCTCCGACCACTCAAACTTTTTACCCTTTTGAGTTAATGAAGTCAATGGAGATGCAATGGATGAAAAACCTTCTACAAACCTTCGATAATAGCCTGCTAAACCCAAGAAACTCCTAATGTCAGTTGGGGTCAAGGGTCTAGGCCAGTTTCTTACCGCATCAGTTTTCCTTGGGTCTACCTCAACTCCCTCACTAGAGATGATGTGCCCAAGAAACGTACCGACCTCAACCAAAACTCACACTTGCTATACTTGGCGAACAATTTATGCTCTTTAAGGGTTTGCAATACTACCCTTAGATGACCATGTGATCAACCTCATTCTTGAATACACCAAGATATCATCGATAATACAATAACGAATGCATCAAGGTAACTTCGAAACACCCTATTCATTAGGTCCATAAACGCCGCCGGAGCATTTGTGAGACCAAAGGACATAACCACGAACTCATAATGCCCATACCGAGTCCGAAAGGCCGTCTTTGGAATATCTTCATTTCTCACCCTAAGCTGGTGATACCCTGACCTCAAGTCAATTTTGGAGAAGTAACTCGCTCCTTGGAGTTGATCAAATAAATCATCAATGAGGAAGAGGATACTTGTTCTTGATAGTAACCTTGTTGAGTTGGCGTAGTCAATACACATTCTCAAGGACCCATCCTTTTTTTCACGAACAAAACCGGAGCACCCCATGGAGAAATGCTAGGCCTTATAAAGCCCTTGTCTAGCAAATCTTTAAGTTGTGCCTTCAACTCCTTTAACTCGGCCGGAGCCATTCTATAAGGAGAATAGAGATAGGGTTTGTTTCTGGTAGCAAATCAATATCGAAATCGATTTCCCGTTCGGGAGGAATGCCGGAAGGTCATCAGGAAAGACCTCCGTAAATTCACTCACCACGGGACCGACTCAATAGGAGAACTTCGGAATCAACTTCTTGGACTCTCACAATATGATAAAGACACCCCTTTGAGATCATTTTACGCTTTTAGACATGATATGAAACGACCTCTAGGAAGAGAATTTCCACCCTTCCACTCAAAAAGGGTTCATTTGGGAAACTAAACCTCACAACTCTAGTTCTACAATCAATAGAAGCGAAGCTAGCATGCAACCAGTCCATACCCAAAATGACATCAAAATCATACATGTCTAGTTCAACTAGATCTACATGAGAAACTCTATGGGGCATAGAAATAGGACAATTTCATAGACTCTTTTTGCTACAACCGACTCACCCACCGGAGTAGACACCAAAATAGGTTCATGCAAAACATCGGGTAAAGTATCAAAATTTTTAGCTACTAAGGGAGTAACGAAAGAC
>CM040618.1:30632286-30664948 GCA_022817965.1 Solanum lycopersicoides | reverse complement strand
GAAGCAAGACCATCACTCCACCCGATGTCTTAGACCTCAGTGCAACGCGGCACGGAGGCGCGCCCCCAGACCGCTGGTCCCGCTACGAACTGAGATTGTTCGAGATGGTAGTTAGAGTACAGGATGTAGTATTAAGATCGTGGTGCGGTGGCAATATAAAAGATTGTAGATGACGAGCTATGAAAGGTGTGTATGGGCCCGGCTTTATAAAGAGAGGTTACAATAAATTACAATAGGGATAAGGCGCAAGTAACTCCTGTGCACTATGAACCCAAAATCTCAAAGATACGCACACGCTAAATTTTAACTAGGTCATAGTACTCCACCCTCCCCCCCTCCCAAAATAATTTAAACATTGGAATAAATATACTATTGTACGCCTTACAGCTATGACATAGAGAGTGTGCACACACACTTGAAGACTAAGTGGATGAGGTACACAAATTGGAGCAATATCTTTATTGATTAGTAATATTTATACTTGGTTAGTACACCATAGCTGTTGATATGATTACTAGTTTTTTGACCCACGTGCATTGGAACGTGAATGTCTAACTAGGATAGGACTAACGCTATTGTTACAGATTACTAAAGTAACTCATTCATTAAATTACGTAAAATAATTGTCACTCTTAAAATCTGTTAGTGTAGGCCATCACCTCTTCAGATATACTTTCCCTCCCTTTTTCTTTAGTGTGGTAGTATGTTATATATTTTAATTGTTTGGTGGTTCTTACTTTTATATAAGTATAATTATAATATAAATATGTCTATGGTTAATAAAAATATAGAAGAGTTGTTACATAAGTTAGTTGATGGTTTTTAGTTGGAGAGATAGTTAGACTTGAATGTAGAACATTACCATTTGGTAGGGCGTTGATCGTATTGAGTATTCTGATTTCACTAACTTTTGAGAATTGTCTACGTCTATAAATTAATCCTGGAGGTTTTATAGAAAAGAAGAATATTAAAACATTTATAAAAATTTAGTTTTAAAATGTGAGAAAACCCCATCATTTATAGTTAAAATGTGTCGTAACAGTTGTGCGATGATTGTTCCATGCACAATATATAGAAGATATACTAAATAGGAATCTTTTATGAAGAAGAAGAAGTAAGAAGATGAATATATTTTTTTTAAAATGTAGTTTAAAAAATTTGAGGAAACCCCTCTTTTAATAGCCAACAAAGGGGTTAAGGTGTGTAAAAACTACTTGTTGTGCTTCATCAAAAAGACATTCACAACACCTTTAGAAAAATCAAACAATTCGAAAAGTCACAACTCATAAGAAAAGGTCATATTCTTGAGGAAATGTCACAACCGTTCGAAAAAAGTTAGCAACTCTTCAAAGTGGCACCCTATAGCAAAGTCACAATCCTTTCTCAAAGCTCACTAACTGGCAATCTGAAAAGGTTATGAACTGCTTCGAAAATGTCACAACCCTTCACATTGTGAAAATGTGTATGTTTTCAATGTAATGAACTATAAATACAACAAATAAATACGTAATACAATATAAATATATGAGGATATACTACATTTAGTGTTTTTTAAGTTAGGTATATAGGACAGATAAAAAAATGTAATAATATAACATTTAGTCTTAAATTTTTCAATTTGATATGATTTTAACAAAATAAAGAAGAATTTACAAGTTTAAAGATCATATGTTGAATATTATTAAACAGTTCTTTTCACTTTATGGTCTTAAAGATGTGCACACCCAAAGAGAAAAAGAAATTCATATTAAACTGAGCATAAAAGTACAGTAACTAAATAAATTGAAGGAAACAACTATATAATTACTAAATGTTGTTTGGACTCTTCAATAAGTTTTTTTGAGTCAAATAATTTTCTCCAACATTTTGAGAGCTTTTTAGATTTTTGAAAACTAATAAGTTGTAGTTTGTGCAACAGAAAATCATTGACATTTAGTGAAGAAGAAGTTGCACAAAAGTATAGTTTTATTGCCCACAAAAATAAGTAAATATGAAATTATCAGATAATCTTTTTCATTTGAAGTTGATTTAATTTCATTTTGCCTTGGTCGAATCAATTTTTTGTTGATCTATCTATTTTACCCACCAAAAAATTGTAATTGAATGATTGAAAACTCTCACATCTTCTTCCTTATTTAAAGAAGAAGAAATAGAAAAACCAAAAAAATATTAATAAATTCATGATTGACAATCTCTCACAATCTTCCTATATTAAGAAGAAAATATCAAAATTATTGACTTTTATCAAAAGTTGGTGACACATTAAATGAGAATTGCACTTTTTATGAGCAGGAGTTGTGACATTTATGAAAGTTTGTGAACTTTAATGAGAGTTGCGACTTTATGAAAGTGTGTTTTTACGAAATGTGGTGAAATTTCCGAAGGGTTGCAAATTTCCAAATAGTTATAGTCCCTTCTGGATAAGGCACAATAATATTTATTCACGCTACCCTTTGTGTTTATAAATAGTGGGATTCCCTAATCATTTTTAAAACAACAAAAATTATGGATCTTTTCTTTCTTCTACTATGCGCGGCAAAATTAAATATTTTGTGTACTTTTGGCTTACTGTTGAGTGACTTACTAACACCATTGGTTTTTGTATCAATAGTTAGGTGAATAAAATTGTTTCATTCTGAGGAGAATTTTTTATCACCTCTGGTATTGGAGGGGAATAGTTTTCTAAGGGGACATTGTGCATTCAGGTGGACTCGGATTTTTTGTCTATCTATTTCATTCTAATTTTAGATATTCTTGGTATATTTTTTTACACCTCATTACTTTATGCGTATGATATGAATTGTTGTGTTTTGAGTGGATATTTTTTAAACTCTGCTTTTATCGTTTCTTTAAGTTACTTGTCACTCCAATTATAATGAACAGTGATACGCATATATTTACATATATTTATTGTAGGAAACTAATTAGTTACTATCGTACAATTCCAAGATTCTATTGTTTTGATATTCTATATTAAATTTTATAATTTCAAAATTACTATATAAAGGAAGTCTTAGTATATAATAGTTCGGAATGTTTAATAGAGGTTGAATTGAAATGTCTCAACTGATATCACTTGAAGAAATTCATGTATGCAAGTATAAAAGTTATCGAGATTTTTAATTGATGTTCAACGAGTTAATTTTTTTTAAACAAATTATTGTTAACAATTGGTGGTTTGACAACATTTTCCCTCCTTAGCCACCCACAAATCACAATTATATAATTTATGCAACTTAAATGTTTCTTTATATTATGAATGGTATTTTAAAAGCATATTGCTTATTTTCGTTTTTTATTTTCCTTTAATGTTGAATTACAGAACCAATGGTTTATTAGTTTTTATTGAATAATCATGTCATTGGAGGGTTCGCTTGTGGTGTGATATCATGTGACAATTGAACGAAAATGAATCGATGACTGTTCCTGTTGTTGGGATACCCTGACGAAATATTTTTTTGAAGAACAACTATTATCGCATATTTTTAATGAACAGCTATCAATAAAAGACATAAAAGAGTTAGATTGTCAGAATTCATGCTAATATATATATATGGAAAGAAAACCTTAGACAGACACCTATATGGCGGCCACCGTCAATCAAACAACCAGAATTACCTTTTAAACTTATTTCTTTTCAAAGCGAGCCCTTCCCCGTTTCAACTGAAAAAATTATGAGACTTTTATGACAGCGAGTTGCGACATCAATGATAGCGTTGGAACTTTTATGAAGAGTTTCGACTTTAATGAAGAAGAACGACTTAAATGAAAGAGCTGCGACTTTCATGAAAAATTGCGACTTATAGAAAAGTTGCGACTATAATGAAGAGTTTGGCAACTTTAATAATTATAGTTTGTGAATTTTACTGGAAAGGTTTGACCTTTCCAAAAAGGTTTGCAACTCTTTACCAAATAGTTGTAAGGATTATATTCGACAAGCAGCAACGAGTTGGATATATATATATAGCCAGATTTTGGGCTATTATATGTTTTTATAGTCATTATTTGATAACTGTATTTATTCTAACGGAATATGTAATGATAAGAGTAATATATTTCGTTTTCCCTTACATTATTAATGTTTGTTACAATGGAATCTTCTATGGTGAGATAATATAGGTGTTTAAATTTTGAATAACTCATAGGTTTGAAAATATTATTTTTATAGAAAGTTCCTCTGATATTAACGAATTCCCTGCGTGAAGGCAGGTAATTTGTACTAAGTATTGAATTATATATAACATATATACTAAATAGTTATAATAGTTTTAAGTTGGGGTATTTTAGTAATTTAACATTCAGTTAGGAAGTTGATGCTTTTATAGGTAGTGTATAATGATATACGATCGCACGTTAATTGAATACAGGACTTATATACATTTACTAGATTATTTTTTATTTTTTCATTAAAAATATTAATTTAATAATTCTTGTCACTTAACTTTTAAATTAATGTTGTTATCATTTTCACTTTCAAATTTTTTAAAAAAAGATTATGTTTTAAAAAATTAAAATATAATATTATAAGTGTACCTTTGGCTTTAATTTTTTTTTCATGTTATTTTTTATTTGGTTTAATTGCATTATTTTATTAAAATTATCAGTTAAAAATTAAGTTTAAGTTTATTAATACAAGAAACCTTGGAATTAATTTGAAAATAATTAATGAAACGAAGACAAGAAAAGACAAACATAGAAAAACAATGAATCAAGGTAAAAATTAGAAGTTTCGGATAGCAAGAGTAAAAAAAGTGGTATTCTATACTTAATTTAAACACACAAGAAAGAAAATATGATATATTTTTTAGTAAATTTGTTTTTAGTATATACTTATTTATAAATAAAAAAATGAATATTATACCA
The DNA here is from genome assembly GCA_022817965.1 of Solanum lycopersicoides. Classification (NCBI taxonomy): domain Eukaryota; kingdom Viridiplantae; phylum Streptophyta; class Magnoliopsida; order Solanales; family Solanaceae; genus Solanum; species Solanum lycopersicoides. Next base: position 30,660,085 of record CM040618.1, on the reverse strand, counting down.
CGATGGCAGTGAGTGGTGTGAAGAACGCATCACGTTACTTGTTGGTGGTTAACGTGTCACATCCACAAAAGGTTGCACAAAAATATGGTAAATTAATTAGGACTCCTAGCATTAAGTTTGGTGTATACTATGAGATTTTGGTCATATTCTAGGGGTACTTATGTTGCTTTATCCATTACAAACATAAAAAGATAAAATAATGTGTGATATAATGGAGTATACCAATGAGTAGTTATAGTCATGACTGACCACGTTCGGATGCACATATAATAAGACGGAAATTACTACCACAATGTTCTAACTAACAGTTTTCCTAGATGAGAGGGGCAATAGAGTGATGATTAGCATAGAGAGACACAATTTTAAAATAAAATAACTATTAAAATGCAACCAATATACCTAACAATTGTATGCATATTTATTATCCTCAAAAAACTAAAAGAGGTTGATGCAAATACATACCAACAATTGAGTTCACATCATCAATATAAATTATAAGTTTAATCTCAATTTATGAGACTTTTTTTTCTTCAAAAACAAAACTCTGAGAAAAAATGCACATGATAAGGTTAAGAGATTGTTAATAGTACTCCTAATCTACAATTTACAATAAACTCATGAATTAACCCACGAACTCCAAAACAAAGAAATTTTAATCACGCTAAAACATTTTACATTTGTGACCGACCTTACGTAAGCTTCAACTAAATTACTTCTAAATATCTGATTTTTTTTCTTTGGTCAATCTTCCAGTGTTTCTTTGCAATCATTATCAGAATCGTTCTTGAATTCGCAAATGCCGCTTATTTCTCAATTTACTCGTACTCCTCCATAACCAACAGACATCACCTTACTTAGAATCTTATGGTTATAGTGCATATTCCATAGTTCTCCCAATTGCTTCTATAGATCCATCATTCAACAATTGCACAACGAACAAAATTAGGGTTTCTCAACATAATGGCTTATTGAGTTCAGGCGAAGACAAAAATATTTGAAGAGTTTCATTCACTGTAACCAAACAATGACATTGCACTAAAATATACAATAAGATATCTTTAAAGAAATTGACATTTTTCACAATTTCGAATTTAAACCTATATTGTAACACATGTTTTAATAATGTAATAAATCCATATGTTGCTTAAATTTGTTTAGTATAATATAAATTTTTTTGAAAAAATATAATATTAGCACTTATAACGAATATGCACTCCAATGTTTATGATACTTAATACTATAATTTGACCTCAGACATAATGAGTTTAAAAGAAAAAAAAGACTTTCTGTATTACATGTGAGATAGCTCCTTTCTTACCGTTTTACTGTGTACACATTTTGGATATCAATCTATAAAAAAAATATGGCATCTGTCTATTTATCTGGAAAATAATAAAGCTATAAAAATTTTAAATTTTATCGATTAATGTAAAAGTTTATTGTCAACAAATATATACACACATAATTTAAGATATCAAATTTTTAATGAAAGTATTGTTATGTTTGCCATGTTAGAGTCAAATGTAAATTAACTGTCTTTGAAAAAGATAAAATATATTGAGGTTCATAAACTCTAAATCATATAATATCAATTCAAAAAATATTATTTTTTATAATAGATTAAAGAGGAAGACAGTTACTAGGAAATAGGAAGATATAATAAGTATTCTTTTAATTTGTCTATAGGTTTATATTATAATTAGAAGTAGCAAATATAAGTATAAATTCGGAAGACATTATGAACACACATACATATAAAGAATATAGCAATAGTAAGACCCTATTTTTTGAGAAGCTGAGATTTAAAAATTAGTATGATTGTCAGAATCATCACATCAAATTTTTTTTAATTGAAATCATTGATTAACTTCACCAATTTGGTATCATTACGATTTATCATCTCTTTATTTTTCTTCATTTAATTTAATTCTTCTTCAGCTTATCTTATTTGAAAATTGGAATTTTTTTTTCCTTTTACATAAATCATAGCATAATTTGAAAGAATCTAATAATTATATAAACCTTTTGCTGTCAGTTTATAAAAACAACCATATGGACATATAATTCCACTCTGCTATATTGCTATTATGAAAATTATAAGCACTGAATAAAAATGGAAGGATAATATGCAGATGTTGCAGTGAAGAGAGTTATATTCTTACAGTTTTAGAAATCCAAAAGATTGTAACAATACAAGAATTGCTAAGTTTAGAGTAAGTAGCTATGTTGGATATGACTCCATGAATTTTAAATTTAATATTGGTGAGGGTTGACCCTACCATTGTAATCCATGCTCCATTTCTCATTTCTCTAAATTCCAATATATTATATTTAAAAAAAAAAGAATTATCTAATTTGGAAAAGATCACCACAATAAGATAATGTGTTTTTCTCTGGGAGAATCAAGTATTTGACTTATCAAAATTTTCTTTTTTCCGTTTTAGGTCTTCTTTCAGTGTACCAAAAAAAAAAAGTTTACCATGAATTTTGGTCAATAGAAACAAAATTAATGAAATAAATTATTTGGGCCCCAATTATCAAAGCTTAACAATAACATTAGTGCTTTTATGATAAATAACTGAATTAGCTAAGAAATTTGTTATTTAATTAAATATGTTAAAGTATATTGTTTTACACCATTTTTTCCGCAAAATTTTTTTACAATGCAGTGTTTCTTAATTTAGTAGAATACTGAGTTCTTATTTTTTTATGGTAATAGTAAATATGAAATAACAGAACATTTATTTGAAAAAATAAAAAAAAATATGATGCATATTAATGTACCAATTAGTGATCACATTATTTAATGTGTTCGAACACGCTAATCTAAATACTTTTAAAAGATGATAATAATCTTTGGATAATATTTTGCACTCTACAAAATTTTGTTTTTATAAAACACATATATTAAATTCTGTGTAACATTTTCGAAATCCCAAACCTCATATGGTAAGACTTAAACAGGCTCCTTAAAAAGTCTAAAACCATTGTTCCTTGGCCAAATTAGGCGTCAGATGGAGTCGTTGAAGTGTTTTTGGAACGCAAGACGTCCATAACGTCGGAAAGTTTGTTCATGAAAGGGCTAGAGTGTCCACTTGTAGTTTTTGCCAAGTTAAAGAGTCGGAATGGAGTAAAAGGTGGGTAACTAATAGGTGTAACACCTAGTGCGGATGATTTCATGTAGGAAAAAGTCAGGGTACGACTTTCCCCGAGGGACCAACCAAGGGCCCTCGAGGAGGACCCTTGAGACAGTGTGCCACGACAAGATCCATGACGAGGCGTCATGGGCACGACGGGGCGTCAAGGCCCCGTGTGCCAGGCCTTAGCTGCTGGGAAGGAAAGACTCCGCCTGCACAGTCTCTGATAACATCGACGGACGTGCAGGACGGAGGGGGGCCTGTTCGTCACGCCCGACGACGGCTTCGTCGGCGGGGAGTCATCGTGGAGGGCCTGTAGTGTTTTCAGGGATTTAAGTTTTAGTTAATTATTTTATTAAGTGTCTTAGGGGTACAGGGGATTAAGGGAAGACTAATTAAGTGACTTAATACCCCACTATAAATACCGCAACCTTCATTAACCTAATGACAATTCTCCAAACAAAACTCTCTTCCTTCTCTCTACTTTCTCTCCTCTATTGGAGACTCATTGGAGAATAGCTTGGGAGATCATTGGAGGGCTGGTTTTAGCAGCAAAATCACCATCAAAACGTCATCAAACTTAAGGTATGGGATCTAATTCACCTTTGAGACTTCTTTCTCAAAGGGCTCCTTTAAAAGATTTTCTAAAAGATGAGTTTCATAATGGGTTTTACTCAATTTCGAATTGATTATATGAATTGAGTTGTTTAGTGTATTATTTGATATAAGAATGACATAGATTATCATGTATTGCAACTGATTATGATGAATTGATGTAGTTTGATCTAGAATTGGTGGGGTGGATGACCGCCTAACCCTTAACCCTAGGTATGAGAATTGATATGAATTTGGGTTGGATTGAAAGTGATTGATCTAGTTCTTGTTTAAATCATCTTTAATGATTGTTATTGCATCGATCATGAATCTATTTGGTGAATTGAAGTTCTTCTTGCCTATTCTTGAGTATTGAATCTAGGGTAAGAAAGATTAGACTCTTGATATCATGCTACCATCTTTTGATTTATTATTGCATTGTGGTATGTGCTTTCTCTTAAATTAGTTCTTGTGTTGGCTATTGAATTACATTGGGATGATTGACCCCGAATTGGGTTGATCTAATGGGTTGATGGTAAGGCCCTTATTGGTGAACTATGGAGAAGTATTGAATAAGTCCTTGATTATCTAATTCTTACTTCAAATTGTGAATTAGTTGTCATCAAGTGATAAGGTTGTGTTGAAGTATACCTTGCTTTAAGGTGATAGGTTTAGTAATGATGATTGAATTGAAATGCTTAGGTTGGTTGTGAGGTAGCCTAGAAGTACATGATATAGGGAAGTTAATGTAAAGATGTGCCCTATTGTGATGACATGTGGATGGGCTAACTCCACCTATTTGAGTTATTAAATGAAAGGAGCATTTTCTCATACAATTCTTATTGAGCTTTGATAAACGAATGTTTATGAGGGCTAGCCCTAATGGAAATGGAATATGATATGAATTATATTATGATTATTAAATAAGCATGTAATGGTAAAAATAAAGGAAAAATAATGTGGAAATTATATGGAAAAAATAATTTGGAAAGAGTATAGAGTGGAATGTGATCATTGTGAGGGATAATAATGGTGGAGAAAATTTAATGGATTTTCAAGAATAAATATTATAATAGGATATTAGATAAATATAGAAAAAAAAATGTGGGTGATTATGGTGATGGTTTTATGTAGGATATATATTTTTGATAGTAAGGTAAGGCTTTCAATAAAAAAGGCCTACTTACACCGGTGAGCTTGATGGGAACACTTCTTATAAAGGAAGTAGGGTTCACTAGGTCCTCACGGGTGGATAGCCTCATGACAAGTAAGGGTGTAGAGTTGAATATGTCCAAGGTTCTTTTCCCCAAGCTCCATCACTATGTTGCCAATAGATACTAGCAAGTGGATCCACGCTAGATAGCTAGTTTATGTTGCTTCTACTTTGCCGGTAGACCACCTTCATCGTGTAAGGTTTCTGCACGGATTCCACATTTGCTCATGTGGTCTATGTCGGTTAAGGCAAGGTTCCTACCCAAAATGATGAATAAGATATAACTAATCGAAGTCTTGAAAGGGTTTGCTATACTTAGGTAGGGTGGGACTCTACTTAAGCCTTGCACTGTTTGCCTTGATAGAAGCTTGAGAGGTCAATATTATGTATGTAAAGTAGTGATGTAATGTAAATGACTTTGTACATTGATAACATGTTTATGAGTATAAGGTTGTTGCCTTTGGTTGAAAAGAATGTTCTCATGAAATGGAGAGAGTATGTGTTAGGTAACGTTAATTGCTAATTGTAGTCTTGATAGGTTGCTTGATTAAGTAAGAGTCATGGGAATTTACTTGATCTTTGCATTGTGACTTTATGAAGGTTATGTTTAGTATCTTTGCTTTGTTGTGCTTCACTCGTGTTATAGGTTTTTATTAAATGTCCTTTTCTACGTATATTTGATTGGTAAGTGTATAGGTGGTTCCATACTAGTACATGTGGAGTACTAACCCCATTTCTTTCCCTTTTTCCCAAAAATTTTGGTTCGGGTGTTGAACTTGCTCCGAATTGCTGGAAAGGAAGACTTGGATCTCTTACGTCCAAGTGGTAGGTCCTCATTCTCCCGAGGGCGTTGCCGACATCTTACTCCTATGTTACTTAGTTACTATAGTCCTATTTGACTCATTTACTCACTTTGAGACGATGTTGTATATAGCCTATATGTGGCTTCTTATATTGATGTAGGGCTATGCCCAAGATTTATTGTCTTTGATAGATGGTTTAATGAGAATGAGACGGCTTTTTATGACTATTATTCTTTACTATATAAATGGGTGAAATAAAAGTAGAAGACTATGTAAATCTTCGTATATGAACAAGTCTATGTATACTTGATATAAATATGATTATGTGTATGTAGAAGTCCTTATGTAAACCTCCGAGTAGTTATAGTATAAAAGTTTTAAATTCCTTCATAATTTTAATCGATTGATGCTATGACGAGGCTAGAGTTGTCTTAGTCCTCAAAGAGGACGACGACGCCGGTTACGTTGGGGGGTAAACCCGGATGTGACAAACTTGGTATTAAGAGCATTGAGGTTGAATATCCTGATTGTTAACGATCTCTCTCCACCACGTTATATAAGGGATTTTGTATTCATAATTGTGAAGCATCGCTCACACTATGATATAGGAACTTATTTGAATGCTAGGAATCACTCTCATTGTTGGAAAATCCATATCTTTGCTCTAGAATGTACGTCGTATATGTTAATTTGCCAATACAACCTTTAGTTGTTTTGGTTATAAGGAAGATGAAATACTAGAAGGAATGCAAGCTAGAAGCACTTGAGACGACGATTGCTGCTTATTTAATGCGGGAATCACCATCCCCGTGGTGATTTCCAAGTTCCTCCTCTTGAAAGAGATTGTCTTGTTGATGATCAGGTTCCAGTTGATACCTCCACCTGATAGGCAAGGGCTCAGATGAGGGCTATTCTTGCTAATATGGCTCAATCCATGACTACTCCAATAGTCAAGCTCGAACGGATGAAAGCCACAAGCTGAGACTGCACCAAGCTAAAGTAGGAATTTCACTAGAGCTCATGAGCACTATGTGCTTCCCGACTAGGGACTTTCACCCGAAATGAAATCCTCGTCTAATTCTTAATGGGTCTAGGTTGAATGAAGGACCACTACAAGAATTCATTGATGAAGGTTTAAATCAAGATTATTGTGTGCTATGGGGTTGATCTTCTAGTGAGAATGTCGAGGTTGGCCTCATACAAACTCAAGGATGTGGCTTCAGATCATGGCAATGTGCATATGGAAAGACAATAAGGCCACTTCAAAGTGGTCCGGTGACTTGGGAGATTGTTCAAACGAAGGCCTTTCCTTGATCGAGTTCTTCCCTAAGGGAGATTGAGAGAAACTAGGTGGTAGAATTCATCACCATGCTCCGCCAGAGGCGTATGAGTTTGTTCAGAGTACATCTTTGAAGTTCATTCAATTGTCACAAATAATGCTCCCTTCCTATTGTGTCTCCGATCTTAGAGAACGAGATGAGTCATTCGTGACAGAGTAGTGTCGGATGATCTTGCAAGAGGAAATGTCAATCAGTTATGCTATATGTATACATGACGAATTATTGGTCGTTTTCTCAATGGGCATGGCAAAAGAGTTGAGGAGGCTAAGAGCAAAAAGGAAGATAAGGATTCGAGAGGCAGGTCTTCCGAGAGTGGAACTAATATAAACGATAGGTTTGGAATTCAGACAAGCCTAGATTCAAGAAAAGGTTCTCAAATCAAGTTCTCATATCAAATTTCCCAAGGTTAAGGCGATCGGTGAAGGTCCCTAAGGCAGAGTTAAAAAAGGGAAAAAGTTAGGTTTGTGTCTAATGAAAATGCCACCTTTTGCAAGGAATGTGGGAAGAGCATTTAAGTGTTTTTAACCATCCTAAGAGTTTCGGACAAGTGTACTTTTGCGTTTTGAGAAGATTGGGTCACAAGTGAGGATATGGCCAATATGCTGAAGGGCAACAGAGTGGGGTTAGGTCAGCCACAGTTGTTACTAATGAAATGTTCTCAAAAGTAAACGCTTTTATGAACTCTTTCGTTTCGAGAGATAATGATCAAAAAGGCCTCTGCTGAGTGGTAGACCGGATTATTATTACAAATCGTTGCTATGATATGTAATATTGCTATTGCTAGATCGGGTGCTACTTTGTACTCTTCTCGCAGGCCTCCGACCACTCAAACTTTTTACCCTTTTGAGTTAATGAAGTCAATGGAGATGAAATGGATGAAAAACCTTCTACAAACCTTCGATAATAGCCCGCTAGAACCAAGAAACTCCTAATGTCAGTTGGGGTCAAGGGTCTAGGCCAGTTTCTTACCGCATCAGTTTTCCTTGGGTCTACCTCAACTCCTTCACTAGAGATGATGTGCCCAAGAAACGCTACCGACCTCAACCAAAACTCACACTTGCTATACTTGGCGAACAATTTATGCTCTTTAAGGGTTTGCAATACCACCCTTAGATGACCCATGTGATCAACCTCATTCTTTGAATACACCAAGATATCATCGATAAATACAATAACGAATGCATCAAGGTAACTTCGAAACACCCTATTCATTAGGTCCATAAACGCCGCCGGAGCATTTGTGAGACCAAAGGACATAACCACGAACTCATAATGCCCATACCGAGTCCGAAAGGCGTCTTTGGAATTCTTCATTTCTCACCCTAAGCTGGTGATACCTGACCTCAAGTCAATTTTGGAGAAGTAACTCGCTCCTTGGAGTTGATCAAATAAATCATCAATCCGAGGAAGAGGATACTTGTTCTTGATAGTAACCTTGTTGAGTTGGCGGTAGTCAATACACATTCTCAAGGACCCATCCTTCTTTTTCACGAACAAAACCGGAGCACCCCATGGAGAAATGCTAGGCCTTATAAAGCCCTTGTCTAGCAAATCTTTAAGTTGTGCCTTCAACTCCTTTAACTCGGCCGGAGCCATTCTATAAGGAGGAATAGAGATAGGGTTTGTTTCCGGTAGCAAATCAATACCGAAATCGATTTCCCGTTCGGGAGGAATGCCGGGAAGGTCATCAGGAAAGACCTCCGTAAATTCACTCACCACGGGGACCGACTCAATAGGAGGAACTTCGGAATCTTCTTGGACTCTCACAATATGATAAAGACACCCTTTGAGATCATTTTACACGCTTTTAGACATGATATGAAACGACCTCTTGGAAGAGAATTTCCACCCTTCCACTCAAAAACGGGTTCATTTGGGAAACTAGTTCTACAATAAATAGAAGCGAAGCTAGCATGCAACCAGTCCATACCCAAAATGACATCAAAATCATACATGTCTAGTTCAACTAGATCTACATGAGAAACTCTATGGGGCATAGAAATAGGACAATTTTGATAGACTCTTTTTGCTACAACCGACTCACCCACCGGAGTAGACACCAAAATAGGTTCATGCAAAACATCGGGTAAAGTATCAAAATTTTTAGCTACTAAGGGAGTAACGAAAGACAAAGTAGCACCCGGATCTAGCAAAGCATACATATCAATAGCAACGATTTGTAACATACCGGTCACCACATCGGCAGAGGCCTTTTGATCATCTCTCGAACGAAGAGCATAAAAGCGTTTCTTTTTGAGAACATCATTAGAACAACTTGGCTGACCACCCCTCTGTTGCCCTTTAGCATTTGGACAATCCCTCACTTTGTGACCAATCTTTCCAAAACCAAAACACTTGTCCGAACCTAGGAGGTAAACACTTAAATGCTTCTTCCCACATTCCTTGCAAGGTGGATTTTCATTAGACAAACTCCTACTTTTCCCTTTTTGAACTCTTGGCCTAGGGACCTTCCCATCCCTAACCTTGGGAAATTTGAATGGAACTTGATTTGAGAACCTTTTCTTGAATCTAGGCTTGTCTTGAATTCCAAACCTATCTTTAGTAGTTCCACTCTCGGAAGACCTTGCCCTTCTCGAATCCTTATCCTTCCTTTTTGCTCTAGCCTCCTCAACTCTTTTTGCATGCACCATGAGACGACCAATATTCATGTTATCATATAGCATAACTGATTGACATTCCTCTTGCAAGTCATCCGACATACCTGTCACGAATTGACTCATCTCGTCTCTAAGATCGGAGACCAAGGAAGGAGCATATTTGGACAATTGAATGAACTTCAAAGAGTACTCATGAACACTCATTACTCCTTGGCGGAGATTGATGAATTCTACCACCTAGTTTCTCTCATCTCCCTAGGGAAGAATCGATCAAGGAAAGCCCTTTTGAACAATTCCCAAGTCACCGGCCTACTTTGAAGTGGCCTATTGTCTTTCCATTGCACATGCCATGTCTGAGCCACATCCTTGAGTTGGTATGAGGCCAACTCGACATTCTCACTAGAAGACAACCCCATAGCACACAAAATCTTATAAACCTCATCAATGAATTCTTGAGGGTCTTCATCAACCTTAGACCCATAGAAGATAGGAGGATTCATTCGGGTGAAGTCCCTAAGTCGGGAAGACATAGTTTGCTCATGAGCTCTAGGTGCCAAATTCCTATTAGCTTGGGCAGTCATAGCTTGGGCTTGCACCGTTGCGGCTTGAGCATGAGTAGTCATGGATTGAGCCATTTGAGCAAGAATAGCCCTCATCTGAGCCTCTGCCATAGGTGGAGGATCAACGGGAACCTGATCATCAACAACAATCTCTTCAAGAGGAGGAACTGGATCACCACGGGGAGGGATTCCCGCAGCAGCAATCTCGTCCTCAAGTCTTCTAGCTGCATTCCTTCTAGTATTCATCTCCTATAACCAAAACACAAGGTTTAGGCAAATACATATACGACGTACATTCTAGAGGCAAGATATGGATTTCCAACAATGAGAGTGATTCCTAAGCTTCAAATAAGTTCCTATTCATAAGTGTGGCGCGCTTCACAATTATGAATACAAACCTATATAACGTGGTTGAGAGAGACGTTAACATCAAGGATATTCAACCTCATGCTCTAATACCAAGTTTGTCACATCCGGGTTTACCCCCCAGACGTAACCGGCGTCGTCGTCCTCTTTGAGGACTAAGACAAGCCTCTTAGCCTCGTCATAGCATCCATCGATTAAAATATGAAGGAATTTAAAACTTTTTATCTATAACTACTCGGAGGTTTACATAGACTTCTACATACACATAATCATATTTATATCAAGTATACATAGACTTGTTCATATACGAAGATTACATAGTCTTCTACTTTTATTTCACCCATTTATATAGTAAAGAATAATAGTCATAAAAAGCCGTCTCATCTCATAAACCATCTATCAAAGACAATAAATCTTGGGCATAGCCCTACATCAATATAATAAGCCACATATAGGCTATATACAACATCGTCTCAAGTGAGTAAATGAGTCAAATAGGACTATAGTAACTGAGTAACATAGGAGTAAGATGTCGGCAACGCCCTCGGGAGAATGAGGACCTACCACTTGGACGGTAAGAGATCCAAGTCTTCCTTTCCAACAATTCGGAGCAAGTTCAACGATCCGAACCTAAAACTTTTGGGAAAAAGGGAAAGAAATGGGGTTAGTACTCCACATGTACTAAGTATGGAACCACCTATACACTTACCAATCAAATATACGTAGAAAAGGACATTTAATAAAAAACCTATACACGAGTGAAGCACAGCAAAGCAAAGCATACTAACTATAACCTTCATAAAGTCACAAGTGCAAAGATCAAGTAAATTCCCATGACTCTTACTTAATCAAGCAACCTATCAAGACTACAATTAGCAATTAACGTTACCTAACATACTCTCCCATTTCATGAGAACATTCTTTTTCAACCAAAGGCAACAACCTTATACTCATAAACATGTTATTCAATGTACAAAGTCATTTACATTACATCACTACTTTACATACATAATATTGACCTCTCAAAGCTTCTATCAAGGCAAACTAGTGCAAGGCTTAAGTAGAGTCCCATACCCCTACCTAAGCTATAGACAAACCCTTTCAAGTTACTTCGATTAGTCTATATCTTATTCATTCATTTTGGGTAGGGAAACCTTGCCTTAACCGACATAGACCACATGAGCAAATGTGGAATCCGGTGTCATGAAACCTTACACCGATGAAAGGTGGTCTACCGGCTAAAGTAGAAGCTAACATAAACGTAGCTATCTAGGTGGATCCACTGGCTAGTATCCTATGGTGGCAACATAGTTGATGGAGCTTGGGGAAAAGAACCTTGGACATATCAACTCTACACCCTACTTGGGTCATGAGGCTATCCACCCCGTGAGGACCGTAGTGAACCCTACCTTTCCTTATATAAGAAAGTGTCACTCCCTCACATACAAGCTCACTCGGTGCTAAGCTAGGTCCCTTTTTTTTTATTGAAAAGCCTTTACTCTTATCATAATCATAAATATATATATACATACATATATATATCATAGGCTATCCCTCATAAACATTCTTTTATCAAAGCTCAATAAGAATTGTATGAGAAATGGTCCTTTCATTAATAACTCAAATAGGTGGAGTTAGCCCATCCACATGTCATCACAATAGGGCACATCTTTCCATAACTTCCCTATATCATGTACTTCTAGGCTACCTCACAACCAACCTAAGCATTTCAATTCAATCATCATACTAACCTATCACCTAAAGCAAGGTATACTTCAACACAACCTTATCACTTGATTACAACTAATTCACAATTTGAAGTAAGAATTAGGATAATCAAGACTTATCAATACTTCTCCATAGTTCACCAATAAGGGCCTTACCATCAACCCATAGATCAACCCAATTCGGGTCATCATCCCAATGTAATTAATTAGCCAAAACAAGAACTAATTTAAGAGAAGCACTATACCACAATGCAATAATAAATCAAAGCTTGGTAGCATGATGTCAAAGTCTATCTTCTTACCCTAGATTCAATACTCAAGAAATAGGCAAGAAGAACTTCAATTCACCACAATAGATTCATGATCGATGCAATAACAATCATTAAAGATGATTTAAACAAGAACTAGATCAATCACTTCAATCCAACCCAAAATTCATATCAATCTCATACCTAGGGTTAAGGGTTAGGGGTCATCACCCACAATCTAGATCAAACTACATCAATTCATCATAATCAAGTTGCAATACATGATAATCTATTCATTATACTCAAATAATACCTAAACAACTCAATTCATATAATCAAATTCGAAATTGGATGAAACCCATATGAAACTCATCTTTTAGAAAATCTTTAAAGGAGCCCTTTGAGGAAAGAAGTCTCAAAGGTGAATTAGATCCCATACCTTAAGGTTTGATGACGTTTTGATGGTGATTTTGTGCTAAAACCAGCCTCCAATGATCTTCCCAAGCTATTCTCCAATGGAGTCTTCCAATAGAGAGAGAAAGTAGAGAGAAGGAAGAGAGTTTTGTTTGGAGAATTGTCATTAGGTTAATGAAGGTTGGGGTATTTATAGTGGGGTATTAAGTCACTTAATTAGTCTTCCCTTAATCCCCTGATTACCCGTAAGACACTTAATAAATAATTAACTAAGACTTAAATCCCTGAAAACACTACAGGCCCTCCACGATGACTCCCCGCCGACGAGCCGTCGTGGGCGTGACGAACAGGCCCCCCTCCGTCCTGCACGTCCGTCGAGTTAGTCAGAGACTGTGCAGGCGGAGTCTTTCTTCCCAGCAGCTAAGGCTGGCACGACGGTGGCCTTGACGCCCCGTCGTGCCCATGACGCCTCGTCATGGGATCTGTCGTGGCACACTGTCTCAAGGGTCCTCCTCGAGGGCCCTTGGTTGGTCCTCGGGGAGTCGTACCCTGACTTTTTCCTACATGAAATCATCCCGCACTAGGTGTTACACCTATAGTTACCCACCTTTTCTCCATTCCGACTCTTTAACTTGGCAAAACTACAAGGGACACTCTAGCCCTTTCATGAACAAACTTTCCAGACGTTATGGACGTCTTGGTTCCAAAACACTTCAACGACTCCATCTACGCCTAATTTGGCCAGGAACAATGGTTTAGACTTTAAGGAGCCTGTTTAAGTCTTACCATATGAGTTTGGGATTTCGAAATGTTACACAAATTTATATAATGGTTTTTATAAAAACAAAATTTTGTAGATGCAAAATATATCCAAAGATATATCATCTTTTTAAAAGTTTAATTAGGTGTTCGAACACAAATAAGGTATCACTAATTGGTACATTAATATGCACTAATTTTTATTTTATTTTTTCAAATAAATGTTCGTTATTTCCATTTTACTATTACCAAAAAAAAAGAACCAGTATCACTAAATAAGAAAACTGCATTGTAAAAATATTTTGGGAAAAATTGTTAAAACAATACTATTAACTATATATTATTTAATAACAAATTTCTTAGCTAATTCATGTTTTTATCATAAAAGCACTAATTTATTGTTAGCTTTGATAATTGGGCCCAAATAATTATTCATTAATTTTTGCTATTGACAAATTCATGTGGTAATTTTTTTTTTTTGGTACACTGAAAAAGACCTAAAACGGAAAAAATAAATTTTGATAAGTCAAATTACTTGATTCTCCCAAGAGAAAAACACATTATCTTATTGTTGGTGACTTTCCAAATTAGAAATTCTTTTTTTTTTAAATATAAAATTGGATTTAGAGAAAGAGAAAGTGGAGCAGTGGATTACAAGGTAGGGTCAATCCCTCACCAATAAATTTAAAATTCAGGTAGTCAACCAACATAGCTACTCTCAAACTAGCAATTCTTTGTATGTTACAATCTTTATTTCTCAAAGAATCTGTAAGATTATTTATAATCTCTCTTCGAATGCATATTTATCCTTCATTTTTATCAAGTGCTTATAATTTTCATTAATAGCAATATGAGAGTGAAATTATATGTCCATATTGTTTTATTATAAACTGACAGCAAAAGGTTATATAATTATTGATATCTTTAATTATGCTATGTTTATGTAGGAAAAAAATTCCAATTTGTTCAAATAAGAAGCTGAAGAAAGAATAAAATTAAATGAAGAAAAAAAGAGATGATAAATCGTAATGACCAAATGGTGAAGATTAATCAAGATTTCATAAAAAAATTTGATGTGATGATATCTGACAATCATTATTGTCTTTTTAAATCTCAGCTTCTCAAAAAGGTCTATACATTGCTAATCTATATATATGTTGTGGTTTCTTATACTTATATTTGTACTTTAATTATAAACTAAAACTTAGACAATTAAAAAGAATACTTTATTTCTTCTATTTCTAGTGACGTTCTTTCCTCTTTAATCTATTATTAAAAAATAATATTTTTTTAATTGAAATATGATTAGTTTGAACCTCATATATTTTATCTTTCAAAGACATGTTTACTTTGACTCTACATGGAACACATACTTCTAAAACTTGATATCTTAAATATGTTGTAATATTTGTGTGACAATAAAACTTCTTACAAATGATAAAATAAAATTTTTATAGCTTAATTATTTTCAAATATAGACAGATGCCATATTTTTTTTGATAGATTGATATCAAAATGGTGACACATAAAATCGGAAAGAAAGGAGTATCTGACATGTAATACAGAAAGTCTTTTTTTTCTTTTTAAACTCATTATTCTGAGGTCAAATTTATAGTATAAGTATCATAAAACATGGATTGCATATTCGTTATAAGTGCTAATATTTATATTTTTTTCAAAAAGATTTATATTATACTAAACAAATTAAGCAACATATGGATTTATACATTATTAAAAACATGTTAGAACAATATAGGTTTTTCGAAATTGGAAAATGTCAATTTCTTTAAAGATATCTTATTGAATTTTAGCAATGTCATTGTTGGTTACATGAATGAAACTCTTCAATATTTTGTCTCGCCTGAACTCAAAGCCATTATGTTGAGAAACCCTAATTTTGTCGTGCAATTGTGTGTGGATTAGAAGCAATTGGAGAACATGGAATATGCACATAACAAAGATCAAGAAGGTGAGTCGTTGGTATGGAGGAGTACGAGAATGAGAAATAAGGCTTGCGAATTCAAGAACGATCCGGATAATGATTGCAAAGGAAAACACTGAAGAATGACAAAGAAAAAATAAGAATATTTTGGAAGTAATTAGTGAAGCTTACTAGAAGGTGGTCAAATTTATAGATGTTTTTAGGTGTATTAAATTTCTTTTGTTTTGTAGTTCGGGTAATTCATAGTTTATTGTAAATGTAGATTGGAGACTATAACTAATCTCTTAACCTTATCATGTGCATTTTTTTCTCAAGATTTTTTGTTTTGAAGAAAAAAAAGTCTCATAATTGAATTAACATAATTTAGTTGATGATGTGAACAATTGTTTGGTATGTGATTTGCATCAACCTCTTTAGTTTTTTGAAGGAAAAAATATGCATACAATTGTTAGTATATTTGTGCATTTTAATATTATTTTATTTTAAAATTGTCTCCTATGCTATCATCCTCTATTGCCCACTCTTCCTAGGAAAACGTTAGTAGAACATTGGGAGTAATTGTCTTTTATTTAGTGACCGAACGTGGTCAGTCATGACTATAACTACTCATTGAAACTCCATTATATCACACATTATTTTATCTTTTTATGTTTTGTAATGGGATAAAGCACAAGTACCCCCTAGAATATGACCAAAATCTCATAGATACACCTAAACTTAACTAGGGTCCTATTTTTCATATTTTTGTGCACCTTTTGTGTTGATGTGACACGTTCAACCACCCAAGTAAGTTGCGTTTCTACACACTCGACTGCCACGTGTATAATATTCATTTTTTATTTAAATAAATTAAGTTTACTAAAAACAATTACTAAAAAATATTCTTATTTTCTTTTTCTTGTGTTTAAATTAAGTTAATACACTTTTTTTTTACCTTGTACCGAAACTTCTAATTTTTACCTTGATTCATTGTTTTTCTATTGATTTTGTTTTCTTTGTCTTTCGTTTCATTTTATTTCAAATTTAATTCCAAGTGTCTTGTATTTAAAATAACTTAATTTTTAACTGATATAAAAATAAATGAATAAAACCAAATAAAACATGAAAAAAAAAATTAAAGCCAAAGGACACTTTTAAATTATTTAATTTTTTTAAAAACATAATCTTTTTAAAAAATTTGAAAGTGAAAAGATAACAAATTAATTTTTAAAAAGTTAAAGTGACAAAGAAATTTAAATTAATATTTTGTAATGAAAGAAATAAAAATAATCGAATGTATATAAGTTGTATCTATATCTATATCTATATACTACCTTAAAAGCATCAACTTCCTAACTTGAATGTTAAATTACTAAAATACCCCCAACTTAAAACACTATATTTAGTATATATGTTATATAATTAATACTAGTAAAATTACCTGCGCTTCACGCGGGAATTTAATATCAGAGATTTTATAAAATAATATTTTAAACCTATGAGTTATTAAAATTAAACACTATATTATCTCACATAGAAGATTCCATAGTAACAAACATTAATAATGTAAGGGAAAACGAAATATATTACATCTTATCATTTATTCTTAATAACATAAGTATAAATTAATGACTATAAACAAAATACCAAGATCTGTAACATATCGTGCCTTGTCGAAAATCTTACAACTATTTGGAAAAGTTGCAACCCTTTGGAAAGGTCACAACCTTTCATAAAATTCACAACTTTTATTAAAAGTTGCAACTCTTCATTATAGTCGCAACTTTTCATATAAGTCGCAATTTTTCATGAAAGTCGCAGCTCTTCATTAAAGTCGCTTCTCTTCATTAAAGTCGTAACTCTTCATAAAAGTTCCAACGCTTCATTGATGTCGCAACTCTTCATAAAAGTCATAATTTTTCATGAAAGGGGAATGCTCGCTTTGAAAATAAATAAGTTTAAAAGGTAATTCTGGTTTGTGGTGGCGACACATAGGTGTGTCTAAGGTTTTCTTTTATATATATATTGCATTGAATTTGCAATTAATTTTTGTTTTATTGATATCTGTTCATTAAAAATAATGGAAAATAGTTTCTTCAAAAAATATTCGCAGTATTCCAACATGAATATGATTATTTTTCATTGTCATATAACCCAAGAACCTCCAATGAATGAATTATTCAAAAACTAATAAACCATTGGTTCTTTAATCAACATTAAAAGGAAAATAAAAAAGAAAATAAGAATATGTATAAAAATGCATTTCATAATATAAAGAAACATTTAAGTTGCATAAATTATATAATTGTGATTTGTGTCTAAGGAGAAAATTCAAAAAATTGTTAACATATTTTTTAAAAAAATTACTCTTGAACATCAAATAAATTATAACTTTTATACTTGCATAATGAATTTCTTCAATTGATAAGTGAGAAATTTCATATCTATGTTAAAATGGACAATATATAAGCTTATATATAGTAATTTTAAATTATAAAATTTAATATAGAATATCAAAACATAGAATCTTGGAATTGAGTAGAATAATTATTTTCCGTACAATTAATATATGTAATATATGCGTATATGTTCATTATAATTGGAGACAGTAACTTTAAAGAAACATAAAAGCAGAGTTTAAAATATCCACTCAAAAACAACAATTCATATCATACGCATAAAGTAATGAGTGTAAAAAAATATACCAGAATATCTAAAATTAGAATGAAATAGATAGAAAAAAATCGAGTCCACTGAATGCACAATGTCCCCTTAAGAAAACTATTCCCCTCCAATACCAGAGGTGTAAAAAATTCCTCTCAGAATGGAACAATTTTATTCACCAACTTATTGATACAAAAACAATGGTGTTAGTAAGTCACTCAACAGTAGCAAAGTACACAAATATTTAATTTTGCGGCAGTAGAAGAAGAAGATCATAATTTTTGTTGTTTTAAAATGATAGGGAATCCCACTATTTATAAACACAAAGGGTAGTGTGAATAAATATTTATTGTGCCTTATCAGAAGGGATATAACTATTTGGAAAAGTTGCAACCCTTCGGAAATTTCACACATTTCGTAAAAGCACAACTTTTCATAAAGTCGCAACTCTTCATTAAAGTTCGCAACTTTTCATAAATGTCACAACTTTTCATAAAAGTCGCAATTCTTCATTAAAGTCACAACTTTTGATAAAAGTCATAATTTTATATTCTTCTTCTTAATATAAGGAAGATTGTGAGAGTTGTTCAATCATGAATTTATAATATTTTTTGTTTTCTATTCTTCTTCTTTAAATAAGGAAGATTGTGAGAGTTTTTCAATCATTCAATTACAATTTTTTGGTGGGTAAAATAGATAGATCAACAAAAATTGATTCGACAAGGCAAATGAAATAAATCAACTTCAAATGAAAAGATTATCTTGATAATTCATATTTACTTATTTTTGTGGCAATAAAATATACTTTTGTAGCAACTTCTTCTTCACTAAATGTCAATGATTTCTGTTGCACAAACTACAACTTATTAGTTTTCAAAATCTAAAAAGTCTCAAAATGTTGGAGAAAATGTATTTGATCAAAAACTTATTTGAAGAGTCCAAACTACATTTAGTAATTTATATTGTTTCCTTTCCAATTTATTTAGTGTACTTTTACTTTTACTCAGTTTAATATAGAATGTTCTTTTTTCTTTGGGTGTGGCACATCTTTAAGACCATAAAGTGAAAAGAACTTTTAATATATTCAACATATGATCTTTAAACTGAAATTCTTCTTTATTTTGTAAAATTTCATATCAAATTAAAATTAGACTAATGTATATATACATTTTTTATCTGTCTATACTACCTAACTTAAAACACTAAATGTAGTATATCCTCTATATTTTATATTGTATTATATTTATTTGTGTGTATTATAGTATATTACATTGAAAACATACACATTTTCACAATTGAAGGGTTGTGACATTTTCGAAGAGTTATAACTTTTCAGATGAGTTGTGAGCTTTGAGAAGGATTGTGACTTTTCTATAGGGTTGCCACTTTGAAGAGTTGTAACTTTTTCGAACGGTTGTGACATTTCCGAAGAATTATGACTTTTCTTATGAGTTGTGACTTTTCCGAATGGTTTTGATTTTTCTAAAGGGTTGTGATGTCTTTTTGATAAGGCACAACAAGTAGTTTTTCACACACTACCCTTTGTTGGCTATTAAAAGAGGGGTTTCCTCAAATTTTTAAACTACATTTTAAAAAAAATATTCATTCTTCTTCTTCTTCTTCATAAAAGATCCTATTTAGTATATCTTCTATATATTTGTGATGGAACAATATGCACATACTGTTACGACACATTTTAACTATAAATGATGGGGTTTTCTCACATTTTAAAACTAAATTTTTTAAATGTTTTAAATTCTTCTTTTCTTAAAACCTCAGGATTAATTTATAGACGTGGACAATCTCAAAAGTTAGTGAAATCAGAATACTCCCTAACATGAATGTTAAATTAATCTAATATTCCAACTAAAAACATCAAATTTAGTACATCTTCTATATTTTATAATAATATTTATATTATATTATATTATATTAAAAGTAAGAACACCAACAATAAAATAATAACATACTACCACACTAAAGAAAAGGGAGGGAAAGTATATTGAAGAGGTGTAACTAACAGATTTTAAGAGTGACAATTTTTTTATTTTAATAATGTTTACTTTATATTTGAAAATAGTGTGCTACCTAGTTAGACATTCACGTCCAATGCACGTGGGTCAAAACTAGTAATCAATAAATATGTGTACTAACTAATTATAAAATTACTAATCAATAAATGATATTGTCCAATTTGTGCACTCATCACTTGTCTTCAAGTGTGTGTGCACACTCTCTATGTCAGGTTAGCGTACATAGTATATTTATTCCTTTTTAAATTATTTTGGAGGGGGGGGAGGGTGGAGTACTATGACCTAGTTAAATTTAGGTGTGTCTTTGAGATTTTGGTCATAGTACACAGGGGTACTTGCGCCTTATCCCTATTGTAATTTATGTAACCTCTAGGCCATTTATCTATCCAATTATTGCCCCCATAATCTTTCTACTTATTTAAGTTAGTTTGGGGGTGGGGGGGTGGGGATGGGTGGAGTGATGGTCTTGCTCTATAATTAGCAGAACATTGAGAATAATTGTGTTTTGCTTAATAACTAAACGTGGTCATCCATGGCCATAACTTCTCATTGGAACTCCATTATTTTATATATTTTATGTTTTGTGATTTATGTAACCTATAGGTTATTTATCTACCAAATTTAGTACCACATAATCTTCCTATTCATTGCAAGGTAAATTTGTCCCCTATAAATAGTGATGGTCTTACTTTTTTAGCAGTACTTTGGAAGTAATTGCCTTTTGCTTAGTGTCACGACCGGAATCTAGACCCCAGACGAGACCGGCGTCGTTGATCTCTCAGAGGTCGCAGAAAAGCCTACTTACGTCATTCATACTTCATCTAGGTTAATTTTAGTGGAAAATTTGAAAACTTTTTGTTTCCTTAACATACTTGTTAAACATTCTTATCATTTCATAATTGTTCACCATCAACCATCTAACATTAAGAGATAAGCAACTGAAAGAAATAGTTCAATAAGTATCAAGTGTATAATTGCCAAAATGGCACCAATACAAAATCTGAATAAAACAGGAAAGAAACGCTAGTGGAACATGCTCCACTAGCTCAACTCTAAAACTAAGCTAGAATGTAAAACAGTAGCATCCTCGAAAGCATGAGGACCTACCAACTCCAGATGAATGCTGGACGTTCGGATAACTGCAACAATGATCCTGTAGCTCTATCGTCCACCTGTGCCTGCACCTAAAAATAGTATAGTTGTATAGGGTTAGTATACACTTGTACTAAGTATGGGTATATGCAAGCACACACCAAGGACATGCATAAGAAAAGATAGCTCTTTCCTAACAACATGATTATGGGAAGTCAAGTCAGTGGACTTGCAAAATTGAGATTAGGAAGTTAGTGAACCTTCCAAATTTTGATTAGGAAAGTCATGGCATGAGAGTAACATGCATAATCATAAACATCATATTGCACACAACACATAACATCTTTATATAGCACATATCATAACATATAACACATAGCTTCTTTCAGATCATTCATTCATATTCCATGAGACCTTGGAATCATGGACTTGACATTAAGACTTCCAAAATGAGGGCTCAACATATGGGACCTCAATTAGGGAGTCTTCATTAGCAAACTCAGAGTCTGCTTCATTCATTCATACGTACTTCATTTCATTTCGTTCATATGCCAGTGTGAACACCAGCTATACCTAGGGTGTAGTTTAAGACTTTCATCGGGTATGTTGTGCAATGATCAAGAATAACCTAATGTCATTACCTGAATCTAGCTCACCTCTTGATTATCCTACCCTAACACCTTTGGTATCATTCATTTCATTATGTGCTTCATTTGAGGCTGGCCTCATTCATTCATTGGGAACTTTAACTTTAACCGACATAGATCATGTGAGCATCATGAAATCCAGTGTCTCCTCCACACCGAAAAGAGGTGGAGTCACCGGCCAAGGTAATCCAAAACGTGCTAGCGTACATGGGAATTTAACCCCACCAGATCCTATACTGGCAGTATAGGTTCGAAGACCAGGAGATATAAGGAGACCCATACCCGGCAAGATGGACAGTCTCATCTAATGAAAGTTATGTGAACCTCGCCCTTCCCGAAAGAAGGCATCACCGCTCATAGCTAGTCTATCGGTGCTCAGTATAAAGTTCCATTTCATTCAACTCATACGTCATGGAAGCTAGCTTCTAGTATGAGGACATCATAGCTCATTAGATGATTTCTCATCTCATCATTAGTATTAAGTGTGTTAATCTCAATACTTTCATGAGAGTGTTCATAGAGACTGGTCTCTTCATTATCTTACACTCTCATAGGTGAGTACGTTTTGGTAACATTTACTTAGGCTCATTTGATATTACTCTCATCATTAGCATTAGCCTCGTATCCTGTTGTCACCACTTTTATTGTCATTAGCACATTTACTCTTCATATTTACTCACCTCATTTTACGTGAATGTTCATTTCATCATATGCCAATAAACTTGGCTATTGGTGTGTTTCATTCCCTTACTTAACCCTTCTAGGGTTTCATCATTTCATTGTTCAATTCATCATTCAGTACATACATCTTAGGTTCACTTACATTTAGACGTATGCTAGACTTATGAGTCTATACACACAAGCCATGAGGCTTCATTCATAATTCGTTAAGTGATTCATGCATTCCTAAGATTATGTAGTACAAGACTTATGTATCTTGTATATATGCCAAGATCTTGATTTTGACCTAAGTAGGTGGCATTATTCTTGGATATTTTATTCACGTACGACTTATGTATCAATACGGAAGATTGGGCAAGGAAACCCAAGCTTGAATCACTTGGATACCATTTGTATTTTTCATTGATTTTATTTCTAATATTCATAACATTAGAACTCTAAATTAAATTCCAACATTAACATCGTATCATCAAATTCCTACTTTGTTTTTCTCTTAGGTTGGCCGAAGGGTTGTGGGTTCGAACCCCCACAACCCCTTTTTAATTTTCATTAACATAAAATTGCCCATTCTCGCCTTAACCAAGAGGTTGTTGGATCAAACCCCCACAGCCTCTTTGATTTTTATCATTTAATTCGCTTGAAATAGGGAGGTTGTGGGTTCGAACCCCCACAGCCCCCTTATTTTTGTTTTAATTTCGCTAGAGCATTGGGAGGTTGTGGGTTCGAAACCCCACAGCCTCCTATCTTATTTTAATTAACTCTTCCTTAACTAGGCACCTTGACAGTGAGGTTGTGGGATCGAACCCCCACAGCCTCACTTTGTTTTCTTAATAATTTTCCTTCTGCTTTTTCCAAGCTTGAGGTCGTGGGTTCGATTTCCATGCCTCAGGTTTTCTTTTTTCTTATTTTCTCCTCTTTTGCGCGTACCTCGAGGTCGTGGGTTCGAATCTCACGCCTCCCATATATTTGTTTAATTATATTTTTCTCCTCCTTCTCCCCACAGTTTGCGAGTTCGATTCCCCCCAGCCCCATTTTCTTTTACTTTGTGGCGAATTCCAATAGCTAGGTTCGAATCCTCTTAGCCCCATTTCCCTTTTCTTTTTCGCGAATTCAGTAGCTAGGATCGAATCCTCTTAGCCCCATTTCCCTTTTCTTTTTTGCGAAATCAATAGCTACGATCAAATCCCCTTAGCCCCATTTCCCTTTTCTTTTTCGCGAAATCAGTAGCTAGGATCGAATCCCCTTAGCCCCATTTCCCTTTTCTTTTTCGTGAAATCAGTAGCTAGGATCGAATCCCCTTAGCCCCATTTCCCTTTTTTTTTTCTTTGTCTCACAAACCAGTAGCTAAGGGGTTCGATTCCCCTTAGCTCCTTCACGTATTTATTTTTCTTTCTTTTTGAGCTTCTTTAACATGTGAGGTCTTGGGTTCAATTCCCATTGACCTCACTTATTTTATCATTACTTTAAAAACCCAGAATTTGACATTATTGAAGAGTACACAAATCTGGAAAATTTTAGTCATTCTTCCACTCATTTTTAGGCGCATTTTTCATAAGTTTAGTTGGCTAAAAGATGGTCATTTCAATCCACTATATTTCATTGCAATGAACATCACATTGTATACACATTTCACACATAAAATACACAAAAATTTCATATTTTATACGACTCCAAACAGTGGCTAAGGCATTGTCAACGTACACACACACAAACCTTTTCGACCACACTTTGAATATCATTATCGTAATTTCCCTCACATAAACATGTTCACATTTAATATAAACACATCATACATACTTAAATCTAGCAGCACAACATACCCATCCTACGAATTCGTTTGGGAGCTAGGGACACGGACATACAAAAGGAACAACCTTAGTTTTGGAGTGAATCTTTTTGAGTCGTAAGGGACCTCTTGGGAAAGGGACCAAGAGAGAAGAAACCCATACCTTTTGATGTTGTTCAAGTGTGAAGCTGCTGCCCAGAAACTCCTCCAAACCATGCCCAATTCTCCTCAACGTACACACCACTCGACGAACAACCTACCTTTGCCTTGACGTTTTTTGATTACCTTGCTTTTCTTAAAACTTTTTGTGTGTTTATCAAGTGTGAAGAACAATTGTTATTAAACTGTTCTTGAGCTTTATTGTTAGTCAGAGCGTGAGAGAATGAGAGTTGAGAGACATGAAAGAGAGTTGAGAAACGTGAGGAAGAGAGTTATTAGGATTAGGAGACTAAATTCAAGACTTAGTCAAAATAGGATTTAATTAAATTAATACAAAATCTGATTTATTATAATTAATTCGTGAAAGGACCATTTTACCCTTAATGAATAGATTTTAATTGATGATTAAATCATCAATTCATTGCTCCTAGGAGGGGCTCGAACCCGAGTGGCACCCCATTTGCGAAATGGGTCACTTCGGGTCGCCCCAACCCGAAATGCTCTTTTAATTAAATTACTTACCTAATTTATTAATTCCTCAGGGTAATTACAATATTACCTTTGGCCTGGAAAAGACCATTTTACCCTGGTCCCTCAAAACTTAAAATTTCCTCTTTTAAGTCCGGTAAAGTCTCCTTTGATTAAATCTTCATTTTCGCGAGCCTTACTTAGTTGGTTCCAACCTTTCCAAGCTCAATTAACTCCCCAAGTTAGTTGACTTGGTCGTAGTAAGGGTTCTGAGGTCTGGTTCTACGCGTATCAATCCGTGTGAACCTTTGTTTAATCGCAATCATTCTTGACACCCTAAGTCTTGATCCTATTCATTTTTAGGGTTGTTACATTATCCCCCCATTAGGAACATTCGTCCCCGAATGACACTACCACTTCACATCGTAATGCCAGTCAGATCATAATAAAATCAATATGCACAGTTAATCAATAGCAACAAAATACGGAGAGAGAGGAACATAGACTTAAGAGTAGGAAGTCTAACCTCAAGAGCTGAAAAGATGAGGGTAGCGGGATCTCATGTCGGCCTCAGCCTCCCACGTAGCACCCTCAACAAGATGATTTCTCCACAATACCTTCACTGTGGCAATCTCCTTGTTCCTCAGCCGCTTGACCTGTCTGTCTAAGATCTCAACAGGTACCTCCTCATAAGACAAGTCTTCACCAACCCCCAAACCTTCAACAGGTAGAATCGATGCTGGATCACCCAGGCATTTTTTCAACATAGAGACATGAAAGACTGGGTGAACAGAAGCTAGCTCCGCAGGCAATGTTAACTCATAGGCCACCTCACCCACTCGCTGTAGGATCTCATATGGTCCAACATACCTCGGACTCAGCTTCCCCTTTTCTACCAAATCTCATCACCCCTTTCATAGGTGATATCTTCAAGTAAACCTGGTCACCAACATCAAACTCTAAGGTCCGTTTCCTGTTATCAGCATATGACTTCTGCCGATTGTAAGTAGTAGCCAACCTGTCCCTAATCACTCTGACCTTCTCTAAGGCCTCATGAATGATCTCTAGACCCAAAATGGATGACTCTCCAACCTCGAACCACCCAACTGGAGATCTACACCGCCTACCATACAGTGCCTCAAACGGTGCCATCCCAATGCTGGAGTTATAACTATTATTATACGAGAATTGTATCAAAGGCAGATGGTCATCCCAGTTACCTCTAAAGTCGATCACACACGCTCTCAACATGTCCTCCAATGTATGAATAGTGCGCTCTGCCTGCCTATCTGTCTGAGGATGAAAGGCAGTGCTAAGCTTCACCTGCGTGCCCAAGCTCTTCTGGAAAGATCTCCACAAATGTGAAGTAAACTGAGCTCCTCTATCTGAAATAATAGACAAGGGAATCCCATGACATCTCACAATCTTATCAATGTAAAGTCCCGCATAATCCTCGACTCTGTAGGTAGACTTCACAGGGATAAAGTGGGCAGACTTAGTCAATCTGTCCACAATAACCCATATGGAGTCATGCTGCTTCCTAGTCCTCGGAAGACCAACAACGAAGTCCATATTAATGGCCTCCCACTTCCAAGTCAGAACCTCAATAATCTGAGGCAGACCGCCAGGCTTAAGATGCTCTGCCTTGACCTGCTGACAATTAGGACACTTGGCCACATATTCTGCAATGTCCTTCTTCATGCCATCCAACCAATAAATCTGCTTAAGATCATGATACATCTTGGTGGAACCTGGATGTATGGAATATCTGGAACCATGGGCCTCTACAATAATCCTGTCCGCAAATCATCCAGATCTGGTACACAAAGTTTGTCCTGATACCTAAGTATTCCATCACCTCCCAAAGCGAAAGACTCATTCATCTTCATCCGTACTGAGTCCTTCAGCTCCATCAACACAGGATCTAGATGCTGACCCTGCTTGACTTCAACTACCAAGGATGATTCAGAACTAGGATGAACTGAAACATCCCCACTAGTAGAGTCAACCAATCGCACACCTAGTCTGGCCAGTATGTGTACATCTTTCACTAGCTCCTTCTTCTCATCCTCAACGTGGGCTGTACTTCCCATGCTCATCCATCTCAAAGCATCAGCTACAACACTAGCCTTACCTGGATGGTAGTGCACATTCATGTCATAATCCTTCAACAGCTCCAACCATCTCCGCTGACGTCGATTCAAATCCCTCTGTGTGAACACGTACTGGAGACTCTTGTGGTCTGTGAATACATCAACATGCACTCCATACAAGTAGTGCCTCCACAGCGTCAGTGCAAACACCACAGCTGCCACTCCAGGTCATATGGGATAATTCTTCTCATGAACCTTGAGTTGTCTGGACGCATAGGCTATCACCTTACCAACCTGCATAAGAAACAACCCAAACCAACCCTAGATGCATACAGTAAGCTGTGTAATTCTCACCACACTTAGGCAAGTAAGCACCGGGGCTGAAGTGAGTCTGTCCTTGAGCTCCTGGAAACTCCTATTACAAGTCTCCGTCCACTCAAACTTGGATTTCTCTTAGTCAAAGTTGTCAATGGGGC
>CM040618.1:30453843-30630521 GCA_022817965.1 Solanum lycopersicoides | reverse complement strand
AGGTACTCCAGGCAAATCATCAGGAAATACTATAGGAACTCAGCACTACAGGCACTGAGTCTATGGAAGGAATGTCATGATCTATCATTAACACTCACAAGATGACACAATAACCCCTTGGACATCATTTATTGGCCTTAAGGTTCAAAATTAAGAGGTTAGGACGACTCGAGTTGTACCCCTCCCAGACTAGCTCCTCTTCATTAGGGAAACAAAATCTCACCACTCTACTACGACAGTCCAAGCAAGCATAACAACTGTGAAGCCAGTCCATGCCAAGAATAACATCAAAATCATGCATGGGTAACTCAACCAAGTCTGCACACATAGTCTTACCACTTATCACTATTGGGCAACCCTTGTATACTCTATCAGTTCTTACATTTTCTCCCAAAGGTGTACTAACCACTATAGGATCATGCAGAACTTCAGGCAATATCTCAAAAGTGAGAGCAAGCAAAGGAGTTACAAAGGAAAGCGTAGACCCTGGATCAAGTAAAGCATAAACAGAAGTTGAGAATACTTGCAGCATACCTGTGACCACATCAGCGGACTTCTCCTGCTCCTCCCTGCCCTTCAGGGCATAGAACCTGTTCCTCTTAGGAGGCTCGGCTGCTGCTGCACCCTGTGGATTAGGCCTAGGCTGAGCATTACCTCCAGCCTGACCTCTGTTCTGTGGGCAGTCTCTAATCATGTGTCCACTCTTACCGCAACCGAAGCAGGCATTAGTGCCCTATCTGCACTCTCCACTGTGAGCTCGGCCACACTTAGCACAATTCTTTTTAGGACGCTGCATCTCACCTCCATTCCCTTCTTGGGCTCAGGTCTGCCTCCTCTAGGTGCTATACTTCTGAAATTTAAGTTCCCAGAACTCTGTTGCCCCTTCTTGAACCTGGGCTGCTCACGGACGCCAAAATTGTTTCTGTGGCCTCCATGGCTGGGACCTGCCTGATCTTGAGGCTTAGGCCTCCTAGCATCACGAACACCCCTCTTTTTACGGCTGTCCTCTACCTGCTGGACATGCACCATCAACCTGGAGAGGTCCATATTATCATAAGCATCGCAGACCGACACTCCTCCTCTAGATCTCCATTGATTCCTGTGAGGAACCTGCTCATCTCATCCCTGCTTAGATACAAGGGAAGTAGCATACCTGGATAATTTAACAAACTTCAGTACTCACCTCATCCTTGCTATTAGATATTAAGGAAAGTAACATACCTGATAGCTTAACAAACTTCAGGGAATACTCCCTAACTGTCATAGAGCCTTGCTTAAGGTTGATGAACTCCTCAACCTTGCTTCCCTCATCTCTCTGGGGAAGAATCTCTCCAGAAATGCTGTCTTGAACAGCTCCCAAGTGACGGTACTCCACCCAAAACTCGGCTATCTTGCCACATCTTGCACCAAGTCTGTGCAACATCCTTGGCTGATAGGAAGCCAGCTCAGCCTTCTCAGTATCTGTGGCCCCATAGCCACCATAATCTTATGCAACTCATCCACAAACTCCTGGGGATCCTCTGCAGTCCTAGACCCTGTGAAAATAGGAGGATTCATCCTCGTGAAATCCCTCAGCCTGTCAGCCATGCTACGAACCGGTGGGTTCTCCCTCTGAACATTCTGCCGGTTGACCTGGTCATCATGGCCTGGGCCTACATATGATGGCTGTGCCATCTGGGCCAGAGATTCCCTCACCTCAGCATCATTCAACCCAGCTGGGTTAACTGGCATAGCCACTCCTTCAGCTGGAGCCTGGGGTGGAACCGGATTGCCCCTAGCAGCTGCACCTCCTCTCCTCTGACCAATAGCCCTCCTAGTATTCTTTCTCTGAAAACAACAAAGATTGATGTTAGACACGCTCATAACACCAATAAATTAAACTTTAGGAAAAGCACGATAAGATCAGAAAAAGGGAAGTTTTCCTACGCATCATGCAGTCTCTAATCCAGGATAGTGGTGCACTTGACTACCATGACTTAGAAACTACTCAATGTGGTTGATGTGAACTCATTATTATCGGAATATAACCTAGTGCTCTGATACCAACTTTGTCACGATCGGAATCTAGACCCCAGACGAGACCGACGTCTTTGACCTCTCAGAGGTCGCATACAAGCCTACTTATGTCATTCATACTTCATCTAGGTTAATTTTAGTGGAAAATTTAAACGTTTTGTTTCCTTAACATACTTGTTAAACATTCTTATTATTTCATAATTGTTCACTATCAACCATCTAACATTAAGAGATAAGAAACTGAATGAAATAGTTCAATAAGTATCAAGTGTATAATTGCCAAAATGGCACCAATACAAAATCTGAATAAAACAGGAAAGAAACGCTAGTGGAACATGCTCCACTAGCTCAACTCTAAAACTAAGCTAGAATGTAAAACAGTAGCATCCTCGAAAGCATGAGGACCTACCAACTCCGGATGAATACTGGACGTCTGGATAACTGCAACAATGATCCTGTAGCTCTATCGTCCACCTGCACCTGCACCTAAAAATAGTATAGTTGTATAGGTTAGTACACACTTGTACTAAGTATGGGTATATGCAAGCACACACCAAGGACATGCATGAGAAAAATTCCTAATAACAACATGATTATGGAAGTCAAGTCAGTGACTTGCCAAATTGAGATTAGGAAAGTTAGTGAACCTTCCAAATTTGGATTAGGAAAGTCATGCCATGAGAGTAACATGCATATCATAAACATCATATTCCACACAACAAATAACATCTTCATATAGCACATATCATAACATATAACACATAGCTTCTTTCATATCATTCATTCATATGCCATGAGACCTTGGAATCATGGACTTGACATTAAACTTTCCAAATGAGGCTCAACATATGGGACCTCAACTAGGGAGTCTTCATTAGCAAACACAGAGTCTGCTTCATTCATTCATACGTACTTCATTTCATTTCGTTCATAGGCCAGTGTGAACACCAGCTATACCTGTGTAGTTTAAGACTTTCATCGGGTTGTTGTGCAATGATCAAGAATAACCTAATGTCATTACCTGAATCTAGCTCACCTCTTGATTATCCTACCTAACACCTTTGGTATCATTCATTTCATTATGTGCTTCATTTGAGGCTGGCCTCATTCATTCATTGGGAACTTTAACTTTAACCGACATAGATCATGTGAGCATCATGAAATCCAGTGTCTCCCCCACACCGAAAAGAGGTGGATCACCGGAAAGGTGATCCAAAACATGCTAGTACATGGGAATTTAACCCCGCCACATCCCTATATTGGCAGTATAGGTTCGAAGACCAGGAGATATAAGGAGACCCATACCCGGCAAGCCAGACAGTCTCATCTCATGAGAGTTATGTGAACCTCCGCCTTTCCCGAAAGAAGGCATCACCGCTCATAGCTAGTATATCGGTGCTCAGTATAAAGTTCCATTTCATTCAACTCATACGTCATGGAAGCTGTCTTCTAGTATGAGGACATCATAGCTCATTAGATGATTTCTCATCTCATCATTAGTATTAAGTGTGTTAATCTCAATACTTTCATTAGAGTGTTCATAGAGACTGGTCTCTACATTTTCTTACACTCTCATAGGTGAGTACGTTTTGGTAACATTTACTTAGGCTCATTTGATATTACTCTCATCATTAGCATTAGCCTCGTATCCTGTTGTCACCACATTCATTGTCATTAGCACATTTACTCTTCATATTTACTCACCTCATATTACATGAATGTTCATTTAATCATATGCCAATATACTTGGCCATTGGTGTGTTTCATACCCTTACTTAACCCTTCTAGGGTTTCATCATTTCATTGTTCATTTCATCATTCAGTACATACATCTTAGGTTCACTTACCTTTAGACGTATGCTAGACTTATGAGTCTATATACACAAGCCATGAGGCTTCATTCATAATTCGTTAAGTGATTCATGCATTCCTAAGATTATGTAGTACAAGACTTATGTATCTTGTATATATGCCAAGATCTTGATTTTGACCTAAGTAGGTGGCATTATTCATGGATATTTTGTTCACGTACGACTTATGTATCAATACGGAAGATTGGGCAAGGAAACTCATGTTTGAATCACTTGGATACCATTTGTATTTTTCATTGATTTTATTTCTAATATTCATAACATTAGAACTCTAAATTAAATTCCAACATTAACATCGTATCATTAAATTCCTACTTTATTTTTCTCTTAGGTTGGCTGAAGGGTTGTGGGTTCGAACCCCCACAACCTCTTTTTAATTTTCATTAACATAAAATTGCCCATTCTCGCCTTAACCAAGAGGTTGTGGGATCAAACCCCCACAGCCTCTTTGAGTTTTATCATTTAATTCGCTGGAAATAGGGAGGTTGTGGGTTCGAACCCCCACAGCCCCCTTATTTTTGTTTTAATTTCGCTAGAGCATTGGGAGGTTGTGGGTTCGAACCCCCACAGCCTCCTGTCTTATTTTAATTAATTCTTCCTTAACAAGGCGCCTTGACAGTGAGGTTGTGGGATCGAACCCCCACAGCCTCACTTTGTTTTCTTAATAATTTTCCTTCTCCTTTTTCCAGCCTTGAGGCCGTGGGTTCGATTCCCATGACTCTCGTTTTCTCTTTTTCTTATTTTCTTCTCTTTCGCGCGTACCTGGAGGTCGTGGGTTCGAATCCCACGCCTCCCATATATTTGTTTCATTATATTTTTCTCCTCATTCTCCCTACATTTCGCGAGTTTGATTCCCCCCAGCCCCATTTTCTTTTTCTTTGTGGCGAATTCCAGTAGCTAGGTTCGAATCCCCTTAGCCCCATTTCCCTTTTCTTTTTCGCGAAATCAGTAGCTAGGATCGAATCCCCTTAGCCCCATTTCCCTTTTCTTTTTCGCGAAATCAGTAGCTAGGATCGGATCCCGTTAGCCCAATTTCCCTTTTCTTTTTCGCGAAATCAGTAGCTAGGATCGAATCCCCTTAGCCCCATTTCCCTTTTCTTTTTCGCGAAATCAGTAGCTAGGATCGAATCCCCTTAGCCCCATTTCCCTTTTTTTTTTCTTTGTCTCGCAAACCAATAGCTAAGGGGTTCGATTCCCCTTAGCTCCTTCACGTATTTTGTTTTCTTTCTTTTTCAGCTTCTTTAACATGTGAGGTCTTGGGTTCAATTCCCATTGACCTCACTTATTTTATCTTTTACTTTAAAAACCCCGAATTTGACATTATTGAAGAGTACACAAATCTGGAAAATTTTAGTCATTCTTCCACTCATTTTTAGGCGCATTTTTCATAAGTTTAGTTGGCTAAAAGATGGTCATTTCAATCCTCTATATTTCATTGCAATGAACATCACATTGTATACACATTTCACACATAAAATACACAAAAATTTCATGTCTTATACGACTCCAAACAGTGGCTAAGGCACTGCCAACATACACACACACACCAACCTTTTCGACCACACTTTAAATATCATTTTCGTAATTTCCCTCACATAAAAATGTTCACATTTTATATAAACACATCATACATACTTAAATCTAGCAGCACAACATACCCAATTTACGAATTCGTTTGGGCGCTAGGGACATGGACATACAAAAGGGAACAACCTTAGTTTTGGAGTGAATCTTTTTGAGTCGTAAGGGACCTCTTGGGAAAGGGACAAAGAGAGAAGAAACCCATACCTTTTGATGTTGTTCAAGTGTGAAGCTGCTGCCCAGAAACTCCTCCAAACCACGCCCAATTCTCCTCAATGTACACACCACTCGACGAACAACCTCCCTTTGCCTTGACGTTTTTTGATTACCTTTCTTTTCTTAAAACTTTTCGTGTGTTTATCAACTGTGAAGAACAATTGTTATTAAACTGTTCTTGAACTTTCTTGTTAGTCAGAGCGTGAGAGAATGAGAGTTGAGAGACGTGAAAGAGAGTTGAGAAACGTGAGGGAGAGAGTTATTAGGATTAGGAGACTAAATTCAAGACTTAGTCAAAATAGGATTTAATTAAATTAATACAAATCTGATTTATTTTAATTTATACGTGAAAGGACCATTTTACCCTTAATGAATAGATTTTAATTGATGATTAAATCATCAATTCATTGCTCCTAGGGGGGCTCGAACCCGAGTGGCACCCCATTTGCGAAATGGGTCACTTCGGGTCGCCCCAACCCGAAATGCTCTTTTAATTATATTACTTACTTAATTTATTAATTCCTCAGGGTAATTACAATATTACCCTTGGCTTGGAAAAGACCATTTTACCCCTGGACCCTCAAAACTTAAAATTTCCTCTTTTAAGTTCGATAAAGACTCCTTCGATTAAGTCTTCGTTTTCGCGAGTCTTACTTGGTTGGTTCCAACCTTTCCATGCTCAACTAACTCCCCAAGTTAGTTGACTTGGTGGTAGTAAGGGTTCTGAGGTCTGTTTCTACGTGTATCAATCCGTGTGAACCTTGGTTTAATCGCAAGCATTCTTGACACCCTAAGTCTTGATCCTATTCATTTTTAGGGTTGTTACACTTAGTGACTAAATGTGGTCAGTCATATTGGCCACAACTTCTGATTGAAACTCCATTATGTAACGACCGGCTTCCTTTGTTATTGAAAAGCCAATGAGGGAAATTTTGAGGCCGAAATCGTAGTATTTGAAAATTTCCAACCTAGTCCAGAATTGGACGAACTTGTAGTCATTAAGGTGTATGGATATCTAGTACCAATAAGGTGATTTATTTTAAAGTTTGATTTAATGAGGGGGTAGATAACTCATTAAGGAATCCATACGAATTTATACAATTGAATTTGGGCAAGTAGAACTCCGGAAATTGATCTTAGCACGAAAGAGGTTTTCTGATTTCCGTCGGTTAGAGGTGTGTTGTGAAATGGGGGTCTTGAAATTATTAGAATAACTCACTATTTCGTGCAAGCCGCTTTTGTGTTGGATTTTGTCGCTATGGAGGGACCGCTTTGGCAGGCCAGACATGACTTAAAGTCGTAAATAAACTTCTAAATGACTTGATTCTGCCCTTTTTGAATCTTAAAGCTAAGGAACGAACCCCATGTGAGTTTCAAAAGTTTTCTACAATTCTTCATGCTAAAGGGAAGCTTTTTAATCCCTGAATCCATTTTTCGATCTTTTGAACATAATATAATGGGTAATTATCAATGGGGTAAGATTTTGAATAGGAAACTATGGTAGAAAAAGCCTTAGTTTGGATACTTGGGATCATGAGTATGTTCTAGGGTTTTTAGAATTGTTAGTAATCTGGGAAATTAGTGATTGTTTATTGAGTCCCATATTATATTTATTGTTTGTAAACTAAGAACAAGCAGAACGTATCCATAAAGGGAAGAATTTAGGGTTTCAAGATTGTTTCGAGGTAGGTGATGATTGTGATTCTATGATATGTTGGTTTGTGCTTCATTGTGATGCATGTATGTATGCGAACGTTGCATTATTTATCACACTTGCTGTAAATTAATATGAAAGAATACATATATGTTATGAATCACTTCTTGATTGTATGATATTGAGAATATACTTGTGCTTGTGATTGCGGTGTGTGGAAAGGATCGGGTTCTTCATTTTGGCATACCTAATTGGTATCAGTTATCACGTTCCTGCATAAAGATGGGATTGATGTTGTATTGACTTGCTTATGTTGCACTTAGTGGGATAGCCGTGTGGTTCCATCAGTACAATGTGGTTGTGTATTGATACTAAACTGGCTCTTATTTTTGTTGAGTACAGGGCATATTCAAGCAACTATTGACAAACCTTGTCATGAAGATCACTGATGTTGTTCGAATTCAAGTGTGAGACAACTCTTCCGGTCTTCGATGAGTTCTTCTTTCGTCTATGTCCACATTTTGGACTTAGACTCTTCTAGTTAGTTAATGTTTCATTAAGTTGGGGTTTGATCCCTTCTTGTTTAGACTTTGATTACTCGTTTAGTTAACTAGGTACATTGACTTTCAGGTTCTAGGGATTGTTCTTTCGCATTAGTTTTGTTAGTTGTTTGTTAAAATCGTGGAGTTTATGGGGACTTCATTTTTATTGTCATTAAACCTACATCCGTATCTTTAAATGCCTTAGTTTTCATAAAGGTTTTTAATTTGAGTTGTAGTAATGGTTCTCCCACTGGAGGGTTAGTATGGGTGTCAATCACGATGCTCAGGGTTGTAACACATTATTTCCTCATTATTCTATCTTTCTATGTCTTATAACTCATGTAACCTAGATGCCATTAATCTACCAAATTTACTACCCCATATTCTTCTTATTCATTGCAAGGAAGAATGTCTCCCATATAAATAGGGATGATCTTAATTTGTTATCACAACGTTGTAGTAATTGTGATTTATTTAGTGACTGAACGTGGTCAGCCATATTGGCCATAACTTCTCATTGAACATTTTTTATATTACTTATTATTCTATCTTTTTATGTCTTGAAACTCATGTAACCTCGAGGTTATTTGCCTATCCAAGTTACTACTCCATAATCTTCCTATTCATGGCAAGAAAGAATGTCTCCGCCACATATAATGATGATCTTACATTTTTCGATGTATTAGAAAATATAGAGCACATAAAAATGAGTAAATAAAAGTTCTTATTAGTTGAAGGAAAATGTTCTTTTTGTGAAGCTTTGGATTCAATTCTTGTGTCATATTTTTTGACTTGTACTTGGAGATTGAGGTATGTTTTCCGGAGAAGACAAGCTAAGAAATTATTGCTAGACTGGTGAAAAAACGTGTTGCCGTGGGCTTAAATCTCCTTAAAAAGAGCAAGATATATATTCATGTCTCAACCTGAAAATTTATTTTTAATTGTAATTTTGTAATTTCACCAACAAAAACTACTTGACTTTTCCATATAAATATATATCATCCTGTAATTTTTTGTAACAAAAACTATACTATCTAATCAGTTGAAGAATATCTACGCATAAACCAAAATTTGTTTTCTCTATTCCTATTTAATTGTCAAATGTTTTTTCTTACAACCATTTTATGAACTTTTCTTTTGAATTGTAGGTCTATTAGAAATAATATTCTTATGACACAAAGATATGGGTAAATTATGTGAACATCTTAATTCTTACTTTCTTCAAACTCACTTGTGTGATTACACATAATATTCTTTACTAGAAAAATCGACTTCAAAATAGGTCTGAATAAACCCATCTTTTGGACTGTGGATCAATTAAAAAAAATGCTTTATCCCGCAAAAATAGGGATAAGATATGTGTACATCCTACCTCCTAGATTCAACTGTAAGATGAATATATTTTTCAATACTAAAATTTGATATTGGGCAAGACTTCATTTACATCAAGTTATGGTGATGATAAAAAAGTTGATCATAACCTTGA
Source organism: Solanum lycopersicoides (assembly GCA_022817965.1). Classification (NCBI taxonomy): domain Eukaryota; kingdom Viridiplantae; phylum Streptophyta; class Magnoliopsida; order Solanales; family Solanaceae; genus Solanum; species Solanum lycopersicoides. The sequence continues at coordinate 30,621,155 of CM040618.1, read as the reverse complement.
CGAATTGCCTTCGAAAAAGTCATGGTGATCATCAAAAATTTGTTTCAAAGCTGGTTGAATCACCATAATATTTTCAGCATTAACGACAATATCATATTGTTTAATTTATCTCTTGATATATTTGGGATAGTTGTGAAAGAAGTGGAAATGATACACTTGCTACTAGTACAATTGAGCTCTGTTTCATTTATACTTTATAATTTCATCATTCTCTTTCTATTAAACTAAAACTATGCTCTTGAAAACTCTAGGATATATTAATGTGTGCGTAGAACTTCTCCAACCCATTTCAATGGAATGTATTTTCTTTACTAATCATGAATAGCTTGATTTTTTTTTTTGAGGATCCGACAACTTATGCAGGAACTTTCCAACAGACCGGTTACTGCTTCCCCAACTAATAAGGCTTTATTGAAAGCTTTAAAAGAGTGAGAGAAGTCACTCGTTTCGAGAGGGTTAAAGACGGTGAAGTTTGGCATTTTAGCTAAGAAACTTTTTGATGAATTAACCAATTATGGGATAACGAGCGATGAACTTGTATAAGTGGTAGCTATGAAAAAGAAAGTCGTGAAGGACACTACGATAGTAAGCTTGAATGCTAGTTTATCCGTTAATATTTTCTAAAATTCGTTTTAAGGTTAGTTAACATTTCTCTTTCTTAACCTTTCTAGTAAGGTTGTGTCTTAAAGAACTCCTAATTACCATTCCTATATTCATTATGCTAATCTAGGAATTCCTCCTTTTCGAGTTAACCCAATACATTATTCATACATTTATTAGAAGGCATCTCAGCTATATTTCTTTGCACTTCTCAATTTTTATTATTATAATGGTATTGTAAAATCACTATGACCATACAAAATAGTAAATTCTCTGAAATGTACTTCATGTCCATTAAAGACTCATTGTCCTTCACTTGAAATACAATTTTCTTACTTAAATAGTCTTGCTAATAGAAAGTAAGATACGCTAATATTGAAGAGAGAAGATTAGTTAAGGTAAGAATTCTTCATATTCCATTTAGCTAATGATGAAAGAGAATGTGAACCATTTTTCTCGAGTTGATAATTTTGTGCCCTCCTAATTTTGATGCACGTAATTCCTTTTTGCTAATGATGAAAGAGAATGTGAACCATTTTTCTCGAGTTGATAATTTTGTGCCCTCCTAATTTTGATGCACGTAATTCCTTTTTGCAGCTAAAAAAGGGTGAAGTATAGTTATAAGTTGGAGACCTGACATCTATCTATCATCCTCATCTACTTTTACTTGGTTGCACATTCTTCATGCAAGGCGATTCAAACCAAAGGTAGGATTTTCTATCTTTTAAGTCTTTGATATAAGTACTTGAACATGAGCAAAGTTTCAATGTTTACCAGATTCCTCTACTATATAAGTCTAATAGTTAGGGGGATATAATTTATTTAGATTGTCTTGATTACGGTGTATTAGATTTTGATATATAAAGAGTAAATCATCCTTAGTCATTGTGCATATTGGGAGTTCATTGTGAGAATCAACAAATTTGATTCATATTGTTCTCAAATTTTTGGAGGATCTAGAAAACTCTTCAGGATTACTTCATCTTTGGTGATCAATAAATCTGTTATCATTATCTACGAAAAATGGAAATTTGATTTCTTATATTCCTACACAATCCGAATGTAAGTAGTTGGGACGAAGGTATTTTCTATATGAGGAACTCACAAAAATCTTGGAAATTTGATATTTTAACTGTTTTGAAAATATTACATGATTGACATTTCTTTAGTATATTTGATATTTCTATAACTTCCTAAATTACCCCAAAAACGCTTTTTTTAAATATTAATTTTTTGGTCATATAGGCCATTTTATTAATTATCAAAAAATGGAAATAAAGTTTTGGCCCAAGCCCAACCTAATCTTATTATGGTAAAGCCCACATTCATTAACCCTATCGATAAAAACTAACTTCAACTTCCTCTTGAGCTCACCTTCATTTCCTCTTACTTTGTTGCCTCCTTGGTCACGGCTGAATGTTACTCTACTCCTTATTCCAACCAAGGTAACGTAACTCCTATCTTTTCCCTTCCTTTATTCATCATTGTTCTAAATCTTTGTTGCTTATCCATGTGAAAGAATTTGTTGTTGGAAAAAATTATTTCATAATTTTGAAATTTTCTTTTGTGTTTAAATAATGGCTAAAGGGAAAATTCATTTATGGGGAGAATCAAAGGAAACTATTCAGTTTCTTACCTAGAATATGTTAATTACTTTATTCCAAATAACACATGTAGTCATTACACATTATATATATATATATATATTATTCGAGTGAAATCTACTTTTTGGGCTACCCCGTGGCGTGAAATATCGTATTTTTATTTTCCATCTCCTAGTCTTTCTTTTTGTTAGAAGTGTTCTAATAATAAGGTTGTTGAATGTAATTCAAGTGGGATGAAACACATAAAACGTTCGGTAGATGATGTTGAACTGATATTGTAGCGAAATGACTTAGTTGATGTTTCTTTTCCCCTTTTATGGCCTTTTCGTTGTGATGACGATTACTTCCCGGTGGAGTGCCAAATCTAAAGAGAACCTAAGGTAGGTGCCAAGCCACCATGAATCGAATTCACAATGGATCACAAGAGGGTACAAGCCTATACAACTAATGTCCACAAAAAATTGCAAAACCTCATGTAAAGCATCAGAGCTGTGATAACGAGTACTTCCCAGTTGCCAAATCTAAAGAGAATCTCAAGTAGGCGCCAAGCCACCGTGAATCGAATTCACAATGGATCACAAGAGGGTCCAAGTCTATACAACTAATGTCCACAAAAAATTGCACAACCTCATGTATATCATCTGTCACGACCGAAATCTAGACCCCAGACGAGACCGGCGTCGTTGACCTCTCGGAGGTCGCAGACAAACCTACTTATGTCATTCTTACTTCATCTAGGTTAATTTTAGCAGAAAATTTGAAACTTTTGTCTCTTAACATACTTACCAATCATTTCTAATATATTCCTAATTTGTTCACCATCAACCATCTAACATTAAGATAATCAAATGAAAGAAATAGTTTAATATAGCAATAACTAAATACTTGCCAAAATGGCACCAATACAATGTCTGAAATAATACGGGAATGAAACGTTAGTGGAACATACTCCACTAGCTCAATCCTAAGACTAAGATAGAATATAAATGGGCAAGCATCCTCGAAATAATGAGGTCATACCAAGTCCGGATGAATGCTCGACGTCTGGATAGCTTCAGCCTCAACCTGTAGCTCTAGCGTCCACCTGTGCGTGCACCTAAAATTGTAGAGTTGTATAGGGTTAGTACACACTTGTACTAAGTATGGGTATATGCAAGCACACACCAAGGACATGCATGAGAAATAATAGCTCTTTCCTAACAACATGATTATGGAAAGTCAAGTCAGTGGACTTGCCAAATTGGGATTAGGAAAGTTAGTGAACTTTCCAAATTTGGATTAGGAAAGTCATGCCATGAGAGTAACATGCATCATTATACTTATCATATTGCACATAGCACATAACATCTTACACATAACACATATCATATTGCATATAACACATAACATCTTTTATAACATTCATTCATATGCCATGAGACCTTGGAATCATGGACTTGACATTAAGACTTTCCAAATGACTCAACATATAACATCAACTCATTCATATTGCAAACACAGAGTCTTCATTCATTCATACGTACATCATTTCATTTCATTCATAGGCTAGTGTGAACACCAGCTATAACTAGGATGTAGTTTAAAACTTTCATCGGGTTTGCTGTGCAATGATCAAGAATAACCTAGTGTCATTACTTGAGTCTAGCTCACCTCTTGATTATCCTATCCTAATACCTTTTGTATCATTCATTTCATTATGTGCATCATTTGAGGCTGGCCTCATTCATTCATTGGGAACTTTAACTTTAACCGACATAGATCATGTGAGCATCATGAAATCCAGTGTCTCCCCCACACTGAAAAGAGGTGGAGTCACTAGCCAAGGTAAAAAAAAAATATGCTAGCGTATATAGGGAATTGAACCCTGCTAGATCCCTATATTGGCAGTATAGTTTCAAAGACTAGGAGATATAAGGAGACCAATACCCAGCATGTCGGAAAGTTATCTCATGAGAGTTACGTGAACCTCCGCCCTTCCCGAAAGAAGGCATCACCGCTCATAGCTAGCCTATCGGTGCTCAGTATAAAGTTCCATTACATTGAACTCATACATCATGGAAGCTGGCTTCTAGAATGAGGACATCATAGCTCATTAGATGATTTCTCATCTCATCATTAGTATTAAGTGTGAACTGTCCTTACACTTACATATAGAGTATGATTGAGACTTATTTACTCTTTTGATGACTTGTCATCCTTACTTTACATTGATGAAATGTGAATTGTCCTTACATATCATCCTTACTTTACATTGATGAATGTGAATTGTCCTTACATATCGTCCTTACTTTACATTGATGAATGTGAATTGTCCTTACATATCATCCTTACTTTACATTGATGAATGTGAATTGTTCTTACATTTCATCCTTAGGTGTTAATGAGACTAGTCTCACACAATCTAACACATTTATTCGTGAGTATTCTTTTAACAAATTAGCTTTGGTGTAAGTAAGACTTGTCTCGCTTCCTTTAACACCCCATTCTGGTCACTTACTTAATTTAGACCCCTTTAATTATTTATAACTCACGTTACTTACTTACTTTAGTGTAGTAGCTTCATATCACCGTTTATGAACGATGAACACTTCATTCAATGAGTTTCATGTGTTCATACTTCATTCTTGTGGAGCATGTTGGGAGTTGTCCCAATGAATGTCATGCCCTTGGTTATGGATTCATTGATATTACTTTAGAAGTGCTTAATATATATTTGATACTCTTGCTACACAAGAATTGACATATGATTAGTATTGGCTCAAGATTTGGGATGTTAGACTAACAAATTTATTCTTTTTGGCATAAGCCAATTTTTACGTATGTTCATATTTAAATTGCCATATGTATGAACTATTAGACAATCTTTTAATCATTTACATAATTTCCTAGCCATTAGCATATATTTATTTTGACCAAATAGAGTTAGCCAACTTTATTGGAACCAGATAGCCAGTTTATTCAAGATATGATTTCATAGATGTCTTTGAGCCAATTCTTAGTTTATGCCTTTTAGTGTCACGTTTTAAGAACATTGGACAACATCATATTAACATTTTATGGATTTAGCATCTTCATAACATCACAACAACAGCAAGTCAACATTCAGCCAAAGGCACATAATTCACTTAACACATCACAGACTTATCTTAGCATATTATCGATCCTTAATTATCATGATAAGATTAACTTTACACAATTACAAGTTCATAAGCTCATTCAATACTCATAATTCAAGAACAATACATGTTAAGAACAGCCAGCACCACATACCAACAACATGATCTCTAACCTATTCAACATTGATATCGAAAAGGATACTAGGGAAGGGAAGTTCGACGAGAACGACGGGAACAACCCTAGTTTTCAAGATCTTGTGAATCGTTCGAAGGAAAATACTCTTGGAGAAAGAATTTTAGGAGAGAAACCCATACCTTGCTGTAGCTTTCCACACCTTCCAAGTGCTGCCCAAATCCTCCCCTAAACCTTCAACACAATCCCGTCGAGAATATGATGCAAAGTTTTCGTTTCTTAAGTTAGCTTGCTTACTTGTATTTTTTTTTGTAAGTTCTTTGAGTGTAGAGAACTTTTGATTGCTTTATAATGTTTTTGTCTTCTGTTTTTTTAGCCAAGAAAAACAATTTGGATGAGAGAGAGAGAGATTTAGTAGAGAGAGAGAGAGTTTGTGTGAGATAGTGCCTCTTAAAACTAGGATAGTTGGCAAGACTTAGTAAATTTAAAAAAAAAATTAATTAATAAATAAATAAATAATAATTATTAATAAAAATATGATTTTCCTTTTTAAATCAGCCATTAATTATTAATTTATTAAATTAATTCACCAATTAAAAAATTACATTAAATCATTGCTCCCACCTAGGTTCGAACCCGGGTGGAGCAAGACTTCATTTCAAGGGCTCAATTTCGGCCCTCTCTCCAAAAATTGACCCTCCACTTTATTAATTAAATAATTAATTACATATTTAGGGTATTTACGATACTACCCTTAGCCAGGAAAAAGACCATTTTACCCCTAGACCCTTCAAACCTAAGATTTTTTCTTTTTAAGTCCGGTAAAGACTCCTTCGAGTAAATCTTCGTATTCGAGAGCCCTACATGGTTGGACCAACCTTTCCAAGCTCAAATAACTCCCCAAGTTAGTTGGCTTGGCTGTAGCAGGGGTTCCGAGGTCTGGTTCTACGCGCATCAATCTATGTGAACCCTGGTCTAATCGTAGGCATTCTTGACACATTAAGCATTTCTTATATTATTCATTTTAGGGTTGTTACAGCATCAGAGCTGTAGAAATACGGAGAGAACTAAGGTAGGGTCTTTTAAATTCATATTTTAAATTTTTTCCATAATATATTATATGGAAATAATTAAAAATATGCATTCATATATAACTATGATAGTCCACCATACAAGAATTACATCTCTTAGGTATAGTTCATTAATTTAACATTGGGAAGAGAAGGAAAAGATAGCTAGAAAAAAGTGGTTTTACGTAAATAAGAGTGTAGGAACATTAATACAATATTTTCCTATTTTGGTTATGTGCAACACCAACACATAAATTATAAGGCAATACCACTTGCGTACCCTTTTTTTTAATGAAAAAGACATCGTGTGCTGAACCAAAATGATTTTTTGAACCTCCTTATCTCTTTCCTCTAGTATCCAAGGTATAATAATGTATTCTCTACCTTGAAGTGCTAGTGTATTAAGGGACGTCAGAAGAACGGAAGGATGAATTGATTTAGTGACCACAATGGATTCAGTTTCGTTACTTCTGATAATGATGGCAATGAGCTCTCTTCTAATCAATCTAGTATAGATGTGAAGGTTTTCATCGTTTAGATGATGTTGAAGGTATTGAAATCAATGTGGAATCTGGGAATGATGGTCGTACTATGGCTTTCAATGTTATTGGCCTAGATGGTTCTCCTGTCAAAGGGGGACCACGTTATAGTGGAGGTGGTCGGGGTGATTTATATGGTGGTGGTTGTGGATATTGATCTTGAGGTGGGATATATGGTGATGGTGAAGGTGGTTAGGGTAGTAGCAAGCGTTATGGATGTGATGGTTGATATGGAGGTTGTGCTGGGAGGTATGGTGGAGGTGGAGGTGGTAGAGGAGAAAGTGGGTGTTACAAGTGTGAGTATGCTGGTCATTTTCAAGGAAATGTAGTCAAGGTTGTGGATATGACAACATTGGTGGTGGTAAATTTGGTTGAACGACGGCGGAGGTGGAGGTGGTTGTTGTTGTTACAAGTTAGGGGAAGAAGGGTTGGTAACATTGACATCCTTTATATAAATATCATTCCCACCACCTCCGCCTCCATTCTCATGCATCCATATCTCCCACCACCACCGCTGCCATATCCACAACCTTGGCTACATTCCTTTGCGAAATGACAATCTTCTCCACACCTGTAACACCCACTTCCTCCTCTACCACCACCACTATACCCATCGCAACCTCCACCATACCTCCCACCACCACCGCCATATCAACCATCACCTTCATACCGCCTTCTCAAACCCTAACAACCTTCACCACCACAATTATTTCCACCTAAAAATGTATATAAACCACAACTACCATAGGAATTACTTCCACCACCTCTGCGATCACGAGATCCTCTTTTGATAAGAGCACCATCTGGGCCAGCAACATTGATAGCCTTCATATGACCATCATTCCTGGATTCCACATTGAGTTCAACCGATTCACCTCCAGTTAAACTATGAAAGTCTTTAGATCTTATACTACATTGATGAACAAAAATCTCATCACCACCATCATTCGCAGAAACAAAACTGAATCCCTTATGGTCACTGAACCACTTGTCTGTTGCTTTTTTCTTACGCCTCTGATTATACCAACTTACAAAAGAGTTGATTATATGTAAAATTAACTTTTACTTTAAATCATATACACGACCATGATAAGAAATCTCATGTTCAATGAAAACAATAAAGATTTATAACACCTAAAATTCATTTTTATTTCTATTTTTGTCACATACGGGAATACCCCCTAGACGTAACCGGCATCGTCTTTGAGGACTAAGACTAGCCTCTTAGCTTACATAATTACACTCATAGTTCAAAATTAGCGGAAATTTAGAACTTTTTACTACTTCTACATTAAGGTTTAGATAGACCTCTACATACATGTAATAGATATATATCGAGTATACATAGACCCTTCGTATAGGAAGATCACTTAGTCTTCTACTTTTATTCCACATAAATATATAGAACATAACATAGTCTCAAATAGTCGTCTCATCTCATAACAATCTAATAAGAGTATATCAAATTGGTCCAAGCACATACATATATGAACTAAGACCACATATAGGTCGTACAACGTTTAGTATCCAAATGTAAAGGAAAGAAACATAAGAGTCTTAAAAACTAAAGCAACATCATAGGCTTGATAGTGCCATTGCCCTCGGAAAGTGAGGACCTACCCAACTTGGATGATAAAGAACTCTAAGTCTTCTTCAAAGTCGTCTCCAAAAGCCCTTCAACGACAAGAACCTAAAATGTTGGCAAAAGGAAGAAATGGGGTTAGTACACCAGTTGTACTAAGTATGAGACCATATGCACATATAATATCAAACCATGCTAAAAAGAGAACATTTCATTAAGTATGCAATTTACTTTGGAAACCTCTATGCACATTCAACAAGACCATACGAAATCAATAAGACATATTCATTAAGTCATACAAAGGTACATCACAAGACCAACAATATCAAATCTAGTCAAGTCAACATGCATATCATGTAATTGAATACATAGTCAAGTACTCTATCATCAAGTCATAAAAACCACAAGCATGAATAAGAGTTCATTATAAAATAGCCAAAGCAAGACAATTACCCATGAACCCCTATCAAGTCAACAAGTGAAATGACCAAGAAAAGCCCCATAACCTAACTCAATCAAGTAACCCAACAAGAATCATGACCAACCTCCTACTTCACATAGCATAGAATTTAAGAGTATATCATCATACTTTAACAATGTAGACCAACACATATTCATAAGTGAAAATAATCAACATGTAGTATCAACAATGTGCAGGTTCATCATATACATATCATGTACCATTATAAGCATATACATACATAAGGACATCCTCCTAAGGTTTCCCTCAAGGCAAACTAGTGCAAGGCATAGGTAGAGTCCCAAACCCCTACTTAAGCTAAGTCAAACTCTCAAGTCACCCTAGTTGGTTTGTACCTCATTACTTCATTTTTCGTTTAGTGAACACTTGCTTAACCAAAATAGACCACAAGAGCTAAGTGTGGAATTCGGTGTTGTAAAACCTTACACCGAAGGAAGGTGATCTACCGGCCAAAATAAAACCAAACATTATCGTAGCTTTCTGAGTGGATCTACTAGCTAGTCTTCCTATGAGGGCAACATAGTTCAAGAACTAAGAGATAGGTATAATCCCTCTACATACCACTTGGAAATTGGGGCCTCCTCTCATGGGAATCCAATGGATGAGTATCCCTCATAGGGGAGTCAACACCTCATATGGAGCTATAGGTCAAATCTTCCTCTATGGAAAGTCATCACCTCCCATTGTCAAGTTCACTCGGTGCTAAGCTAAGTCCCTTTTTGACATGTCTTTTAATTTTTTTTTTAATCATCATAACTTAATGTAGGTCATAGGGTATAACCCTTGTATAATCATCATCATCATCATCATAGATAAATAAAATTGCATGAGTATTATCCTTTCATTACAATTCATATAAGTGAGGTTAGCACATTTACATATCAGTTCATAATAAGCCACATTGTTAATCATTCACCATCCTTATAATATTTACATCTTAGACAACAACTCACAAACCATAGTCAAGACATTTAAATTCAATAACCTACCAACCCTATAAATCCTAATACAAGGCATACTCCAATACAACATCATGACTTAATCACAATTAACCATAATTGAAGTAAAGAGTATGGATCACAAGACTTACCAAGTCTCCTTCATAATTCATCATCAAGGTCTTACCATCAACCCGTAATTCAAAACAATTATGGTTTAGTATCATCATATAACCATAACCAACATGATAACAAGGCTAATTGAATTACTACATCACAATCCAACGCTAGATCATAGCTTAAGACAAGAGACATAAATCAAAGTCATAATCTAAATAAATTACTCAATAACTAGTATGATAGGACTGTAATTCACCCTAATCCTAATCTATTCATGATTGATACAATAACATCACCAAGTAGTAATTGAACCAATAACAAAGTTAATTGAACCAATATTACACAATTTACATTAAGATCACAACCTAGGGTTAAGGGGTAAGGGTCATCTTCTACTAACTAGACCAATCCATCAAGATATATCATAATTGAGTTAAATTACATATTAGTGTATTCATAATAACCAAAAGAAATCATAAATAAATCAATTCATAACATAAATTTCGAGATTGGAAAAGACCCACTTGAAAACCCAACTTTTGAAATCAATTTGATCGAACCGTTTGAGGAAAGAGGTCTTAAAGGTGAAAGAGATCCCATACCTTAATAACTGATGAATATTGATGGATAAAATTGACTCTTTTCAGACCTTAAGCCCTCCCCCTATCTTGGTCTTCAATGGAGTTCTTTACTAGAGAGAGAAAGAAGAGAGAAGGAAGGGAGTTTTGGGTTTGTGAATTATGAGAGTTTAAGTTAGGTTAATTAGGTTAGGGATTTATATTGGGGGTTAACTAAATTAATTAGACCTCCAATAACCCATAATTAACTTCCTAACTAAGCAAAATAATTAAATGAAATAATTCAAAATGTGCAGCAAAACACAGGCCTCACAGACGACACCACGATCGCCGGATCGTGGGTCAATCGACGGCCAGTCCCCCTTCCGTGCTGCACATCTGTTGGTAAGTTAAGAGAGTTGTAAAAATTCCCCTTCAAAGATTTTGGCTAAGTAACCATCGATGGTGTCCATCGACGCCCCGTCGATTGGCACACGCCCTGTCGATGGCACTCGTCTATGCACACTGCCTTGGGCAGTCCTTTGACCCCAAATTGCAAGGGTCCTCCTCAAGGGCCCTTGGTTGGTCCTTGGGGAGTCGTTCCTGGACGTTTTGACTATGAACTAACTCTAACATGTATTAGACACCCTCCCACCAATTTTCATCATTTTCCGACTTCTAGAAGCTAGTCAAATAGGCTAAGGCACGCTAGCACCTCATTGCACTAGTTTCCGGACGTCATGGACATTCTTGGACGTTTTGGTTTCCAGATTTCCTAAATGACTTATATTCATTAAAATAGACCTTAAAACAGTGTCTAAACCTTATGACACTCATGTAAGGATCTAGAACACGTCTTGGATTTTCGAAGTGTTACATTATCCCCCTTCTTAGGGACATTCGTCCCCGAATGACACTAAAATTCTTTTGAAGGAAGGAGTAGACTCAAGATTAGCAGCCCAACCAACAAGAATACATAACAACATCAATCATATCATTTACACAAGGCAATTCAAAACTTCAATTACACACATAAGGCTCAAAATTACATTATGAGGAATATCCTTCTCACAACAAGAGCTCAACATATCATATATGAGTCAATTATGCCAAATCTTAACTTATCAACATGATATATATCATTTCATAAAGACTCACATATCAAAATGCACAACATAACTCAAAACAAGCAAAATTGCAAAATTTCCAAGTTGAAAGCACATTTCACTTAACAACATCAAAAATGCACATTTTTGCAAAACTTCATCAAAAATCAAGAAACTTCAATTATTAGTCATTATTTCCATTATTAGTAAAAACAACTAACCTTAGTTATCAAATAGATGAGGGTCACGGGACTTGATGTCGGCCTCGGCCTCCCTTGTCGCACCCTCAACTAGGTGATTCTTCCATAACACCTTTATAGAAGCCACCTCTTTGTTCCTTAACTTATTTACTTGCCTATCAAGAATTTGAATCGGAACCTCTTCATAAGAGAGGTTATCCTTTACACCAAGAGCCTCAATAGGAAGAATAGACTCGGGATCACCGATACACTTCTTAAGCATAGAAACATGGAAAACCGAATGAACCGAAGCTAATTAAATACGCAATGTTAACTCATAGGCAACCTTACCAACTTTTGCAAGATTTCACTGGGACCCACATAATGAGGACTCAACTTCCCTTTCTTGCCAAATCTAACCACCCCTTTCATAGGCGAAATTTTCAAAAACACTTTATGACATTCTTCAAACTTTAAATCCCTTCTCCTATGATCGACATAAGACTTTTGCCGACTATAGGATGATTGCAACCGATTCCTTATGATATGAACCTTCTCCAAAGTCTTATAAATCAAATTGGGACCCAAAAGTGAAGACTCACCCACTTCAAACCATCCAATAGGAGACCTACACCTCCTACCATACAAATCTTTATAAGCAGCCATGGATATAGATGAATGTAGCTATTATTGTAAGCAAACTCCACCAAAGGAAAATGCTTATCCCAATATCCCTTGAAATCAATAATACAAGCTCTAAGCATATCCTCAAGGGTTTGAATAATACGCTCCGCTTGACCATCCGTTTGGGGATGAAAAGCGATGCTTAATTTCACCTTGGTACCCAACTCTTGTTGGAATGACCTCCAAAACCTAGATGTGAATTGCGCACCCCTATCCAATATGATGGATAACGGAATACCATAGCGATACACTATCTCATCTGTGAAGATCCTTGCATAATCCTCCGCCGAATAGGTAGACTTGACGGGAATAAAATGAGCGGATTTGGTAAAACTATCCACAATCACCCATGTAGAGTCATATTGCTTTTGTGTTCGAGGAAACCCTACCACAAAATCCATATTGATGTCTTCCCACTTCAAGTAGGAACTTGGATTTCTTGGAGTAAACCTCCAAGCTTTTGATATTCGGCTTTCACTTGTTGGCAATTTGGACACTTATCAACAAATTCAGCTATGTCCTTTTTTCAAACCTTCTCACCAAAACACTTCCCTAAGGTCATGGTAAATCTTTGTCAAATCCGGATGAATGGAGTAACGGGACCCATGAGCTTTCTTAAGGATCCGGTTCCTCAAAACATCTATATTGGGAACACACAACCTTCCTCGATACCTCAAGAAATCATCCCCCCTAAGGAGAATGACTCATTAAGCTTACCAAGAACCGATTCCTTCAACTCCATCAGTGGTTGATCAAGGTGTTGTTTGGACTTCACCTCAACTACCAAAGACGACTCGGAGTTATGATGGACCATAAAACCACTATTCGGAGAATCTTCCAACCTCACACCCAATCTAGCCAACCTATGAACATCTTTAACTAGGTCTTTCTTGACTTCCTCTACATGAGACACACTACCCATGGTCATACGACTTAGTCCATCCGCAACCACATTGGCCTTGAGGGGGTGATAGATGACACTCATGTCAGTAATCTTTCAACAATTCCAACAACCTTTTTTGTTGGAGATTCAACTCTTTTTGAGTAAACACATATTGGAGACTCTGGTGGTCCGTATACACACCATTATGAACACCATACAACTTGATAAACACCAATAAGGTACGGGGTGAAATTCTCTAAATGCCGGACCAAGGATTTAGGGATACATAACTTATCACTTTGCATGAAAAACATTAGGAAAGAATTGTTCTAAGCTAGGATTATGGCGTTATGAACCTATGGGGAACACTTACACCCTAGTTTCTCTTACAACTTGATAAACACCAATAATTTGCTCTTGCTATTTATTTGATTTCATAATATTGCTACTCTTTTGTTTCACAACCCCCCCTTTTTTATTACTACTTTTCGAAAAGGACTTGACTAAATAGAGGTAATCACACATTAAAGTTATGTCTAAATCATTTCCCTCGTGGGATCGACCCCAACCTAATAATTGGGTTCTCACTTGATACGACCACTTATACTTCTTAGGGAAGTATAATTTGAGCGTATCAAATTTTGGCGCCGCTGCTGGGAAAATGACTTTTAGATTAACTTTAAGCACATTACCGAATTTTAGTCAACAATTTCCTAATTTTACTTTTTCATTTGTTTTTGTCTCTCTCAGGTATAACTCTGGTGTAGCCAAGTACACGGAGCCGAGAATAACCAATCTTCCCATTTGATCCTGAACTTAATCGGACACTCTGCAGAATGAATGAGCAACAAATCCCAAAAATATAGGTGATGGGATCAACCGTCAACTTTCTCCGCCGGTTGATGCTCACAACAGAGTGATAGTGGAGAACCCTAGTGATAGTGATTTGAGGAGACAACCTCCCGTTCCACCTCTTCAACAGTTCTATAGGGGAAACATTAACATCGCTGACTCTGATAGGCCTCTTCTTCTACCACCTCTACCACTGGGTCACACATTCGTGGTAACTAGTAACTTGATGCAGATGCTCACTGCCATAGGTTTGTTTTCGGGGCTACCATTTGAGGATGCACATGATCACATCGCTAAATTGAGGTCGGTGTGTAAGAGTTGTATATGGGAAGGCTTGTCACTTTCCAGTTTAGTTAGAGCACAAGGCCATGTGGGGGATGAAGAAACTGAACATAGATTAAATAAAGCATCGGAGCAGAGACTAAATGGGTTGAATGAGCTTGATGAGTTTCGTCTAAAAGCATACAAAAGTTCAGCCCTCTACAAAGAGAAGATGAAGAAGTTCCATGACCAAAAGATTGATAATCACGAATTTACGATTGGGGACTTGGTGCTTTTGTTTAACTCTAGGCTGCGGTTGTTTCCGGTTAAACTCAAGTCCAAATGGACTGGTCCATTCTTGATCACTAAAGTGTTCCCACATGGTGCGGTTGAGTTGGAAAACAAAGAAGGTGTAAGGTTAACGGTAAATGGGCAAAGAATCAAGATCTACCTCGGGCATGCAGAGAGTGCCAATGAAGTGGTTGAGGCATATCACCTTGATAAAGTCTTAGTAATCAAGAGTCTTGCATCGTGCCGCGACGTTAGATAAAGAACTTTTTGTGAGGCAACCCAATGTTTATCCTCTACCCAACAATAGATTTTTCTTTTCTTTGTTGGAATATTTGCATTCTTCTGCTTTGTTTTGTTTTACTCAATGTCATCTGTAATTTTCTTTTATAGCTTTTAGTCTGTTGGCTATCGAGTAGTTTAGGGTCCGTGTCTAAAAAGTATCCAGAAAACACAAAAAAATGGCTTAATGAGTGCTCAATATGCAGGGACCAAACCACAATAATTTTTCAGAAACTGGTCTGGTGCACAGATCTACGGACCAACCGACAGACCGTCGATAGTGCCCGTAGATCCCAGGTATGTTTTGAAGTTTCTTTTAAACTAGGGCACAACCGAAGGACCATTCGACGGACCGTCAATAGGGTACTGTCAGTTCAAAAAAAACAGTGACCCGACCCGACCCGACCGACTATATAAGGTTATAACTGTTAATTTACCCTCCCACACCTTTTCAAATTCGCCCCAACCGTTTCCCTCTCTTATTTCCTTAACTCCTCATTAACTCCCACATCACCCACTCAGAATTTTCTTCAGATTTCCATAATTTCCAAACTCCCAGAATCTCCCAAACCCTACCCTCCCTAGTTCTTCCTCCATTTCCCTTATTTCTTGGTCGGTGTTTGCGGGCGGGCACGTAGGATGGTGTTGCAAGATCACACACCCAGTTCACCCCACTACAACTTACAGGTATTTCATGTTCCTTTGCTCAATGAATTCTCGTTCATTTGCTTGTGGATTCAAATATATTGTATGTGGGTCTTTACTTAATAACATAATTGAATGTTAAACTTGTTAAAATTGGGTTCCATGTCCCTTAGAATGATAGAAAATGAATAGGTTGGGGGTGAAATCTGTGTATAGTCTATTGATTGTTTTTTTTCCGACTTAGGGCTTGTTAATCTCTTAGAATCCATGGTTGAAAATTGGCATAATCAAAGCCCTGGGATGAAGAATTGGTCTTTTTCTTGTTATTGGATGTTGGGTGAACTAGTGTACTTGAAATTGTCCATTTGTGGTAAAACAAAACAAAGTCCCAAATTATATCTCTGACAAACATAACGAGACCCCGTCTACGGACTGTCGGTTGATCGACGGACCGTCGATGGGGTCCGTCGATGGTTCACCCTTGAAAACTGCTAACTGTGGAATGACGAAAGTGGACTACGATCCATCGATGTTTTGCACGTCCATCGTTCCTAACTGAAACCCTGATCTGAGAAATATTCTGAAATTTTCTAAGTGTCCAACAATGAAAGTGGACTACGGTCCGTCGATTGATCGACGGGCCGTTCTGCACGTCCGTCGTTCCTAATTGAAAGTTCTGTGAAAAGATGACTTCTGAAATTTAGTAAGTGTCCACCGAAGGACCCTATCGACGGACCGTCAATAGTGCCCATCGCCCAATTGTGCAGTTATGCACTTAACTGTGTTTTTTATTTCCATATTTTGTTTTACTTGTATTGCTTGTGTAGATTGATTTAAATGAGACAAATAAGGTGTTTTTCAGGTACTTATGGCCCCAAAACCAGACATCGTCTATTCTAGGAGGAGGTCCAAGTCCGTGGTACCATCCCTACACCTGATTGGCGCGTCCGATGATGAGAGGGATCCAAAATATGTGCCCCCAGGCACCTAGATTCCGACACCAGCTGCTAGAGCCACTCGGGGCACTATCAAGAGGGTGCCGTCCAGCGTATTCACTGCCTCCCAGTCTGATGAGGAGCGCATACTGACTGGCACACCATCTGGGTCTGCCTCGGGTTCAGAAGAAGTGACAGGCTCCGAAGAGGGTTCTGGTTCTGAGTCAGCCCACTCTATAGGGTCGAATGAGGCCACTGCCTCCGGGTTCGGATCATAGGGATCCAATTTCCTGGATGTGTGTGCCCCTATGCCTCATTTGATGAGGCCCAGAGTTCGGAGTCTGCTACGGCACCCCGGCATGAGGACCCTGCACCAGTTGTTGATCAGCCTAACCGGTGGTGCGTAGATTTCTAATACCAGATTTACAGGGATGCCAAGTTGCTGAACGATAAGTGAGTAATAACTCGGACTCTAGCAGTTGAGCGGTGGGTTCTTATAGGCAGCCTCCACAGAGTCCATTTGGTACACGACTTATTTACCTGTTACAATCTTGAGTGGATGGCTCGGAGTGTGGGACCATATAGCGAGGAGATGGTTCGGGAGTTCTATGACTCTTACGTAGCGGCTCTCCGAGGTTCTTTGGATAGGCAGGCTAACCCCTCCAAATATGCACCGCTCACAGATGTTCGTGTTCGAGGATGCCGGGTGGATATCTCTTCTCCTGCCATTCGCCGCTTTTTATACGGTGAGGCCAGTGATGCCACAAGAGTTCCCCTCACCCCAGAGTTTGACTACAGGTGGGACGTGGTCAATAAACATCCATTTTCAGCGGGACAAAGATCTAAGAGAGTCCACCAAGAAGTGATTCCCAGATGATATCCGTAGATGGTGAGGGCGTAGACTGGGTGCTGAACCCCAGAGGCCTTATCAAGAAGGCCAACCTCATGTTTGCAGCCAAGGTCATCTGGCTTTTGGTCCACCACCGCCTATCCCCCATAGTAGCAGATAATATACTTACCTGAGATACAGCGGTCTTGGTAGCAGCGATGGTCGCCGGGTTTGAGATTGATGATCTCTGTCATCCACGATAGGCCTTTTAAGTCCTCTACCACTTACCCATTTGTCTGTATGATTTTTCAGTTGTGCAGGAATGCTGGAGTTCCTATTTGGCACATAGATGTCCTCCGTACTGCTATCGGGACAATGGATATCGATCTTATTAAGGATGAGGCCAATGAGGCGGCACCACGGAGAGGGCCCATATTAGATGGGCAGCCGTTGGGTGAGAACTTGGCGGATACGGTAGAGCAAGCCCAAGGGGCTGATAATGCTGCTTCAGAGCCTACCAACACCACCCTGATTGAGTCTGCCCCTGGCACTAGTAGGGCACCGATTTCCTCCCGGTCTATACCACCATCAGTATCACTGGTCTTGATTGCTAGGGTCCAGAAGCTAGAGGCCCAGATGACCACTTTGTTGCACCATATCCAGCTTTGGATGCAGAAGTCCATTGCCAAGGCTGAGGACCGATTGAGAAAAAGGTAGCTCAGCAGACGGAGAGGAGGATTCAAGCGGGTATACCAATGACTCGATGCATTTGAGTTGAGTGTCCTAGCACACCCAACCCCCACCATAAATTTGATGACTCTTCAGGAGTCTGTGGCGAGTCTCCGGGCTGATGTTGATGCGATACTTGACGCGAGGGTACCTGAACATGAGGCCGCTCCTGCGGAGCTTGAGAAGGATACACTGCTTACTGCACTGTTCCGTACCACCACTGCACCTCCGCCTCTGCCACGTGAGCATGCCAAGAGGCAACGTTCCAGCCACACCAGTGAGAGTGAGGAGGCTCGGGCTAGAAAGAAGGAGCGGACAGATATGGAGGCGGCAAGGAGATCCTCGTTGATTCATGAGGAGGCCCGGCTGATGAGGGCTCATGAGTTAGCTGCTCGGCATCTAGTTCCAGATTGGAGGTCGTTGAGAGAAGCACCACTAAGGGTGAACATATTGCTAAGGGCATCACTAATGGTGTCCCTACTACTGAGGGAGCGGGCTCTGGGAAACCGGACCCAACCTATCATTTATATTTCTTATGCATTGCGGACAATTGCATGCATTTTTTGTTGGGGGTGGGGTAAATGGAAAGTGAGTGATAGGGTGAATTCTGAGTAGCCCAACTCATGATCCTCTATTCGTGGTTTTCTTTCTTGTGTTCTTTTGCCCAACATACTGATTAATTTAATGTTGAACCGGCATGTGTAGTATCTTGTACAAAGTATGAATATGAAACCTGAAGCATGATGGCTAAATATGAATGATATCCCGTTCTAAAAAAATGCTTGCATGATTAGGTATAATGAATGTTGAATGTGTTGGCTCTAAGAATGACATAGATATGCACCACTGCATGGACCTCAATCTAACACTCGAACTAGGTGTCCGATAATCTGATAGGGTAATAAAGTGTCAAGAGAGTGTGAGGAATTTGATTATTCCATCGTTGGTACCTAGGTAGAACTTACCCAGTTAGTCCTGCAAAACGGAATTTGTGTTAGACATCTAGCAAAGGATCATAGGCCTTGTTCAAATTATCCAAAGAACCAAATGAAATCGATCCCCTTTTTTATCCAAATATTTTGAGCTTACAATAGAACTCTCTTTTCTACACCAACTCATCTTCCCTGGGTATAATGTGTTGTCCCTGGTCCATCCTTGGACATGTGCACCTCGAAATAGGTCAAAAAGAATAAGTTGAGGGTGGCTAATGCAGAAACTGACCTCGTCTTGGCCCTGACCCAATCTTGGTATTGTGTACCTCGACTCATGGCAAAGCCATAAGTTGAGGGTGGCTATTATGAGTGAATGTCCCAAAAAAATGGGGATAAAAAGAGTAACGTGGAAAATAAATAGTAAACAAGAGAAGTAACTCAGTCTAAACAATTATCTATTGAAAAATAGAAAAAGAGTGGTGAAGAAAAAAGAAGTAAGAAGTCATTTCCACAAAAAGGGAAAGAAAGGAGAAAACAATGCAAAGATGATAAGAAAAGAATACGTATGGCATAATAGACAATGAAAAAGGTAGGATGCTTAGCCGTAATGTCAAAGAGGGAAACAAGTCACTAAAATGTACCCATATGTACCATACCTGACCTTGAGCCTACGTTACAAGCCAACAAAGTCCTATCGTGATCTTAAGAGTCTGATATGGTGAACTTAAAGCAGTGAAAATAAGGGCAAACCTATGGCGAGAAGTACCAATTAGGCGAGAAGTTCTTTTGAGCGTGAGTGTGGAATAATGATCATTATAATCAAATTTGAAATCACTGTGCGAAAAAAGAGGATATTTTTTTTAAGTGAGGGCACTAGTTGAAATACTGGAAAGTTGGTATCTTGGTGAGAGATAAAAGAGCAGAGGTGTCGGTGCGTGGTGAGTCTGTGTCATGGTCTAATCCACATGAATGATTCTAGTGAGCCTAAGAGTAAAAGCATGCACTAAAGCAATGAGAAAAAAAAGAGTTGGGATTGATAGCCATGTGATTGCGAAAGCTTAAAAGAGGATATTTTTGTACAAAAGTGTTGTGGTGAGTCATAGTGCATCGCTTGAGGACAAACAACAAATTTAAGTTGAGGGTGTTGATGTACCGTGGTTTCACGGTACTTTCAATGCTTTTTCCTTATGTTTAGTGCGTGTCTAGGGCCGTGTTGTAGTAATTTTAATGTGTTTTTATCTGTGTTTTGCAGGAAAGTTGCCCAAAATAATAATGCAGAAGGCTGTACATAAATCAGTGCTGAAGTGACCCATGAAGCCATTGACGGACCGTCGTAACATCGACGGACCGTAGGTGGTGAGCATTGATTGAAGTTTCACGCATATGGAAGCAACTCGTGGAATTCTGACTAAGTGTGGGGCCACGGAAGGATTGACAGTCCGTCGACTAATCAACAGACCACCTGGAAAATCGTTGATCAGATCAAAGAGATGTACCAGTACCCGATATTGAAGAAAAGCTAAGTATGGAAAGACAAGAAGCATCGACGGCCCGTAAATGAATCGAAGGACCATGTTTTTTGTCCATCGATTGGATCAGAGAAGATGCAAAAGTAAGGGTGAAGAAAAATCTAAGTGTGGACTGACGGAGGCACTCGACGGTCTGTCGTTCCATTGACAGACCGTCTGTGGGGTCGTCGATTGAAGCCGTGTTTTCTGGACAAACTTTCCTTATTTGTTTTCCTTTTATTTTAGGACAATGTCTTTATAAATAGGGTGAAAAACCTCTTTTTGGGGGTTGGATCTTTTATTATTTTTCATACTTTTGTTGTTGGAGATTTGACTTTGCAACTTGGGCAATTAATTCAAGTTTCCGAAATCGTTTTTCAAGTGAATTTTGTTGTTTCAAGTTGAATTTCGGGATTTTCTTCAAACTTGTCAAAGTAAGTTCATGATTTATTATTTATCAAATATGATTTGTGATCTTCTAAGAATGGGTAACTAAATCCAAAACTAGGGTTGTGGGAACCATGACTGATTAACAAAATAAACCTAGCCAATTAATAATTCTCAACTAAGTGATTGCATGCATCGATAATTCTTTCGTCTAAAAGTATTTTTAGTGAGTGCACGCGTTAGAACTCGCCTTATTGCTACTTGCCGGACCAAGGGGGCAGTTAATAGGAAAAGAATTATCGACATAGATTTAGTGGATACTATCTAATATGATAGTTTCGATTGGTGCGATGTAATAACTAAGCCAAACATCGAATATGATGCTTCATATGAGGTAAATGTAAGGGTTATTAACTTAGACACACGTAGCCAGATCAAGGTACGGGGTGAAATTCTCTAAATACCGGACCATTTAGGGATACATAAATTATCACTTTGCATGCAAAACATTAGGAAAGAATTGTTATAAGCTAGGATTATGGTGTTATGAACCTATGGGGAACACTTACACCCTAGTTTCTCTTACAACTTGATAAACACTAGTAATGCTCTTGCTATTTATTTGATTTCATAATATTGCAACTCTTTTGTTTCACAAAACCCCCCCTTTTTAATAGTAGTTTTCGGAAAGGACTTGACTAAATAGAGGTAATCACACATTAAAGTTAATTCTAAATCATTTTCCTCGTGGGATCGACCCCAACCAAATAATTGGGTTCTTTACTTTATATGACCGCTTATACTTCTTTAGGGAAGTATAATTTGAGCGTATCATAACACCACCCTCAATTGGTCCATGTGATCACCCTAATTTTTCGAATATACCAAGATATCGTTAATGAAGAGAATGACAAATGAATCTAGGTAACTTCAAAACACTCTATTCATGACATCCATAAACGCTACCAGGGCGTTAGTGAGATCAAAGGACATTATGAAGAACTCATAGTGACCATATCTAGTCTGAAATGCCATTTTTGGTATATCCTCACCTCTCACCCGAAGTTGGTGATACCCCGACCTCAAGTCAATCTTTGAAAAGTAGCTTGCCCCTTGGAGTTGATCAAACAAGTCATCAATCCGAGGGAGAGGATACTTGTTCTTAATAGTGACTTTATTGAGTTGGTGGTAATCAATGCACATACTAAGGGAACCATCTTCTTCTTCACAAATAAAACTGGAGCACCCCATGGAGAAATACTAGGTCTAATAAAGCATTTGTCTAGTAACTCTTTGAGTTGAGCCTTCAACTCTTTCAATTCGACCGGAGCCATCCAATAAGGAGGAATTGAAATGGGATTTGTATCCGGTAACAAGTCGATACCAAAATCAATTTCCCGTTCGGGAGGAATACTGGAAAATCATTAGGAAAGACTTCCAATAATTCCCTCACTACGGGGACCGACTCTATGGGAGAAATTTCAGAGTCTAAATCTTGGACTCTTATTATATGGTATAAACAACCTTTAGACATAATTTTACAAACATTCAAACAAGAGATGATACGACCTGTAGGAATTGAATTTCCCCCCTTCCACTCTAAAACAGGATCATTTGGAAAGTTAAACTTCAACACCCTTGTTCTACAATTTATAGAGGCAAAGCAAGCATGCAACCAATCCATACCCAATATGACATCAAAATCAAGCATATCAAGTTTTACTAGTTCAATATAAGTAACTCTATCGGGCAATATTATAGGACAATTTCTATATAACCTCTTTGCAATAACCGACTCACCCACCGGGTAGACACCATAAAAGGTTCATTCAAATATCGGGTAAGATATAAAATTTCTTAGCTATTAAGGGAGTAACAAAATATAATGTAGCGCCCGGATGAAGTAAAGCATATACATCAATATAGAAGACTTTCAACATACCGGTCACCACGTCGGGAGAAGTCTCTTGCTCACCCCTTGAGCGAAGTGCATAAAAATGATTCTTCTTCGTTGCATTATTAGAACCACTTGCTTGCCCACTACCTTGTCTTGACCCTTCTTATTAGGGCAATCCCTAACCTTGTTGCCACACTTTCCACATCCAAAGCAATTTCCCGTTCCAACTAAGCATTCACATACATGACCCTTTCTACACTTGGCACAAGTCGGCTTATTGTTTGGTGAACTAGTATCTCTTCCCTTCTAATGCTTAGGGTTAGACACCCTATCATCACGAGCCTTAGGGAACTTTGAAGGAACTTGATTGGACACCCTCTTATTGAACCTAGGATTTTCTCAAATCTCAAGCCTACCCTTAGAAGAACCACCATTAAAAGATCTTGCCCTGTTGTCATCTTTACTCTTCCACTTGTTGAGCATGAACCATGAGACGAGAAATGCTCATATTGTCATGTAGCATATCCGTATGACACTCTTCTTGCAAGTCATATGACACCCCCGTCACAAAGCATTTCATTTTATCTCTAGGGTCGAAAACCAATGAAGGAGCATATTTTGACAATTTAGTGAATTTCAAAGAGTATTCAAGAACACTCATACCTCCTTGAAGAAGTTTGATGAACTCAACTACCTTGGCTTCCATCTTCTCCCTAGGAAAGAACATATCAAGAAAATCCTTCTTGAACACCTCCCAAGTCACCGGTCCACCCCTTAACGACCTATTGTCCCTCCATTAGACATACAAAGTTTGGGCCACATCTTTGAGTTTGTAAGTAGCTAACTAGGCCTTCTCTCTAGTAGACAAACCCATCACATAAAGTATCTTGTAGATTTAATGAATGAACTCTTACGGGTCTTCTTCAACCTTGGACCCATAGAAAGTAGGGGGATTCATCCTAGTGAAATCCCTTAGACGGGATGCCATGGTAGCAACTTGTTGGTTTTCTCGGGATAAAACCTCCCGATTAGCTTTGGTCGTCACGGATTGGGCTTGAGTAGTGGCGGCTTGTGCTTGGGTAGTAATGGCTTGGGCCATTTTGAAGAGTGCAGCCCTTATGGCACCATCCGTCAAAGGAGGATCGACCGAGCTTGGTCATCAATCATATCTTCATAAAGAGGAGGGACTTGATTACCATGGGAAGGAGCTCCCGCATTGGCAATCTCTTCCTCTAGTCTTCGCGCCGCATTCCGTCGAGTATTCATTGCCAATAATCACAACAAGAGGATTAGATGCAAAAGCACATAGAGCTAAACTCTAGAGGCACGATATTGGACTTCCAAGAAAGGGAGAGTTTCCTAAGCATCACATAGAATCCTATTCTTAAATGTGGCGCGCTTCACAATTATGAATACGAACCTACATAGACGTGGTTGAGAGAGACATTGACTCAAGGATATTCAACCTCATGCTGTGATACTAAGTTTGTCACATCCGGAATACCCCCTAGACGTAACAAGCGTCGTCATCCTCTTTGAGGACTAAGACTAGCCTCTTAGCTTACATATTTACATGCATAGGTCAAAATTAGTGAAAATTTAAAACTTTTTACTACTTCTACATTGAGGTTTACATAGACCACTACATACACGTAATAGATATATATCGAGTATACATAGACCCTGCGTATAGGAAGAACACTTAGTCTTCTACTTTTATTGAACATAAATATATAGAACATAACAGTCTCAAATAGTAGTCTCATCTCATAAACATCTCATAAAAGTATACCAAATTGGGCCTAGCCCATACATCTATGAAACAAGACCAAATATAGGCCGTAGAACGTTTAGTATCCAAATGAAAAGGAATGAAACATAAGAGTCTTAAAAACTAAAGCAAAATCATATGCTTGATAGTGGCATCACCCTCGGAAAGTGAGGACCTACCCAACTTGGATGATTGAGAACTCCAAGTCTTCTTCAAAGTCATCTCCAAAAGACCTTGAACAACCGGAACCTATATAATTGGGGAAAAGGAAGAAATGGGGTTCGCACACCACTTGTACTAAGTATGAGGCCATATGCACATATAATATCAAATCATTCTAAAAAAGAGGACATTTCATTAAGTATGCAATTTACTTTGGAAACCTTTATGCACATTCAACAAGACCATACCAAATCAATAGGATATATTAATTAAGTCATAGGAATGTACATAACAAGACCAACAACATCAAATCTTGTCAAGTCAACATTCATATCATGTAATTGAATACATAGTTAAGTACTCTATCATCAAGTCATAATAACCACAAGCATGAATAAGAGTTCATTATAACATAACCAAAGCAAGACAATTACACATGAACCCCTATCAAGTCAACAAGTCAATTGACCAAGCAAAGCCCCATAACCTTACTCAATCAAGTAACCCAACAAGAATCATGAACAACCTCCTACTTCACATAGCATAGAATTTAAGAGTACAAATTATCATACTTTAACAATGTAGACCAATACATATTCATAAGTAAAACTAATAAACATGTAGTATCAACAATGTGCAAGTTTATCTTATACATATCATGTACCATTATAAGCATATACATACATAAGGACATCCTCCTAAGGGTTTCCTCAAGGCAAACTAGTGCAAGGCATAGGTAGAGTGACCTACCCCTACCTAAGCTAAGTAAACCTCTCAAGTCACCGTAGTTGGTTTGTACTTCATTACTTAATTTTTATTTTAGGGAAAACTTGCCTTAACCGACATAGACCACAAGAGCTAAGTGTGGAATTCGGTGTTGTAAAACCTTACACCGAAGTAAGGTCGTCTACCGGACAAAGTAAAACCAAACGTAAACGTACCTTTCTAGGTGGATCCACTAGCTAGTCTTCCTATGGGGGCAACATAGTTCACGAACTAAGATATACATATAGCTAGTCTTCCTATGGGGGTAACATAGTTTAAGAACTAAGAGATAGGTATAATCCTTGTGCATACAACTCGGCAATTGGGGCCTCCTCTCATGGGAATACAATGGATGAGTATCCCTAATAGGGAGTCAACACCTCATATGGAGCTATAGGGTGAATCTTCCTCTATTGTAAGTCATCACCTCCCATTGTCAAGTTCACTCGGTTCTAAGCTAAGTCTCTTTTTGAAATGTCTTTAATGTCTTTATTAATCAGCATAACTTAATGTAGGTCATAGGGTCTAACCCTTGTATAATCATCATAATCATCATCATCGTAGCTCAATAAGAATTACATGAGTATAATCCTTTCATTACAATTCATATAAGTGAGGTTAGCACATTTACATATCACTTCATAATAAGGAACATTGGTAAATCATTCACCATCCTTATAACATTTACATCTTAGACAACACCTCACAAACCATAGTCAATAAATTTCAATTCAATAACATACCAACCCTATAAATCCTAATACAAGGCATACTACAATACAACATAATGACTAAATCACAATTAACAATAATTGAAGTAAAGAGTAGGGATCACAAGACTTACAAAGTCTCCTTCATAATTCATTATCAAGGTCTTACCATCAACCCTTAATTCAACCCAATTAGGGTGTGGTATCATCACATAAACATAACCAACATGATGATAAGGCTAATTGAATTATTGCATCACAAGCCAACACTAGCTCATAGCTTAAGACAAGAGACATAGATCAAAGTCATAATCTAAAGCATTTACTCAAGAACTAGTATGATAGGACTATAATTAATCCTAATATATTAATGATTTAAACAATAACATCACCTAGTAGTAATTCAACCAATAACCAAGTTAATTGAACCAACATTACACAATTCACATCAAGATCACAACCTAGGGTTAATTGGTAAGGGTCATCTTCTACAAACTAGACATATCCATCAGGATATATCATAACTGAGTTAAAATACATATTAATATCTTCATAATATCCAAAATAAATCATACACAATTCAATTCATAACATAAATTTTGAGATTGGAAAAGACCCACTTTAAAACCAAACTTTTTAAATCAATTTGATGGAACCCTTTGAGGAAATAGGTCTGAAAGGTGAAAAAGATCCCATACCTTACTAACTGATGAAGATTGATGGAATAAATTGACTCTTTGCAGCCTTAATCCCTCCCCCTATCCTTGTCTTCAATGGAGTTCTTTACTAGTAAGATAAAGAAGAGAGAAGGAAGGGAGTTTTGGGTTTGTGAATTATGACAGTTTAAGTTAGGTTAATTAGGTTAGGGATTTATATAGGGGGTTAAATAACATAATTAGACCTCCACTAACCCCTAATTAACTTCCTAACTAAGCGAACTAATTAAATTAATTAAGTCAAAACGTGCAGCAAAACACATGCCTCACAGACGACACCACGATCGACAGATCGTGGGTCAATCGACGGTCAGTCCCCCTTCCGTGATGCACATCCGTTGGTAAGTTCACACTGTTTTCAAAATGCCCCTTCCAAGATTTTGGCTAAGTGACCATCGACGCCCCGTCGATTGGCACACGCCCCGTCGATGACACTCGTCTGTGCATAGTGCCTTGGGCAGTCCTTTGACCCCAAATTGCAAGGGTCCTCCTCAAGGGTCCTTGGTTGGTCCTTGGGGAGTCGTGCCCATACGTTTCAACTATGAAATAGATATAACACGTGTTAAACACCCTTCCACCAATTTTTATTATTTTTCTACTTCTAAAAGCTAGTCAAATAGGCTAAGGCACGCTAGCACTTCATTGAACTAGTTTCCGGACGTCATGGATGTTCTTGGACGTTTTTGTTTCTAGACTTCCTAAATGTCTTATATTCATTAAAATATTCCTTAAAACAGTGTCTAAACCTTATGACACTAATGTTAGGCTCTAGAACATCATGTCTTGGATTTTCGAAATGTTACAATTTCAAATTAATAATATTGAACAATATCAATAAGGGAAAAACTAATAAAACGTGTTTATAAAATTGATTAAGCCGAATATTATCTACAAAAATTAATAAATTCAAAGACATATGTATGTTTTTGCTAAATTTATATCAACGTCGTAACAATTTTCTCATAGAAGTTTCTAATAGAAATCTCACCATATGAACAAATTAAATTAGTATCAAATTCATAATTGATCAAGAATTTAATTTAGTAGGAAAAGTTTTTTTTGGATTCAAATTATTAAGTAATGCTCAATAATTTTTTTTATCCAATATGTTTTATCTGTTTAAGAATATAGTTTAGCTTTTAAGGGTATAAAAAACAATCTAGATTTTAAAACTAGATTTGCCGATAAACATTTACCATTTTGAAATTCATGAGTTCATAATATAATGATCTCTATACATATAGTTTGCACCAGATATTCTTAAACAAGAATTTATATATAACATATATTCTCACTTTTAAATACTCTTTAATATGTTATTTTATGTTACTCTATTGACTTGACACAACACCAGATGAATTCTTGAACTTATTGTTGAGAAACCCAATTGAGACACCAGTGTTATTAAAATTGACTGATATTTTTAAATTTTATCAAAATTGGATCATATAATAAATCATATAGAAGAATTAGATTATCCTTTAAAAAATTCCATAACCCTAGTTTCTAAAGGAGCCATCGCAAATATACCTTTTTGTCAATCCTTTCTCCACTTGCCTCAACAAAAGTCCTGCCACGACCTGACTTCATGATTACTAATGGCACCTACTATATCAGCTAGTATGTAAGACAACCCGTGCCGAGAAGGTAATGTATTGAATGCAAGGGTAGAACCAAAGTTAAATAATAATAATAAATATAAGAGACAGAAGCGAAGTAAAACAAAAAGACTATATACAATAGAAACCCTCCCAAAATGTTGAAGTCAAGAGTAAAAAGCTATCTAATGTGAAAAAATACAATTACCAAAAGTGGACCCTAATTGTCACACTCCGAGGCTACCCCCTAGACGTAACACGGGACCTAGGATCATGGGTGACCCAAATCTAATGCTGAATCTAGCATATGATGAAAATACTGAAAATAGTTAACTAAAACATGGACTATGCGGAAACTACAATGAAGGATACCTGAAAATGGGGAAAACCTAAATGCACTGAATATAAATGAAATAAACTAAGGTTTGTGATAAGTGAAACAACCACTTAACAACACAAGTTGAATCTACTACTATATCTGAAAAGCCTCTAAATGAGGTTAGTTGATGGGACATATCCCTATCTTACATTAATAAAACTGAAACTAAATATAATGACTAAAATGAAAGCATGTTCTAAACCTATATCATGAAAGGATGTAGCGCAAAGTATGAGAAAGTACTTTGAATGTACTGAGCATGCAGGATATAGATACTAAGCTGAAAATATATATGAGCAAAACAAAGTGTAACAAAGCAATTACATAATCTGAACAAGAATATAAATACAGAAACATAAATAAAAAGTTAAGCTGAATGAAGTGACCAAGTACTAATCATGAAGATAACACGATGAACAATATAATGATATAACTACTGAAAATATGGTTCAATGCAGTAACAGTCTAACTTTGGGAGATACTATTAACCGACATAAACCACTTTATCTAAAACCATGACCCGTTTGTCAACCGATAGATCAAACGATGGCCCATGAGTACCATAGTTGTCCCGTGAGTACTGTAGTTAATGGCCTTCGTAAGATTTTATGTCAAGGTCATTTTTGTCCTTTCGTTATTAATTGAGACAC
Organism: Solanum lycopersicoides; assembly: GCA_022817965.1. Taxonomy (NCBI): domain Eukaryota; kingdom Viridiplantae; phylum Streptophyta; class Magnoliopsida; order Solanales; family Solanaceae; genus Solanum; species Solanum lycopersicoides. Next base: position 30,591,267 of record CM040618.1, on the reverse strand, counting down.
TTAAGGTACATCCATTGATGCCTAAGCTATGTCGTTTTACTAAAATAAAGAGAAAGAGGTGCTGGTTTCTTTCAAGAACAACAAATAGCGTTCTTCATGTTTTAGCCCCAAAATCCAAATGATTTCTCTTTAGTTTCTTCACCAGGTATGTGGTATTTCACTAGTGGGTTCCTATCATCCATTAGGTCCCTAGAATTCAATCAGTTCCTTGAATATACATAGATTGTATAGACATAGGGTTTGAATAAATCTTTGGAATTTGTTGTGATTTCAGTTGCTATAGAATTCAAAGTGCAAGTAACATGTTTGCTTAGAAACGTTGCATAATTACTTGTATAAAACTCAGAAACCTAGATTATATAAATTATCTTAGTTCATGAGTTACACTTTTTAGGTAATTTAAATAGAAAATCATGTTCCAGATTTTGAATGTCTTATTATAAGTATATAAATGTTGCATTGTAAGTTAGTGTTCCAATGTTTTGAGCTATTCAGTATATAGTTCATCAAATTTTCATATATATTTAGTTGGGTGTAGACTTTGCACCGAGTTTTACTAGGTTTCAATGTACCCTCACAATCCCAGAACTATGTGCCCACGTAGGATTGTAAGTCCCCTCTTTTGGGAATCAACATTAGTGATCACGCCACAATCATGCGTTTACACCCCTAGCAAGGTATATTAGTCCTCTTGATGGGTCGTGTACATCGTACTCCATTTTTAGCTCACGTGGTTTATGTTGGTTAATAGTAGCTCCCACACTCATACTCTCCATGCATTTATAATCTTTTGAGCATTTATATATATCAATATATAGTTCAATATATTATCTTCATGATTAGTACTTGGTCATTGCATTCAGTTTAGTTTTTTAGTTCTATTTCAGTATCTCTGCTAAGATTACATCATTGCTCAATTCGGTAATGTTCAACTTATATATCTTTTATTAAACTTAGTATTTATATCCTGCTTGCTAAGTATATTCAACCTACTGAAGCATACTTTGTGCTACATCGTTTCATGATTTTGGTTCAGGTACTCAACATCTAGATCAAGTTGAGATAGATTCTCAGTTTGCATTCATGTCATGACTCTGGGGCAACCCCTAGATGTAACATGGCATACAAGACCCCTATAGGCCTCATATAATCCAATAAGCTTTCATTGTCAAGATAATAGAATTCGATATCAATTAAAACATTTTCAACATAACCAAAGTTCTATAAAACAAAGTGTAAGTCTAATACACTTGTCTCAAAAACTATCTAATACAATAGAATCTTGGGACACATCCCATACATAAACGTTAAAAACTAAAAAAGAAAAGAACATAAGGAAAGTAGTGGTCATATCCCCGGTTAAATAAGGACTCACCAATCTTCAAATTCTTCTTCTACTAGATATCCTAGCCACAAAGATGAGAATCGGGAATGTCGGACCCTACATTTGGATAAGAAATGTAGGAAAATGGTTGCGTTAGCAAAAAATTATACTAAATATGATAGCTTGAATAAACATAACACAAGAGTTAGACAGCATAAGTGATAAAGAATAATCGATCATTTCACATAGAAGGATTACTTCATGAAGAAACCTCAATTCATACTTAGTCAAGACATGAGTAACAACCACTAGTATTACTCATCAAGGAAGGAAAACTAAAGCAACAATCCAAGATCATCACCTATCATAAAATATCCTATATTATCCTTTATAGACATGGGGACTCACCACTTGCTTTATTATAAAGGAACATGAGTATTTGAGTTTAGCCCTTTAACGTTAAGATCATGAGTAGTCACCTCTAGTTCTTTTGCTTAAGATTATGGGTAGTCTCCTCTTATCCAATTTACTATAGGATCATGGATATTCTCCTCTTGTCCCTACATCATGTGACATAGGTACTCTGCCTCATGTCTTTCTATCATATGACATGGGTACTCGCCTCTTGTATTTTACTTAGGATCATAGACATTCACCTCTAGTCTGACTCTAAGAAATATGGGTAATCGCCTCATATTCTTCTTATGGGTGGTCATGGCTAATTCCCTCTAACCTCATCAATTATATAGTTTCTAAGCTTAGATTCATTTTATGTGATAAACCCTTTCAACCTAGAATCATTAAATATGATATAGCCTTTCACATAGCATAAGAAAATCATATGGGAAATATCTCTTCCACAACAATTACATCACCAATCAACAATTCATAACATATGTTTCACTCTCAAATAAATTCATATCATAATCCTCACATATGATTTAATTTCAAAGCAATAATTATCATAATAATCACATATGCTTCAATCTCAAAGCAATACATATCACATCTTATTTATCTCATAAGAATGCACATAAATCCATACATTCTCCTTTCATCGAGTAAAACTCAATTACATCAATTTCATCTTTGAAATATGGTTTAAGCATGGTACATGAGATTTCATCATAAAAACATAGAATCTTCTCAATTCATGCTTAAACAATAATAATTCAATCAATTGAGTCAACATTCACGAAGAGCCACACTTTCGAAGAAAACCCTAACTCAAATTAGGGAGTTCTACTTTTATATTAAGGAACTTAGGGGATCCATGGATGCAAGGATTTCATGGATGAAAAATCTATCATACCTTGCTATAAAATCTCATATAGAGTTGGAGAATGGAGACATAACCTTGAGCCCTAGCTTCAACCCTTCTTCTTCTTCTTCAAGTTTCTAGAGAGAGAAATATTTTGTAGAGGAAGAACCCAATTTCTTTTGGTAAACATAATAAAACTAATTTTTCTGCATGTGCAGTGCATGTGATTACCAATTCAGAAAAAAATAATAGTATTTCCTTATTTAAGCAATTATTTGAATAATTAGTCTTGCACAAAATAATATTACAGATTATTTTGTGAATGTTCAATCTGGATCGTAATATATATCTCTTATTCCCGTGAACCTATGAAGATGGTCGATAAAAAAATATTAGTTATTGGAATAATGTATATATTTATTTCAATTTGGTAAGGTTCAATCATGTAATTAGTCCTATGTCAATAACATTACCTTATCGACAATATTTTTTGTGTATTTTTCTTGTCATATAACCAGGCGTGGTTTGCACATGTGTTCCACGTTAAATTTTTCAGATGTCATATGAACATGTGAAGAGAACAATTACATTTAATTTTTAGAACTCATTTTTTTGTATATGAACTTTTATTTTATAAGTTATAATATAATAGATGATGTTCTTGTTCTTGGCTCTCATATATTGACCTGTCTATTGACTGTGTCCATAAATCAAAGATAATTATCTGACTGTCCATAGTCAACTAAGAATGTTTACTTTTTGTTCACTTAAAAATTAAGATATTAAAATTAAAGAACATATTTTTTTTGTGAAATCATATATATAAGCACATGTTTACCTTAAACCCAACAAAGATATAGTTCTTATCCTTTTAAATGATTTTCAATTTAATCGACTATACATGATTTGTTCAAGAAAAATTAACAACACTGTGTTATCAGATATATAGGGGTGGTATAACAATATGAAAAAATGTTTGTCAAAATTTAATATGAATAAAATGCGAATAGAAATAATTAATGTAATTGATGTGGGTGTTCATCATATTATAACTAAATAATGTGAAAGAGTGTAAATATTGTCTGCAATATTTAGTAATAACTAAGAGAATATATAGTGTTATAATTGAAGAATTAAAGTTCAATAACTGAATTTCTAATAAATTTTATACATACATAAATAAATAGGAATTTTAATAATGTTACTATTTTTATTTATAGTTATTAGTTTTTAATTTAGTGTAGGGACAAAATAAAAATGTTTATTCCATATTACTGAATATAAAATTTGTTTTGTAAATGATAAGCTTTAAATGTTTCAGATATATTCACATATTTTTTACATTTGTAGTAAGTTTTTTAAAAGAACTCAGAACATTTTATAACTATATATTTTGAAGTAAAAAGATCTTGTAAACTTGATAATACATTCATGACATATATAATACTTTACACAAATTCCTACCCAGAATATATATATATATATATATATATATGTATGTATGTATACGTGTGTGTGTATGTATATATATAAATATATAGACACACACACATATATGAATGATCTAAATCACTGTCCTAGTCAGCTTCTTGTTCGGATGTATCACCTACTTTATTTGAAGAGTTCTATCCCTCAACATGAGAAAGGAGGAATAATTAGTCCCCTTCTATTATGTTCTTTGTTCGTAGTGCACTGGACATTCTTAGCCTAGCCTTATCTCTTCTACATGGTTATCTCAACCACCCCCGTAGTGTTGAATACAAACCAACTTCTTCTTGCTCTTAGCTGCTTTCTCCGTGTTACCTTATATGGCAAGCATACATGAAAGACCGAAAATAACTTTTATAAAGTCTTTGACAAGACTTTTTCCTAATAAAGACCGGGCCATGGACTGGACGATAGATGGTAATCATGATATATTGAGAGATTTTAGAATATTAATCCAAATTTGATTAGTATATGAATGTGGAACAATAGGTTGACCTCGGTAGGATCGGGAGAAAAAAGATAAAGATGGTGGGTACAACCAGCGCTGTAGGCGGAGGTACACACACATATCTGTTTTGAATCTATATCCCACACTCATTAGCTCTTCAAGAAGAGAAGGACTCCCTAGTTTCTATGTAAAAGCTGCACAATGGCTGGGCCTGAGGATCTACATTTCTATATTATCCTGAGAATCAGAGAGATAATGCGAAGGGATTGGAGGTTTGAATTGAGACATATTTGGAGGGAAAGCAATGTGAAGATTTTTTGGCGAAACCAAGTATCGGTCCTGCTTTTGGCTTAACCATCCTACGTTACCCCGTAGAGCAATCAAACAGTGGAAAAAGAATGATAACTTAGGCAGGACAACACTTAGAGTTGTGAAGATACGTTAAAGCGTAAAGCCTTAACATGTTCCAAGAAAGGAAGTATACATGTCTCTCCGTCACGTATATTCTCCACAAAAGAGTAGAACTCGGTTTGCAGCCAGAATCAGTCCCTTTGTGGACTTAAACAAGCGTCTCGAAATGGGTTTGCTAAATTTGCTTATGTGGATGCTGGTTTGCTTCAATCCGAGGTAGCCCATTTTTACTCGTCGACATGGAAACTATTCTGTTTTTTCTTTTAGTATATATTTATAAAATTTTAATCATCGCTAATGATATTCTACTCATCATATCAAGCCGTTGATTTGGAGATTGAGTTGACGGAGGAAGAGTATCGGGTGTGGTATATTCCCAGAGCCTTGAGATCTTTCTTTTTCTATACCCTAGAATCTCTAGAAGTTCATGTTCTCGCTTTTCTTGATCTTCAAGGCTTGGAGCTCACCTTCTTTGAAAGAGGAGAGACAACAATTTGATGCATGACAATGGAAAAAAGTACTATATGATTTATGTTTCCTATGAATCTACTACATCTAATAAGCTTTGTTTTATGATATGTGATGCATGCTTTGACTTCTAAGGCTTGACAAGTCCTTTTAGTCGATTTCCAGTTGATTGAATCAACCTAACAATTGAGTGAGTTGGAGAAAAAAAATCTTAGAAGGCTATGACTCTATAAGTTTCGCGTCTTATTTTTGTGCATGTCTACTATTTACTTAGGTGCAAATAGCCTAAGCGGTTCAAGCTATTATTCCGAGCCTTTTCTCCATTTGAACCGTTGATGCAATACAAGTTCTTAATGCAATATCTGGTGGTGAAGACATTCCCACTGCTACAGGTAGGGTTGACGGTACTAGTTTTGTTAGACTATGAGCTCTTGTTGTAATAACTAGTGCTACTTACTTGACTGTTGGAGGAGAAACGACTGTTAGAAATGTTCATGTACAAGATCCTCTTTCATCTCCACGTATAGACTTCTTTGGATCTTATATGCTTCAGAGATAAATCAATAGTGAAATACACATTTTTTTTATCCTCCTCTATAAAATACTTTTTCATGGGAATCTTCTATTCAAAAGGATCTTATTCAATTCAATAGAAACTTTACTTCTTCCCCACTTTTTTTTCTTTTTAGGCTAAATTGTTTGGACAAACTTTTTATTGGGATTCAAGCTTTCAAAATGCTTTATCATTCTTATTGAGAAGAAAAACTCAACTGGATTTTGATATAGGTGTGAAGCAATTCTATGCAGAAATGATAGGAAAAATCTCATATGATACGCGAGTTGTTGGTGGAATACGAGAAAGGACATGAATCACCTCTTTATTTCCTTTCATTCGCTCATGATACCATCTCTAAATATCCCTTCTTCTACATTCACTTGGTCAAGCAAGGTCTTCTATTCTTCTATGTATAGAGGGCTCTTCTTCATCTTGAGGTCATGGCTAACTCGACTGTTAGAAGAGGGTTTCAAGATGCCATAGTCTAAGTCTTTCAGTTTCTTTCTTTGCTTTAGGAGCTTGTAGGTATCAAGGGTTCTTTTCCAACTCGATCGGAGGACTCTATTGAGATTTCAACTGCTAAGGTAACGTCTTCAAGATAGATCGAAGAGGTAGGTGAAAAGATTTGAGTATATCATTGTAGAATGCAGATTTGATAATATCTCTTTTCAACTAGGAGCATCTTTTCAAGAAGGCAAACTCACTCTTGCATTCAATATCTTCACACCGGTTCATTTTCTGATTTATTAGAAAGATCAACCCCGGCCCTAGTTAGAAGAAGATGGTTAGACGCCAATTGTAAAAGTGGTAGTTTTCTTCATGATGACCAGGTGGGCCCCTTCGATCTACTCCCTAAACTAAAGGAAGATGACATTGTGGATGATGTCCAGGATGGAAAGTAAACCTTTTGATATTAATGCTTGCCGAATTAGAACTTCAAATTATATATGCATTTATTCATTTTCTTTTTATGCGAAAGGTATGTGACCTTAGGAATTAGGTTCGAGAGATGCTTTAGAAGTTGTTACTGGCTCCGGGTGTAAGTAATAGAAAAATAATTGAATGTGAAAGACCATGGACGTTGGTTGTATTGTTGGGAAGCCTCTCATCAAAAAGAAAAAAGAAAATAGGATAAAGCTGACTAAGCATTCGAGTTTTTTTTGGAAAGATCCTTTTCTTAAAGGGACATTTCCGCACTAATTTCAGATCATTCAGGTTGGGATTAAGTCGAAGAACCTTCTCCTTCCATTCCATTGATGAAACTACTCGTACAAAATCATTCATATAACCTTTCTTCAAGTCGATTATATTATATAAAAGCAAATCGAAGAGGCGATAGTTGCATCGGTCTTCACGTTCCATGAGGAAAAGGTTCAGAATAGCCAATTATAATGTCAAAATCGCGAGTTTACGGCTCTGTAAGGTCTCAATCTATAGGCTTACTAAAGATACTTAAAATAAAGGCCTTTCTTTGAATAAAAATATGCAATCTTCCTTTAGCCATCTCTTCCTGTCAATTCAAGTCTTGACCCACTCTGAAAATCTATTGGTAATTCATATTTAGGAAGAAGCCCTGTTAAAGCCTAATTCTAATTCAAAGTAAAGGCTGAAGCCATGCCAATGTCAGATCAATTGTTCTTTCTAGGAGGTGCAATAGCGCACTAGGATTTCCACATCTTAAGAACTGGAACTCATCTCTTTACAGACAAGTCGCTTTACGCTCCTCGGCTTGAGCCAAGTGGGTGGGGTTTTATATTTTGCCGCTCCCATTGACCACAGATCCATGCGAGAGAAAGGTCTAAACAATGATTTAATGATTGAAAAGGCTTTGACAAGACCTCGACATTCTCTCTTATGTTATTAAGTCTCACTTGTCTTCCGAGGCATGGGCCTATTACCAGAGATCTCATTAATATGGTAGGCTTTAATGATCTCCGATATTTCTTCTTATGATAAACGAAAGGGGTCGGGTCAACTTCCCAAACAATTGCTTGACATTCATGCCTCAGTCTATGCAACTTTCCCTAAGGAGGGGTTTCCATAGGCTTGCATTGATTTGAAACTGCTACTATACTAAATCGGCTGAAAGAGCATAGTTTTTACCTATATACCTTACATGACAGTCTCTTCTCCTTCCCGGGATAGGGAACATTCCATTCCGCCATAAACATGCTTTAAAACTCGATCCATCTCTTAAACTATATGATCCTCATCACTAGTCAACTAATAGTAATAGTTGTCCTCCAATGGAACTTTGCCATCCCTCCGTTTCACAATAAGCAGAAAAAACTAATTTTTTCTTGAATATGAAGTATGACAAGGAAATTCAATCCATAGAAAGACAAACATTGAATTGTTTTTGTGCTACATATCCCTTTTTTCTTTGTCTATACTGAGTTCCCCTTTTTTGTTTGCGTTTTCCAATATGTGAGATGTGGGATGAAGCTTCGAAGAAGGAGCTAGAATTGCAAGGCCGGCGGAACTTCATTCTGTTTTAGGAGCGCTACGTACGTACCTTCTTTTTTCAGCAAAAAAGGAATGTAGTCCCACATAGTTCACAATTAATCAGTTAAATAGATCGTGTTTAAAAATAAAATAGAATCTTTAGGAGGTATGCGGAATGGTTAACGCAAGAAGTCTAGAGCGTGGGTCACGGTCAACTACGGAGGCAGAGAGAATGCTTCCCAGTGCTCTCTCTAAGAAAGAGATAGAGATATTATGATATGAAGCTGCGTACACGTTTTCAAACGGAAAGCAGATCTTGCAACCACACCCGAAGAAGCACGAGACAAAGCTCTTTTCCTTTCTCATTGAAGTATGCAACGAGGAATCGAAGGGATGAGATCTGATTTAGTTCTATGATTAAATCAAATTCTTCCTTTCATTAGTTTACCCACTGTAACTCACTATCATGTACAACAAGAGTGTGAGAATCCCACTATTCTTTCTTCTCGTATGGGGCATTGTACTAGCAAAGAAGACTTGTATAAAAGGTAGTACCTAGTTGTGGATTTGTGGTATAATTCTTTTCTGAAAGAGGTTTGCGCCAACCCAATGAATTTCCGATGTAATTGACAAGCAACGAGGAATGGAACAAAGTTTAATTCATCGTGACAGGAGTTCACCAAGTTTAATAAAGGGTCGGTCATCCAATGAGAAGGGGTAAATTAGGCCAGCCAACTAAGTTCCACTTTTACCTTAAAGATCAAGGTTTGTGAATGAAATGTCCTCTACACGGTATTAGTAGTAGGAACAATATGTAACTCATTCATCCGTGCAAACGAGAAGGGTGGCTTCACATGATCACTCTGAATCCTCATATCAAGAAGAGAGAAAAAAGAGGTTTTTTCTTTAGATAAAGCAAAATATTTTTCCTAGCCTCTTTGCGAGTAGTTAATCTTAAATTTTAACCCGGCTTGGGTAGGAATCGTCAGATATTTCTCAGGCAAAGGAGCGATCGACACTCGCTCACAAGTGTTAAGAAGTGGTAAGCGCAAGGACATGTTAATTCAGAAAAGGTAAGAGGAGCTAACAAAAGGTCCAAAGATTTCCTCCCAAAAGTATGGTTTATAAAAAGCCTTTAGGATTAGTGAGGAAGATGATAGTGAAAATGAGAAGAAAGGAAATTCGTTTATGGCAGCTTACCTTCGTACATTCAATAACACTTATGACTCCTTGGAATTTATCATGCACCGGTGTCCCAATCTGATATATTTACATTCCTTCTTGCAACCCTACCTTTGAACTATGAAAACTTTTTGACTAGAGCGAAGCTTCAACGACCAAAACCAACTATGGCATAGCTTCGTCCAATATGAGTAGCGCGCGTGTCGGAATATGTTCTCGTAGGGCTTGAAGGAGTGCACGCCAAGTCAGATAGAGCAAAAGAGTGGGGGTCCTATCAAGTCGGTCCACTAAGTCCTTATCTTCTGATTTATAAGGCACAACCTACTTCGGTGTTTCCAATTTTCCTTAAAGGAACTTCTTCCTACGTCTTTGGCCGTTGCAGCTAAAGTAAAGGAGGGAGGAGGAGGAGAAGGGTGGCGTACATCAAACAGATTAGAGTTTTCAAAAAACTAGAAGAGGTTCAATTCCTCTTCGATGTGGTTATGGCAAAACATAGACATAAGAGAATAAATTCAAAGTTAATACTGGTTTTTCTTAGGTCGTCTGGTAAAATCTAATAGTTCTAAGCTAAACGTATTGAATAAATTAGCTTATTACTACTGGAATATTCCATTTATTTCTTGAGTTCTCATATTAGCTATCTACGACAAAATTAGAAGCAAGGTCTCCGCTTTTTTCAAGGAAAGTCTCAGTGTGTAAAGATTCCTCATACAAGAAAAAACCCAGTGCTATAGTGAACTAGGTGAGTAAAAAACAGGTCGTAGGCATAGGAGGCCCCTTTCCCAGTCAATGTCTTTCCCCCTTAATCTCCATCCAAGTATGGAGTAAGGATGAAATGAAATGAAGGAGTGGAGTAGTAAAGAAACTATGATTAAGTATGTCAACAACTTATTCCAAAATATGCTTAATAACAACAAGATGAATACCAAGGTCGTACATATCGCACTTAAATCCCTCTTTGTTATAGCTCGGAAAAAGGCCAAACCAACCCATAAAAGTAAGAAAGAAGGAAAGAAATAAATCCAATGTTATTGATTTACCGCATAAGGATTTGCGCTCTCCTAGCAAGCATTAAGATTGATGAGTCCTAAAATGGGACACATTTAGGTGTTTATTTTAATGAAAATAGTGTCCTTAATTGCTCATTCTATCTCAATTTCTGATGAAAACTCTTAAGTTTTAGATATTTGAAGTTTTGGTATAAACATGGAAACATAGGTGAAAAACGGAAATAAAAAGGATGAAAAGAGCTGAAGTTTAAGCTTGAGCATCACCATGTATTTTGCGATGCACCGAAAGGATACATTTCACCCTTTCTTCCAACATGCGAAGCCCTGAATGAACTAGATTCAAAAGGTAATGAAAGGAGCATTCGACGCTTCGCTGAATAGTTTTCCTAAGCAGAATTAATCCGCCCAATGACCCAGAATGCATAGACGTTGAAGGCAAAGCAGAAATGGCGATGAACTAGAGGAAGGGAAAATCTCCAAACTTCTTGACGATTCAGCAATAAATTCGCCGAAATATTCACCAGCACCAAATCTGAAAACTATTAGTACTAGCCTAAGTTATTTTTTTATAAGTCTGAATATTATTATCAATTTTAATTTTTACAACTTAGTTGTTTGGTATTTTTGGTCAAGTTTGGAGAGTTTTTTTGGGAAATTTGAAAAAAGAAGTTCTTTTTCCTCAAATCGAAAATGAGTCTTGTCCATTCTTCTTCCTTTGCTCATATTAAGGTTTAATTTCTCATACCCATTTGGTTTATAATTTTAGGTATATTTGATTATTGCTTGATGTGTGGCTAAAAACCCTTTTTCTCTGGGTGTGATTTAGCAAGTATGTGTTGATATTATTGTTGGGTCTTGCTTGCTGATAAGATTAGATGCATTTTAATGGTGATTTAACCTACTTGTTATGGTTTAATTTACTGGGTTTGTAGTTTCAAATACAAAACCACCCATGTGTTTTTGGCTTGCTCGCGAGAGAGGTCGCGAAACCAAGATTAATAGATTAATGTCCTAAGGAATGGGGAGACATGCGGCTCTGCCCAAGAGGGTGAGACCTAGTCCCATATCAAAGCACTTTTCATCGAAAGAGCGAGTTTGTATAAGGCGTAGGCAGGTCTTCATTAGACGAGTGGGTGTCCGAGAGGAACCCATTTGATATGCGGTCAGTTGCCCGAGGGGGAATTTACTTTCACCTAAAGCTTATCCTAGTTACCGTTATTTTGCAAAATTCCTTTCGAAAGCATTTATCCATTCATTTACGTCAACATGTATTGCGGTAACACCAGAATAACGTCTCCCTATCCTTGATTCCCTTTGCTATTTTTGTTGTCTTTACTACTTGTGACAAGCCCCCATTTTCGATATTTAACAATTCGGTGTCACCCATTGAATTTACCTTGTTTTAATTCAATAATTTCTTAAACCACTACTAACTAGAACAAAATTCTAGTTTAGCTACCATTTTCACTACCGCTCCCTTCGAACACTACCCCAACCGTTGGTTGGGTTACTATACTCGCTTATTTGTGGACACTTAGATTGTAGGCTAGTGTGGTTGGTAACGATCAAATAAGAAGCATCAAAGAGCCTCTGTTCAATGGCATTAAGATCAAATATATAAGACGCATGAACAGGTAATGTACAACTAATTTAAGTTCCAGTCTAGTAACTACGGTTATTGATTCAATTACCAGACCTTTATCGTCAGTTAGAAAACCCTCAAGGTTGACATTCTTCTTTTTGTTACCATGCTTCTATCCAATGGTGATTAGTTACCAATGAATACATTAATCGTCCAATGGAATATGTACAATTTCTCAATCTTTTTAGTTAGCGGACGTATAACTATCGTCCGCAGTCATACTTACTTTGGTACAAAGGATCAATGTGTCACGTTCCTAACCATAGGACTGCTCCATTAGAAAGGTCAGACATTCATTACTATATATATAATTACCAGCATCTCCACTTTCCCTGATCTGATATAAGTTTAATTTCTCAAAGTTGAGAGTAAAGTATAAGTAAAATATCAGAGATTGACTCCTCTTCTAGGGTCGCTCTCTTCATTTGTTCAATGCCTTGGAAGAAGAGGAGCGGCACACAAAGAAGGCAATTGTCATTGGCTCATTTCATGATACTATGATCTCTCCCTATACAGTGTTGTTCCATCTTGATATCTGTATTCGTATCAATCTCTTTCCTTTCCTGTGTGTGAGTGGAATTTTGGTTAATCGATGAGACTAGTAAGGTTTCTCCAATAGGTATAACCCTTGTCTTTTTATTTTTTAAATACTTGAGGGACTTATTTCAATGTCAATGTTTCAGTTACTACTAGGCACAACATAGCGAGAAGTCATTCTGCTCTGTTCTTCTACCCCTAACAATTACAAGAAGCAGGGGTGCTAAAGTTCAAATCCGTAGTGATCTCTGCTGATGTATATAGTGTGTCACGTTAGGTAACTTGACTTATTTTCATTGATGGAATGAATCAATCTAGGTATGTCACTAATTTTTGTTGTCCACGAATCTATCCGGGTTAGTTAAGCTATTATATAAATAATAAAAAGTAAACTAATACAAACTTCAACAACTGACATTATTACAAGTCATATGAATTTTTTTTCATCTAAAATACTTATTTAGTAAGAAATAGTAAATAATTTAAAAAGGGAAATGTTTAAATAGTAATAATTGTTTTGTAGTAAACTTTTTACAATCTAAATCGCTTAAGTAGCATTCATAAATAAAGTCATTATTATATCTTGAGCATCAAAAAAATAAATCGTGACAATTCTTTGACTCGTCAGAAGTTTAATAATTTTGGAAAAACATATTCAGAAGCATATATCCAATTAGAAGAGAAATAGTTAACCATAAACAAATGAATTTACACTAGATGATGTTAACTTCATATATTGGAACGTTACATACTACAATATATATTAATCTAAACAAATAATATTATATCATCAAAAATTATTTTCTTAAGTAGTCGAGGTTATGCAATATATCCTCTTAGGGTAGAACAAGTAACTTCATTAGAGTAGTGGTACCTCATATTCAACTAAACTTCAAACTCACTCAACGACAATAAATCACAAAAAAAAATTTAAAATGCACGAAGACGAAGAGTAGAAGATTAAAAAAATTATGGTTGAAAAAATAGAGGAAGCGCCTCTATTTATATTCAACAAAGGGTAGTCTGAATAAATGTTTTTGTGTATTATCTAAAAATACATGACCTTAAGGAGAACTCACGATCCTTTTGAAAAGTCACAACTTATTGAAAAAGTTACAACTTTTTGGAAAAGTCACAACTCATAGAAAAATCACAAACCTTTGAAAAAGTCACAACTAATCAAAATAGTCACAACCGTTCGAGAGAACATATTCTATTGAAATAGGTATAGATGGGTGTTTTAAGTTAGGGATATTATAGTTCATTTATCATTCAAGTTAGAAGTTTATGTTTTTAAGGTAATGTGTGCACGTGCGTTGCACGTGTACGTTAAGTCTTCACATCCCTATGCATGAGATATTTTATCTTTTATGGTTATTACAGGTTCCAACATATTAATATTTATTTAATATTTCACTACCTCATACTAAGTTAATGGACAATCTATTTTCCTTCTTACTTATTGGGCATGTAGTGACGAACGTCATTCTCTTAAATTGTTATTAGGAAATTTGTTGGTAAGTAATTGTGCACAAGTTAATAGTTTGTACTAAGAAGCATTAAGGAATCATTAAAAAGTATAACCCTTTCTACCCACGGTGGCTATATTGTTTATTGGGGCTTTAAGTTAATGTGAACTCTCACCCATATCGGTGCTCAATACTACCGCCATAATATACAAGCTCATATGTTTAAAGCATAACTTTTTCTGTGGTTTAAGATTATTACTCAAAAATTTGTCTCTTAAAAGTGATGGTATTAAAATGCTCAAAACTCTTTTGGAAATCTCAGTTTCCTCTCATCTAAAATGTGAGAACATTTACTCTTGGGAATACTTATTCCCATATCTAATTTTAAAGAAGACAAACTCAAAACTAGTATATCTCAAAAGCATTAAATAATATATTATAATATGATCATTGATGACTCGAAAGTCATACTGCATAATTATTTATGCTATATCTAGATACGATAATGCTCATACATTGATGACATACTCGATTGTCATACTAAACTCATTTCTCAAAATTTATCTTTACTTTCCGAAAACTCAGTCTAAGAACTTAAGTGTTTGCTTTAAAAACGTTTTAAAATTTATAACTCAAATAATAGGGTTCATATGAAATTATTAACATTAATGACTCAAATCATGGATATTGAAAACAATAAAGAACTTCATTACTCAAAACAAGACTAATGATACTACTGATCTCTAGATTGCTCAACTCATAGGGTTCATGCGGAATTATGGTAATGAACTACTCAACTCGAGGACCTTCATAGGTAACGTTTAGTAGCCTCATTATTAGGAATATAATCTGAAAATGATTAGGAACTCAATATTCTAGACTTAGAAATTAAAGATACTACTCCTCTCAAACATACTCAACTGATGGAGTTCATGCGGAATTTATAAGCATGAATGACTCCACTCAAGGGTCTAAATAGAAATATGGAACTTATGAATATGAATATTCTCATTTGCATACTTACTTCCTCAAAACTAACTTTAAAACTCAAGTGTTGGCTTTGAAAAAACTTATCAAGATTTGTTACTCAAAATATGGTAAATGCCGAATTAGAGACATAAACAAATCAACTCAAGGATCTCAATAAAAATATAAAGTTTCAATAATTAGTAATAGAATTTTTAAAAAACCATAAACTCAATAACTCAAATCAACTTATATCAAGAATACTCAAATCAAGGGGTAGAATCGCAAATTTCTCTTTTATTGGTTTGAAAAAGATGTAGGGCATGAGGACGAACTAGTCAAACACTATGATAGCCTTACATACCTGGAAGAAAAAAGTTCTTGAATAATCATGAAGAATCATGAAGAAGAACTTGATTAGAGGACTTGAAACCCTAGCTTGAAGGTAAACGATCAAGAAAACCTTTCATTAAATTCAATAATAAGTTTTTTGAAATATCCTAAAGAAAATCTTAAAAAAGATTGAAAGAATTTTGAATGAAGTCTTCTACTTTGAGTTTTCCTTAGGTTTCTCTAGGGTTTGAGAGAGAAGGGAATGATGGAGTAAAAGATGAAAATATAATTGTTTTGAGTATTTTATTAGTCAAGATATTTGTTTAGGGTTTTCTTGGAGGAAAAACAAACAAAAACGGCCCCTTTTAATATTTTCCCGTCGGCTAATTCATAACAACAATCTATCATGTAACTAACATAGTCATAATTTATTACTTAGAACAAGGATTGACGTGAAATTGGTGGTGTTGGAAAGTAGATTTGAATACCTTTAATTTGATAGGTTTTAGCTCACGTAACTCTTTATATTATAAGAGATATGATCGTTTGATGTTGACTCAAATAGAATCTTACTTTAAAACTTATTCGATAAGGAAACTTAAAGAACACATGTAAATAACACATCATGAAATTAAATTGCTGAATATTTATGGATAGATTGTAAAAAAATTCATGATTGGCATGTGGGCGAACGAACCCAATACTATGGAAGCTTACATACCTCAAAGAACTAGGTTCTTGGCGAAATCTTGAAATTCTTGAACGAATGCTTGAATCTTCTCTATAAAATCCTAAAACCTTTTGGGGATGAATGGAACTTATTCTAATCAACTTAGACCCCTAATTGGGTTTAATCTGCGTGTAGAACGAGTGGGGGTAAGTAAAAGACTAAAATACCCCTCCTATTTTCGGTTAACTTTCCTTAAATGGACATGCTAACTGCAAAATGGCTTATCTCCCTCATATGCGCTCGAAAATTAGCAAACTTGGTGATGTTGGAAAGATAATTCAAAGACCTTTCATTGATATCGTATGGGCCACATAACCCATCCTTTGCTAAAAGTTATGGTCATTTGAAGTTGACCCAGCACTTAAAAAGAACTTAGAAATAACTTGAATAAACTCTCTTTAGCTCTTCTTGGAACTCAAGGTGCTACATTTAGTGACATTAACGGTGAAGAAAATTTTAAATTCGTTGGTCAAAAGTTACTCACTGCGAAGGATGGTTCATGTCCTAGCTCGAAATGGTTTAATTAAGATCATTAACTGAAAAAAATGGCTTGGTCGTTAATTATTTATATATTATTGACTCTTAAGGTGTATAACCAAAAACGAGTTCTAAAATATACTGGAAGAAAACGATTCTGGTGTTCCCTTTTGTATAATTTCTAGGAATCACATATTGTATGACCTAATTTACATCTTATCCTACTTTTTTTGTTTTACAAAATATTCTTAAATATCAGTCATCCGGGTGCATAAGTTTTATCCGGATACAATAAATAGGGTACATTATAAAAATTATTTGTTGTTCTTAATATGAAATATAACTTAAAATCAATTTTCTTACCCACAAATCACACTAAACTGATTGGTATCAATCTATTCCAATCTGTAGGAGATCACAAAAAATCGAACTTTAAATTTTCGTCTTCTCAATCAATTTGAAATCGTGAATGTTCCAATTACTCGATCCAAGTGATTGATACAAGATGAATATCTCAATTTTATTGAGACATTCAGGAATTTGGGTAAACGAGGTGAGTTATAAAGCTTACAAATGTGATGAAATTGTTGTTGGACAAATGATTTCTTTTGTGAATCTCAAATCTGCAATAGCATATTAGTTGGTAATCAATGAAATCAGAAATAACATGGAAATCAAATACATCATAAAAGGTACCTCATATCTGTAATGACAAAATAAAAAATAGAGCACAACTTCAATTTTAAAGTAAAGAGATATGATTAAAAGAGAATGGGATAATGTTCTGTATTGTGAATTGTTATTTTTCAATTTTTGATACATATAATTGTGATTCATATTTATTTCTAAAGATATTCCATTAGTTAGTTATTTCTAAATTATTATATAGTGTTTTAAAGTATCACGGTTATAGTTTTGTTTTTGTCATTTGATGTTAATATGTAAGTCATGACACATTATTAGTAAACAACATGTGTGTATTGTAATTTTGAATCTATGGATTATGATATGCTCATCTTTTTGTATCCAACTGTGATTTGTATAAAAATGTATCATCATAATAGATTGTACATGATACATGTAATGTAACACCTCAGAAATTTTTTGAGATCATACTGGAGCCATTCTTCACTGTGAGTAAGATTTTACCGAGGAATTTAGAATTTTCTTAAGAGTTAAGGCCACTAGATGTAGCACTAGCAATTTAAATTTTTTGAAAGTTCTTTTATGTTTAGTGTCAACATCAGACGACCATAACTGTTAGCACAAGATGAATTAGTAGACCCATAAGATATCAAATGAAATAGCTCTGAGTACTATTTCCAACGCCATCAAGTTTACTAAGTTTTGGGTACAAATGAGGGAGATATTCCCTAAACTCAATGCACCCCAACTAGTATTTTGCAGGATAGGTCTGGGCCCATGCACCACTCAGTGCACCAGGATCGCCAGGTCCCCACCCTTCCATCCTTTCCATGTGAGTCACCTCGAATCGTTCCCATGTTTTCTACTTAATATCCACAACTAAAATCTTCATTTACCCTTGAGAGATAATAATTCAAGTTATAACTCTTGAATTCAGAATTTAAATTCAAGATATATTAAAGAGTAAAGTTTGACAAAGTCCCTTTGAGTGTTTTTGAGGAGTCTTCTACAATTACTTATAAATTGTTTCAAGACTCGAATAAGTGAGAATGAGAATTTATTCCTTACTCTACATAATAATTTCGATCCTTGAGTCGAGTTATTCATGCCCATAATTTTGTATGAACTCCATAAATTGAGTATCTTTAAGAGGAGGAGTATATTTGAGTTCTAAGTTGTTGTGTATGGAGTTCCTAATTCTTTTATAAACTATATTTCATAATTATTAATTACATATGTTATACATGGATATCCTTGAGTTTAGTCGGTCATTGTAATAATTCCGTATGAACCCTATGAGTTGACCATTCATTGAAAAGTATCATTGAGTCCTTGAGTTCTGGAACTATTGTGTTTCAAGTATTGAGTTCTATATAAAGTCATTTGAAACCCTTGAATTGAGTCGTTCACGATCATGATTTGTCATGAACCCGATTATGAGAATTCTATTATAATTTCTTATAATTTATTTAAAGAGTTGAGTAAATGAGTATAGAAATGAGGCGAGTCGAGATTCATTTTTTTCAAAATGAATATATGGGAACTAATTATTCCCAAGAGTAATTTTTTTTAACCTTTAAAATGAGGGGAAACATTAATTTACAAATGAGTTCATAAGGAGTTTGAGTACTATCTTGTTGAAGAGAAATCTTTTGAGTAATAATCTCAAAGTTTGAAAACATATGAGATAAGTTATATTTTGGGAGTAGTTTGAGCACCGATATAGGGACGAGTTCAGATAACTCCAAGTCCTCAAAAACCATATTGCCAACGTGGGTAGAAAGGGTCATAATTTTTAGATGATTCCTTACTGATTTTAAGCATAGCTTAATGGAACCACTTAGTTAAGGAGGTATATACCCCAGAAAGGTATAGGTCAGTTCTGGCTACGCGGGCAAGATGATGTATCATCACATAGCTCATAGTGATGGATGTCGATTAGATACTCTCCCAAATAAGTGTTATGATTATATTTTTCATACAATTGAGTTATTACTGTATTTCTGCCTACAACAGAGTTATTATTTATTTTTATAAAAGATTTCCAAATATTCCATGTGCTATTGTTCCTTTCATTTTGAGTTGAGTATCTTGACTTTGAGCTACGTATCTTGGGTTTGAGTTGAGTATCTTGAGTTTAAGTTGAGTATCTTGAGTTTTAGTTGAGTATCTTATCCTTAAGATTAGTATCCTACTCTTGAGGGGAGTTTTATTTCACAAGAGGTAGGTATGTTTCTTTTCTATCAGTTGACGCTTATGTTTATGGTTTAGAATTTCTCTTACAAGCTCGTACATTCCATATACTAAGTACATTTGGTATGCATCTTTTATGATGCAGATACATGTATTTACGATCATCAACAGGAATTTCATTGAGGTCATGTGATATTCAAGCTTTAGTGAGCCTTCTTACATTCTAGAGGACATCACCTTTAACTTAAAGTTAGTAGTTTTGATATATCGTGGGTCTTGTCTGAAATCCTTCTTTATTAGTAGAGGGTTCATAGACAGACAATGTTGATGCGTTTTCAGTATTTAATTTCGTTTGAGTATTGTACAGACTTTTTAAAACACTAAGTATTTGAGTTCAATGAGTTTTAATTCATCTTAATCTTTTTTATGACTGAGTTAGTCTTCCGCTTGTAGTCAACTACGATGAGGGTTCGCTTGGGAACCAGTAATGGTTATCGAATGTCGCCCACGTCCAAGTTGTAGAATCAGGTCGTGACAAACTTGGTATCAAAGCCAGAGTTCAAGTGTACTAGGGTGTCTATGAACCCGTGTCAATAGGATCATATTTATGGTTGTGAGGACCCTACTTATATAAATTAGGGACTACATACATTTAGGAAAAATGCCCCTTCTTTCATACTCTTAATCATGCAATATAGTTATGTCATAGAGACTTATTCCAACTCATGGGTTCTCATATCCATTTGACTATACCTCATACTAGAGGTAGTTGAGAAGCAAAAATATGTTCTTTATTGATGAGTTCATCTTAGAAAAATCTTGAGGAAGTCATGAGTCTCGAGAGGGCTTGAGAGAAGCATATGAGTGATTTAAGTGTTGAGTTTCAAAGGAATGCTCATTCTCCTATGAATCATGCGTTCAAGCTAATAACGAGACATACTCACTTCTCTAAAAACCTTGTTCCTATTGAGATCCTTATGAGGAAGTGTGTTTTCAAAATTGGCTAATATTTTCACCCGAAAGGGTAGCATGACTTACAAGATTATGAGCAATAATAGTGAAACTGCCCATAGTTAGAGGAAAACATGCAGAAGTATAGTAATCTAAGAAAGGGGGAGAGTAAAGAGGCAGATTATGTTATTGCAATCATTTACCCAGTCAGCTTTAAGTGATGAGTTCCCATATGAGTAGAAAAAGGAATAATAATATTCTAGAGATTTCTTGATATAAGTAAGAGGAATAGTTACTATGAGGTGATATGTAAGATCCCATACTTTTTCTCTATTCTTGCATAATATATGTATTATCGTGTGGTATGATTATATGAGGTCTATATGACTTTGTATCGTACATAGGATATTAAGATTGCAAATAGGTGTCAATATCAAGGAAATAAACTAAATTTTTAGGTCAAAGGGACCCTGAAATAAAATCCATGATTAAAGAAGTGGCTTAGGTAGAACTTCGCCCGTTTGAAATGTTTAAATTGTCCCATACTTTGTGGATAAGCCATTAAGTGTACAACATGCTATGAATAGTGTGTTATATGGTATGATAGTAGCACAAGGTTCATATGTTATGTTTTTAAGTGAAGAAAATTAGTGAAACTAAGGTCGGCAAGAGTTATAGAAGTTTCTCTAGTAATAATTTTTAATTTTGGTCAACTATCTAGGATGTTTTCTCTCTATATTTAAAAAGTTAGAAGGCCTATCACCCATTAAATCTAATTCCTACAAGTCTAGTTTGCAATACACAAAACCCCGTATCAAACAAACATCAGAGTAAAGAGTTATGAGGGTTTTATTGCGTACGTCGGGTCCCGATCTAGGCTGGGTCAAAAATATGGTATGTCGGCTTACAACATACTCAACGTTTTAAGCCATGAATTTTTTTTGTTTTACTTCCTAACAAGAAAAATTCCTTAAGAGAGGGTTCTTATGGAGTTCTTGCATAATGAAGGTTAGTTTTTGACGATTTCTACCATTAAAGGTTACCCCCGTGCCTAGAAACATTTATAGGTCAATTATGAACTGTTTATAGGTGAGTACAAGTTGTGTATATATAGTTTTTGTGAAGCTTAGGACGTAGGGAACAACTTTCATCGATAAACTACAACCATTCGAGCGTTCATTGGAAAGGTATATTAATGCTAAGCTACATCCCTCATTTTAGCACAACTTCCGGGAAATCCCTAAAATGCAGAATGTAATATTTTGCTATTCTCTTGCTAGAAAGACCTTCAATGAAAGGAATTGGTATCTCAGCGGGATTATTTTCACGATTCTATTATTTTTATATTTCACTCATTTTGATAAGTAGAGTATTCTACATCTATATGCCATTTTATCGGTTTCTTTGATTATATGTCCGCATGTATGAATTCTTATTCCTCTTTGGGTGATGTGACTTAGAATATCATGCGAGACACTTATTACTTGTAACCTGACCTCTTTTCCCACTAAAGTTACTATGAAAAAACTTTAAAGTAACTCACGATATTAAAAACTCTCTAATATAACTTAAAGATTTAAACTATTAGAATACCACTTTTTTTTTGAAACTTTACTTTTATAAATTATCTAGGAACCAAGTAAATCACCTTTAACTTTTCAATCTTATTTGGAACAAAATATGAGGTCCCATGATATGGTTACATGTTATACGGAAGTGATTATAAGGTTATGAGAACAAGATTACAAACGGTCCAAGATTGGTAACATGAAAACAATAACTATTATATGTTATAAATTCATGACATGGAATGTTATGCATTCAACTCCCAAGCTATAATCGGGAGGTATGAGGCCTATTGCGTATATTGATACGTATGAGACATAGATGGACGCAAATTGGCAAATATGATGTCGGTTCGCTACCGGAAGACACCACCATTACTAGCATTTGGTTGGGTATGTCATGCATTTTCTTATATATATATATATATATATATATATATATATATATATATATATAACAAAAAAACATCGTCCCCAGGCAAAGGGACATTTGTATAAAACATATTGTATGTAAAGCGGAAAATAGAATCATAAATATTTACTATAAATGTTAATAGAGATACCACCTAAAATCTAAAGTAAAAAAATCTCAATGGCAGACATTTGGCCCCCTAATACGAGCATACCATGCATATTTTAGTAGTAGGGGGCCAAATGTCTGCCATTGAGATTTTTTACTTTAGATTTTAGGTGGTATCTCTATTAACCTTTATAGTAAATATTTATGATTCTATTTTCCGCTTTACATAGAATAAGTATTTATTCATACTAACGTCCCTTTGCCTGGGGACGATGTTTTTTTGTTTCGTGCGAGCAGGTACATGCATAGAATCTAAATGACCTACCCTCTAAGATTCTGGTTCAGCTTAAGTTGGTAAGCTCCATCTTATCCTGGTGTATCAGAGAATGTTTACTTTTGTTGTAAAGTTTGTGTAGAGTGTGGGCCTTTTCTCGACAGTGCTTATGTAACTCATAGAGCTTATTCTGGACGAAATATTCTCGATTTTCTTTTTGTACGTTTCAACCATAAGCCAATAGTCTTGGCATGTATATTTTTGTGTGTGTAAGTAGGCATGTCTTTGGTTGTGGCCTCGTCGTCTAGATAGCACTACTTATTTTTTTAGGCTTGTGTACAACTGTTTGTATAGTTTATTCTCATTCAGGTCATGATCGTCAGGTCCATAATTCACTTTTTTTAAGTTATGTTGCTCAATCTTTTTGTCTTATAGTTGGTTAGTAGTACGTTTTAGTGTGTAAATTGTTCTAATAAGATATCTAGTGCTGGTTACTCCTCTTATTTCGCGCTGTGAAAAAATTGGTATCCGAGCTGGTCCCATCCAGGGGGTCCAGAAGTCGTTCCTAGCAGAGTCTTATTTACGGGTGTGTTGTGCACCACACTTATAATCAAGAGGCTAAAGGGTATTTAAGAATGCTTACATTTTATTAAATTGATAGATCGTGCTATAGTGCAAAAGTATAAGAATATTTGAAATCTAAATCGTGCTTTATATTTCCTATTTAACAGGTTACACTCGCTCGAAATATGGCAGATCGAGAGATAGGTATGGATCCAAGGGAAGGTACTAACCGTTCCAACCGCTTCAAAGGGATAGATTTCCCTCGGAGGCACAAAGTGTATCTCTAGTACCCCTAGTACCAACATCCCTTGAACCTATTAAAGACTGAGGAGATGCAGTACCCCAAGCCTCACAAGTTCTATTGGCACCTGAGGAAGTTAGGGAAATAGGACCTCTAGTACCTATTGTTCCTCCACTAGAGATTGGGAGCAAGGGATGAGGGAAGAAGTTCAATTTCTTACTAGGATAGTTTCTATTCCTAAGCAACAATTAGAGGCAGAAGTAGATACTCGAAGAGACGATCAGAAAGTTTGCAGGTACGAGAGTTTATTTATTTGTCCCCTCTTTTATATATAGGATCTAGTCCTAGTGAATATTCTCATGACTTTTATTGACCATGTATATAGAGTAATGAGGGTGATGCTTCTTTTTTGGCTACGTGATGTAGCTATCTTTTGGTATGTGGAATAAGAGTGATTTAGAGAACTTGATGCTCCGCCAGCATAGTGGGAGGACTTCTGTGTGTCCTTTCTTGACCAGTATTTTCCATGGGATGTTTGAGAGGCCCGTCTTGACCAGTTTATCAATCTGAAGCTAGGAACCATGAGTGTGAGGGATTATAGCCACATATTTAATTCTTTGGCAAGATATGTACCAGATATTGTATGTACGATGAGAGACAGAGTTCATTATTATGTTTATAGTATGGCAAATTATTTGATCAATTATTGTAGGGGAGAATCCTTATTTGATGATGTAGATATTTCCCGCCGACAGGCTTTCACTCAGACTACTAAGGACCTTTCTCAATGGATTTGTGAAGTCGACAGAGACAGGGAGTATATTAAGAGGGCTCATATTATGGGGTCTTATATGGAGCTAGATGGTAATTATAGGCACCCATTCAATCGGTATCCACCTTGGCATGTGGGTAGTGTATCACCACAGGTGCAGGGACCGCGGTTTGATCGTTATAGTCTATCAGGACTAGGAAATAGCTCAAGCGAGTTTGAGGGTCGTCGATAGGATCGTTCTGTGCAGATAAGACATCCAACTAGTCATTGTACACAATGCGGAAAGCCGCACACTAGGAAGTGTACACAGGGTTTAGGTGCATGTTATCATTTTGGGCAGACAGGACATTTTATTAATCCGTGCCTGAGGTTGAGCAGAGGTGATCTACATCAGCCTTCGGGATCCACAACAACATCTTCACCCTTAAACTATGCCTAACGACCACAGTCTACTCAGGGTCCTTGTAAAGGGACAGGTGCAGGATATACATG
Source organism: Solanum lycopersicoides (assembly GCA_022817965.1). NCBI lineage: Eukaryota > Viridiplantae > Streptophyta > Magnoliopsida > Solanales > Solanaceae > Solanum > Solanum lycopersicoides. Next base: position 30,566,303 of record CM040618.1, on the reverse strand, counting down.
TTCGAGCGGTGGTAAGAGTAGGTTTTATGCAATCACTGGATGACAGGAATATGAAGCATCCCTTGATGTTGTTACAAGTATATTGATGATATCATCTCAAGTTGTGTACATCTTAATAGACCCTGGCTCTACGTTTTCATATACTACTCCATTTATTTCTAGTAAGATTCACATGAAATCTGAGTTGTTGCCACAACCATTTTACGTGTCTACACCTGTTGGCGACTCTATTTAAGCTAGTCTTATCTATCGAGGATGCACCATGTTAATTAATGATCATCCAACCACCACTGATTTAGTTGAGTCGATTATGCAAAATTTTTATGTTATAATGGGTATGGATTGGTTGGCAGCTGTCTATCCTAATATTGATTTTACTTTTCAGGTGAGCCAGTCCCTTAGTGCAAGGGTAGTGCAACCACACCTTAGGTTAAGTTTATTTAATACCAAAGGGATCGAAAATTTATTGCCTAAGGTTGTCTAAAACATATGATTCTTGAAAAGGATACTGATAAGAAGCCCATGACTCTTCAGTCAGTTCATATATTTAATTAAATTCCAATGGTATTCCTTGAAGATATTCCAGGAAATCCCCTAGAAAGGGAAATTGATTTTGCTATAGACTTGTTTCCTGATACACAACCTATATTGATTCCTTCCAATAGAATGACACCTGCAGAGCTAAGAGAATTTACGAAACAACTAACAGACTTGCTCGATAAAGGATTTATAAGGCCAAGTACTTCTCCATGGTGTGCCCAAGTGCTCTTTGTTCGAATGAAAGATAGATCCTTACAAATGTATTTCGACTATATATAGAACTTTAAATAAAGTAACTATAATGAATAAATATCCTCTTCCACGGACTAGTGACGTATTCGATCAATTACAAGGTGCATAATTATTTTGCAAAATTTACTTGTTGTCTTGCAACCATCAACTGCGAGTGAGGGAAGTTGATATCCCACCAACAACATTTTGGACAAGGTATGTCTATGTTTAATTCCTTTTCATGTCTTTCGGGCTACAAACGCCCCAATAACCTTTATATATTTATGAATCGAGTCTTCAAACCATTCTTGTATTAACTTTTGATTATGTTTATTGATAACATTCTTCTATATTCACGGTCATAAGCTGAGCATACCGACTATTTGCGAGTTGTATTGCAGACTCTCCAAGATTTCAGGTTATATGCTAAATTATCTAAATATGATTTTTGGCTTACTTCAGTAGCTTTTATTGGTCATGTTATTAAAAGTGAGGGTATTAAGGTCATGGAGAAAGGATGAAGCAGTGATTACTTGTCCGAGTCCCTTGAATCCAACGGAGGTTCACAACTTTTTAGGCTTGTCATGATACTAACGAATGTTTGTGGAGGAATTCTCTTCTATTTCTGCATCATCGAAAAAATTGATACATAAGGCAACTAAGCTTGCCATTGCACCTATCCTAATTCCTCTAGTTTGTAATGAGGGCTATGTTGTTTGTTTCGATGCCCCAAGAATTTGCCTAGGTTTTGTTCTTATGCAACACGGTAAGTTAATTTTATACGTCTCTGGACAGTTAGGGAAACATTCACAGAATTAACCTACGCACCATATTGATTTGGCTACAATTGTCTTTGCCCTAGAATTTTGGTGGCATTATCTATACAGAGTTCATATAGATATTTTATGTCCCTCCTCGAGCTACCCCCGAGACGCTGACACGGAACCTAGGACCACAAGTGATCCCAAGCTAACCCTACTGGCATGATCATGAGCATACTAAAGAATATAAACTGTTGCGGAAGCTAAATCATACTGAAATGAAAAGATGGGGAATACCCATATGCTAAATCTGAGATATACAAAAAATGATGAGCTTAATATAAAGAAAATATCAACTCAACACTAAGCTGAAACTAACTATGTCTGAAATAAGTCTCTAAAGTGGACTAGAAATACTGGAACAAGCCCCAACTAAATCTAGTAAAAACTAAAACTAAATGACTAAAGACTGAAATGACACTCATGACTGTTGTCCTCGTAAAATGAGGACTCACCACTGAATCTGCTGAACTGGAGATCAAAAATCGATCTATGTGTGATCTGGATGCTCAGAACCTGAACCTACATCACGAGAAGATATAGCGCACGTATGCGTCAGTACTTTAAGGTACTAAGCATGTAGGATAGAGTAAAGCTGAAATAAAACATAACTGAACAAGCACAAAAGCAAGTATAATAATCTGTACATGATATACTGAATTCTGAGCTAACTAGATACAATGACCAATTTATAACATGCTAAAATTGAATACCGAATATACTGATAAATGGTCAATGCAGAGAGTCTGACTGAACTCTGGACCTACTAATAAACGATAATAAAACCACATGAGTTAAATATGGAGTCCGATGTATACGCCCCATCGAGAGGACCCAATATACCCTGCCAAAGGTATAAAGGCATGCTGGCGTGATCAGTAAACTGATTGCCCATAGAGGGGACTTACAACCTACTTGGCTTGTAGTTCTGGGACTATTGGGTACGCTAAACCCTAGTCCAACTCGGTATTAAGCTACTCACAATGAATTATGTAAATTAACTGATTATGTCTGAGTTTCTGTAAATACTGGATAGCTCGAAACTGAACATGCAAACTGAGAATGCTACATTTAATCTGATAATGATGCATTAAAAACTGAAGCATGTATATATGCATAACTGAAATATCTGACCTAGCATGTGTAATTCAAGAACTAAAGAAATACAAAGCTAGGGTTCTGAAATTCATGCGATAATCTGAGTAATAACATGATAATCTGATTTGGAACATATATTTAACTAAATCATGAAGTTCTATCAAAGTTCTAGAAAACCCTAGGTTTAATCATTATAAGAGAATCAAGAAGTGACTGAAAACTAGGGACCCAATGGGTGAAAGGAACCCACTAGTGAAATCCCATATACCTGGTGATGAAATCCACAGAGAAATACTTAGGTTTTGGGGCTGGAACTGCTGGAACTTGTTGCGTTCTTGAACTAGGGTTCTTGAGATTTTTCTCCTCTCTTGCTTCTAATTTTCTAAGTTTTGATTTAATGATTTGACTTAGATATGTTTTAGTTATGTTTCTAGGCTTAGACTGACTAAAATCTGATGATTTAGGGTCAAAATGACATAACTTAGGGTTTAATCAAAGTGGGAAAAGACCAAAAGACCCCCGGGTAAGTTTCTGTCGGACCAAACGACGGCCAGGACAGACGATCCGTCGTTTGATCCACGCCCAGTCGTTTGGTCTGTAGGTTGGGCCTGTTCGACAGACCTTTACTAAAACGGGCATAACTTTTTATTTGGAGGTCTGAATTTAGCAAGGTCAATGTCTATGGAAAGGAAATTCAATTATCTATCTGTGGGTAGGTCATGTCACACCTAATTCTTTATTTTCTAAGATCTATGACCATTTGAAGTTGACCCAACTGCATTTCCCCCCTTAACTGTCTGCTAAATCCAACCTACGGTCTGAACTACGGACCGTGGGTCTATCTATGGACCGTGCTGGTCATCCGTGGCTCTTGTCAGAGAGTGGGTGAAGGGAGTCTCGATCGACGGTCATGGACTATGGACCATAGTCTGACCTACGAACCGTAAGTCCGTCCGTCGACGAACACTTAACCAATTTTCCTGAGATTTTTGGGAGTTTTTGATCCCATCGACGGTTGTGCAGGACGGACCGTGGGTCAATCTACGGTCTGTCGATGGTCGCGTCAATTGCACTTGCAAATTTTTCTGAAAAACTGATTTTTGTCTGTTTTGGCTTCGGGGTGTTACATTTTCACCGATCACCAGAGCCTTTAGTACTTACTTAAGCAGAAGGAGTTCAACCAATGACTAAGGAGATGGATAGAATTATTAAAGGACTATGATGTTTAAATTTTATATCATCCCAGCCAAGCTAATGTTATTGTTGATGTGCTTAACCTGAAATCCATGGGTAGTGTAAGTGAGCTTGAAGTTGATAAAGTTGGAACTACAAAAGACCTACGCTAGCTTGTTAATTTGAAAGTATGCTTGGTAGATGCAGGAGACGGGGGTGTTGTCGTTAAGAATATGGTAGAATCTTCTGCTGTAACCGAAGTGAAAAGGCGGCAACATGAAGATCCCAAGCTTAGGAAATTAAGGGAAAAGATTCCACAACAACACCCCTTATTTGAGCTAACTAGAGATAGAGTCCTTATATAGGAGGGTCGCGTATGTGTACCGGTAGTTGGAGAGCTCTGTACAAATATTCTTTCAGTGGCCCATTATTTTAGATATTTATCTTACGCTGGAGCAAGTAAAATGTATCAGGACCTTCAACGGAATTATTGGTTGAATGGCATGAAAAAAACTATTGCTGAGATGGTGGCTGAATGTCCCAACTGTCAACAAGTTAAAGAAGAGCATAATAGACCTGGAGGCCTAATCCAATACATTGAGTTTCCGTTATGGAAATAGGATATGATAACTATGGACTTCATCACTAGTTTTCCTCGTACTCCATGAAGGTTTGATTCTGTATGGGTAATTTATTACCAGTTAAGACAACATATTCAGCTGAAGATTATGCTAGGCTTTATTGACGTTTCCAGACGCTTCATCCAATAATAAACGTCCACGATCATTCAATAGTACTATAACCTAACTAGTGAGTTGTGGTCGAGTACCACGGTAGTGTTTTGTAAATGAGAATCAATAGAAAAAAAAGAAATTTTTGAAGTCATTCATAGCTAATAAGATTTATGAAAAGAAACATATCAAATTAGGAGTGACACAAGTGTCGACTATCAAAAAAGGGGGGTTTGTAGTTAATTATCTACTAAAACAATATAAGCAAAAAAAACAATATGGAGATGAGATTCATAGGATGTGACTAGATTATGGGCTAAGGTAAACAATAGGATAATCGCGATTTATAGTAAACACTTGCACATCAGCGATTAAGCTAGACTTCAGTGGAGGTAAATTTTCTCTCGAATACTTTACGTCGAATCAAATAGGTTTCTCTCGAACACCAATAACCGGTAATTAAGCACAACCTTCGCCTTAGTCCATTTACACCCTTAACATGAATGTGTGGAAGAGGGTTTAGGATTCTCTCTCTTGAGCTGAACTCATGACAACACACTACCCACACACTATCGATTGAGTAATTTGTTTTTAAAACCTCTCTCTCGGGCAAGCCAAAAACACTAATCTAAGACTACAATCCATTAAAATTCAACCACAATTACTGAATGAAATCATGTTTAAATATCATTTAAACTATCAATTAGCAATAGCCAGAATTTATATCAACCATAATAAGACAATCACACACCCAAAGAATCAGGTTTTGTCTGGACCTAGTAAAAATGTAAAAACTGTTACCAACTAGTGTTTCAATCAACTGGGTATGATTGATACTGTCTTTACAAAGGATTAAGATGAGTAATATTCAATACCCACTTCCATATTGGAATTGGAAATATTCAAATCTTGAATGCGAAGAAAAATGTCTCCAAAAACTCAATTCTTCCTCTCAAACATAAAAACTGAACAATAATTGGATTCAACAAAAGATAAGATTGAAAAACGATACAAAGCTAAAATTTAAACAACTATTTATAGTCGCCAAAAACTGTGATGTGTGGGACAATTCAACGTAGTTAGTTGAGATCACCGAGTGGATTGGCGATCTTCCCTTTTTGTCCATTTCATCACCTTTTTGTTTTGGCTTTGAGCATCTTCAGGTTTTGTAACTTTGGGCGTTGTAGCACTACATCGTGGAATCATTCGACAACTCGCTTACTGAACCTTCCTATCCCCTACTTGATTTCGTCCTTCAGGGATTGGCACACTGGAACATTAGGCGAGACCATGGCCGTTTGAGGACTTGCACAATGGGCAAGGCGATCCTCAAGCTTTTTTTTCTTCGGTTTTTTAACCTCCTTCTTCCTTTTTTGCTCATTCGTGTCTATGCTTTGTTCCTCAATCCAAATACCTGAAAATAAAGGATTTCCATCATTTATTTGCACAAAATATGCATTTGCGGATACTAGATCTATTAAAATAAAGCCCAAAATCTGTCCAAATCATGGACTCATCAACATCCCAACATAAACTTTAGCTTGACCTCAAGTAAAATTCTAAGTTCATCAATTCAAAAAGGATGTCTCAAACAATGCTTCACAACACTAAATAATGAATGCACATAAAAAAATCAACTTATCATGCATGGACAAACTTTGCATTCAAAGATTCAAGTTGTGACTCACCATTATCGAAGAATGTCAAGTTCACAATACTTATTTCAAATACAAATTCACGCTCAACAATGGTAACCATATGCCCTCACACAAAGAATGATTCCACATTCACACATAATGGTTCATCAATTTCAAAGCTCAAGAATCAATTGCAAAGCTCACACTCACAAAGATGAACACAATTTACGACTTCACGCATAGGTTTGCCTGTATTTTTCAATCAACCTATGTTTTATCTCACTCAAGATCAAAAAGGTCTTTTTAAGGCTTGTAGTGGGGTTCAGTGTAATTGTTTGGTCATTTAGGCTCAATTTCTATATTCCTCATGAAATATGGTGTGCACAACACTTTCTTCCATTTTTGTTCTTCATTTATATTAATGCTTACAAGTTACCGCCTTATTCTTCTTCTATGAACTGTCAGAAACCCCATTTTATTTTCATATTCAAAACTTTATTTAAAACTTTTTCATTCTTTTTCTATTTAATTCTTTTCTTCTTTTTCTCCTTTTTTTATGGAGAGGTTCCATTTTTCTTATTTTTCACTTCTTGATTTACCTTCTCTTTTCACCACACCCCAAACTTAGGCTTTTGGCCTAAATTGGCTATTAAAACAAAACACAAATAATGAGGATTATGGGTTGTGGATCAAGAAAGGTTACAATGTCATCAAGTTTCTTCCAAGAAAAAGTTAAGGTTCAAAGGGTGTTAAAGCAAGGTTTACACACTGACAAGGTTGGCAACAAAAGAGGTATAATGTTGAATTATTTTACACTCTTCAAAATTTCCTAAGATCATATAAAGAGATTGCATCACTTAGTCAACCAGACCAACGAGGCAAATTTTGGGTGTCTTCACACATAGTTTAGGGTAAGCTCATCACACAAGGCATTGACACCAATGACAAACAAAACTTCACACGTTTGCTAGTGTGAAACATTTATTACAAGTGACTCAATTCCATAATTGACACGTCACAATGAGATGCAAAAAGTCCACATATAGCCTATGCAACTTATTTTGGCCTCAACGTAGCCACACATTCATTTTTGTTCGATTATGAGCATTATTTAATTCATTTTTATTGATCAAAACAAATACTCAATTTTTCAAGAGAACAACCACATACAAACACAAAAAAGAGGTGGTACGACATTTTTCAAGGGTCAAAATCATTAACAATTAAAAGTAGAGCCACAAGCTCAATGATCCACAAAAATAGTATAAAACACAAAATAAAGCTCAAAAACCAAATATATAAACAAAATCATTATTCTCAAAAGTGTCACACAAAAGGTGGGCCTCACCCCACCACAAATAAATTACATTGTCCTCAAATGCAAATAAAATATTCAAAAGTTAAAGTAAAGTAAGACAGAGAGGGGAGTAAATAGGGGAACTTGTCTATACATCTTCTCCATCTGTCAAGGAATCAAGGAACATTGCATCAGTCTGTACTTGGGAATCAGTTCTGAGAGTTTCCTTTTAGAAAACATCAGTACCAGACCAACTAGAATGTGCCAAGGTTTTGTTCGCCAAAAAGGTATGTATAGGCTGCGTAGAGTCCCCTGCTCCATGATGGAATAGAGAGGTCTCTGGAAGTAGTCTTCTTATAAGAAATTGGCCTTTTGACTTTGCCTTTGCCTTTTCCGGCAGATGTGGTCAGTTCGGTTTCTTTAGCTGTGGATGCAGTTGCATCATCATTTACTTTTAATCCCCTTAGCATTCCCTTGAGGTTGCAGGTTAGAAATCACTAAAAAAATCAGCACAGAAAATCAATTTGGCGAGCTAGATTGTGTTCGTCAAAAGTATTGGCTCTAAAGTATTAGAAAGTCGGCGATTTGAAGGGTCTTTCGGCGAGCAGGGGCTAGCCCGCCGAACGTTACATTGCAAAAATGGATTAGGGGTGCGGACAAAGGGCGATCAAGAAGACTTTCAAAGAGTCTCTAAGTGTCATCGGCAACCTCAAGCATCTCTCCAAAATTTAAAGAACCTAACATCATCTAAAGCATGAAATTAAAGGCAAGATGGGGACGTTCAGTGAACCGTTGAGTGGTTTGGAGAGCTCGACCCAGCTTGCCAAATGACCCAACATGACTTCTTGCAATCCAACTTCTCGAATTCTACCATTCAACCCCCCAAAACAAAATCAAATCATGCACAACTCAAATTAAGAGTAGAACCATAGCACACATTACCCCGGGATACTCAAATTTCTCCCGATTTTACCATGAGCGGGAAAATTAAGTTTTTTAGCACAAATACGTGTTATTCAGACTTCACCCATCCGAACTAAACAACATGCAAGCACAACCCACAAAATTTAATTCAATTTATAGCACAAACTAACGGGAATTCAACAATATATATAATACAGGCAAGATTACTATTCAAATCAGGAATTTAACTGTTCAAATCCTATCAAAGAGGCCCATCACACTTCAACATGATTATATCATTTGCAAGTTATTATAAGAGTATAAGAATAAACTCGGAGTTTGAAAAACCAACCCTTTGTGCTGATTGAAAAGATTGAAATGATAGGGAGCAATGTAATCCAACTCCGAACACAAACCTGACGATAAGCTACTCTAGAATGCAAGAAATATATAAAATAAGGAGTGGGTGTAAGTTTTTGAAGAGTAAAAGCGAGGGAAATTGAAAGAAATTAAAACTTTTAAATTGTTTTCCTTAAAACCGTCTAGTTCTTGACTATTATCTTACAATAGTCACGTTTGTCGATCCACTAAGCGACTCACCAACTTGATACTTACCTCGCCGAGTTTTACAAGACCTCCAGTTATTGTGGGGGTCCAACTAGCAACCAAAGTCGTGATTTCCAACTAAATCAGCGGTTTGCCGATCCGCTTATAGACTCACCGAGTTTTACAGAACCCAAATCCAAATTATCTTGGGTCAAACGACTGTTCAAGTCGGGCACACCAACCTCTTCGGAGAATAGCTGAGTGGGACATTTGCTCGACAATCTGCACTTTCTAAATGCTTTCAACACTTTAACCTGCACAAACAATACAGTATTATTTCTATAACAAAAATAAAGTAATAAAGAGTCTTTGATTGCCTCCTAAGCAGCGGCTTAGTCAATATCACGCCATGACGCAAGTCCACCTTCAAACCTTATTCTTAGGGTTTACCATAGTTTAAATAGGTAACCCATGTTGTTGTCTCAGGTTTAGATGAAACCATATATGACCCATTTGGCTCCTTAATTGCTTGATCGATATTCAATGGGAGGTAACAATTTTGCTAAGGTTCGACACATCTTGTTTCATTTCATTCTAAATATTTTATGACCCCTCAACTTTGTTGAGGATATGAGAGAGAATATCCTTGGACAACCCTCTGTTTGAATCCTTTGGATTTTAGCACTCATGGGGATGCACATACATATCCTTCTCGCCTTCCTTCCAATTTGGATTTCGGTCTCTCCATTCTCGGTCACAATCTTTCAAGCCTTCATATCTATTCCAACTTTAGTTTCCACCCCACTCGGGTAGTTTAAATGATAACCACCACCATGGTTGGCTAGGAAATTCACCTCTTCACTGTACAAAGCTTCAAACTTTGCCTCTTCAGGATTAGCACACCAAACACCCACGACATTGACACTTCGATCACCAGCTCCCATAACATTTATTGACAAGATGTCAAGTTTTTTCATGATCTTGGCCATGTTTTAGTCCTCTCATGGTCTTTTTCAATCTACTCCTTTGACAATTTAAATGTGATAGGGGCGACCAAGTCATCGCTGGTGCACCTAGCCTGATTGATTTTCCTCATTCCATCCAAGAGTTGAGAAGCTATCACAGGATATGTTGTATTAAGCCTTCGAGAGAAAGTTTTTCATCAACACCCTTGTTTACCGAGTCAAGACTCCGTCAAAAAAACTGCAGCAACACGTTGTCAGGCAAGCCATGAGTTGGGCATTGCAGCACCAACTTCTTGAATCGCAACCAAGTCTCATATATTGCCTCGCCCTCCATACGCTTAAAGCTTTGGATGTTATCCCAAAGAGTCATCATCTTTGAAAGAGGTACAAATCACACATTAAATGCGGTAAAAATTCCTTCCACAAAGTGATTGATTCACGTGGCATTTCAGCCATCCACTTTCAATCTTCTCCAAAAAAATAAAATGGAAACAACCTCATCCGAACCGATTCTGGGATATGTTCTTGAAGGAGACCGGTCCACATACATCCACAGAATTTTAAATAAGCTCATGGGTATCCTCATGAGCAAAGCTGCTTAAAAGACCCTTTAGTTACAAGAGTTGAAACAGAGTATTTTCGATGTTGAACACCGTATTCCCTTCGGCTAGAGGCAAGAAAATGATACAAATACCACCCATGTTATGGGGGTCATTAGCATGAGGCTCATTTACATCTTTGAGGTTTCCATTGTCGTCTTGATAGCCTACTTGGGTGCCATTGCTGCAGTTCACACTCATACTTTCTGAATTAACACATAAATGAGCAAAAAAAAACTAAAAAATAAGTAAGTTAAAATATGATTAACAAGCGGAATATTCAACTTGACAAAAAATTCTAAAATAACACCACTCCTTGGCAGCCACACCATTTTGATTGACATATTCGGATGCCTCAACAAATACTAAACGTCCAAGATCATTCAAATGTAATATAACCAAACTAGTGAGTTGGGGTCGAGGACCAAGGGAGTTTTTTTGAAATTGAGAATCAATAGCAAAGCAACAGTTTTCTCAAGTCAATCATAGCTACTGACATTTAGGAAGAAAAACCATATCAAATTATGAGTGACACAAGTGTCAAATATCAAAAAGAGGGGTTTGTAGTTAATTATCAACTAAACCAATAAATGAAAAATAGAAATTATGAAGATGGGATTATTTGAATGTGATTGGATTATAGGCTATGGTAAAGAACTGGGTAATTGGAATTAATAGTAAATAACTACACATCGGTAATTAAGCTAGACTTTAGTGAGGGTAAATTTTCTCTCGAACAATTTACCACCAATCAAATTGGTTCTCATGGAAGATGAATAAGCTGCAATTAAATACAACATTCCCCTTAGTCCATTCACTCTTTCGAGCTTAATATGTGGAAAAGGATATAGGATTCACTCTCTCTAGATGAACCCATCACAACCCACTACCCACAGACGGTCGCTTTAGTAATTTTGGTAGTAAAGCCTCTCTCTTGAGCAAGCCAAAACACTAAGCTCAGATTATATTTGCAAATACAACCAATTAAATTCAACCATAACTACTAAATGAAATCACTTTTAAACAACAAATTAACTATGAATTAGGATATGATTGATGTTGTATTTACAATTGTCCAAGATAAAGAATCTTCAATACCCACTTCCAACATGGAATTGGAAATCTTCAAATCTTCAAAGCCAAAAAAAATGTCTCCAAAAACTGAGTTCTTCCTCTCAAACATAAAAACTGAACAACAATATGATTCAACAAAAGATAAGATTGAAAAATTATACAAAGCAAAAACTTTAAGCAAGTATTTATAATTGCCATAAATTGTGTTGTGTAGGACCATTCGGCATAGTTAGTCAGGATCACCTAAGTGGATTGGAGATCCTTTTGTTAATTTCATAGCCTTTTCGCTTTGGCATTCAACATATTCAGATTTTGTAACTTTGGGTGATAAAAGCACTACATTGCGGAATCATTTAGTAACTCGGAGACTGCTCTTTTCTATCGCCTTGTAGATTTTCTCCTTTAGGTCTTGGCACACTAGAACATTAGGCGAGACCATGGTCGTTCGGCGAGTCGCCCAATGGGTTAGGCAATCCTCAATCCTTCTTTTCTTAGTTCTTTCAGTTGCCTTGTTCCTTTTTTATTATTAGTATCTATGTTTTGTTCCTCAATCCAAATACTTGAAAATCAAGGATTTCCATCCGTTATTGGCACAAAATATGTATTTGATGACACTAACTCTATTAAAATAGTGCTCAAAATGAGTCCAAATCATGTACTTGTCAAGGCTTTACATTCAAGAGATTGTTCGCCTTCATAGATTTCCATCATCCATTATCTCATATAGAGGAGCTCAATTTACAGAACGTTTTTGGAGATCGTTTCAGAAAGCTCTAGGCACTCAAGTAAATCATAGCACCGCTTTTCATCCTCAAACTGATGAACTTGTAAAACATACTATTCAGCCGGTTGAGGATATGTTACGTGCTTGTGTGCTGGATTTTAATGAAAGTTGGGATTAACATATACCTCTTATATAGATCACCTATAATAACAACTTTCGAGATAGTATTTAGAGGGCCCCTTACAAAGCACTATACGGGTGGAATTTTACGTCCCCAATTGATTGGTTTGAGTTCGGGGAAGAAGATTTTCTAGGTCCCAATCTAGTCCAAAAGTGACAGAAAATGTTGAGCTTATTAGATATCGGCTTTATACAACATAGTGTCGATAGAAGTCTTATACATATGTTTACTGACGGAACTCAGATTTTGATGTATACTATTGAGAAGAAAGGGAAGATCAGTTCTAAGTACGTTTGAGTGCGTATGATTATTCAGATGATCGGTATGGTGGCATACGAGCATAATTTGCTTTAAGAATTTGAAACAGTTCATCTATATTTCATGTTTCTATATTGCGAATTTGTATTTGAAATCCTTCACGTATTATTCCCATTGAAAATATTTCTATCGCTAAAGATTTATCTTATGTAAAGTCACCAATAGTGATTTTAGATCGGCAAGTAAGGAAGCTTCGAATTAAATATGTAGCTTCTGTGAAAGTGTTAAGGAGAAACAACAACGTCGCGGAAATGAGGTGGGAAGCGGAAGAGGAAATAAGGAAGGAGTACTACCAACTATTTACGACTGAAGGTGAGTAACATTTCGATAATTTTCAAGTATTCATTCACAACGACTTATTAGATTTTAAGAATCTTGAACGTGCAATTTTTATGTCTTCTTACGAGATAACTATGCAAAGCTTAGTAGTTAAAATTTTCAGAATTTTACTACAGGTTTGGGACTATAACAAATATAGACTCGCAAATAAAGTACTATGAGAAAAAACCACAACCAAGGAATTGTCTAGATCCATTCGCGGGCGAATGTTCATAAGGGGGGGGGGAGTTAAGATCCCGTACTTTTTCTCTATTCTTGCATAATATATGTGGTGTAGTATGACTTGGTTATATGAGGTGTATATGATTTGGTATCGTACATTGGAGATTAAGATTGCAAATTGTTGCAAAATATCAAGGAAATAAACTAAAGTTTTAGGTCAAAGGGACCACTCAAAAAAAGTTCATGATTAAAGAAACGGCTTGGTAGAACCTCGCCCGTTGTAATTGTGTAAATTTTCCAATACCTTGTGGACAATCCTATGAGTTAACAACATGCTAAGAATAGTGTGGTATGAGGTTTTATGATAGATAAGGGTCATATGTTAAGTTTTGAAGTGAAGATAATTACAGAAACCAGGTCGGCAAACGTTATCAAAGTTTCTGTAGTAATACTTTCTCAACTTTAGTCAAATGTGTTGGATGTTTTATTTGAATATATAAAGAGTTAGAAGTACAATAACCCATTAAATCGAAGGCTTGAGAGTCTAGTTTTCAACACACAAAACCCCATATCAAACCGACATCGAAGAAAAGAGTTATGAGGGTTTTACTACGAGCTGTCGGGGTAGACAACGGCGAGTTAGAAACATGGTATCTCGGCTTACTCAACGATTTAAGCTATGAACACATTTTATGTCTTTTACTAACCATAAATAAAGATGAATAGATGGTCCCTAAGGATTTATTGCATGATGAATGTTAGTTTTTGACAATTTCTACCAATAAAGGTTGCCCCCATGCCTAGAAACGTGATCTCTACACATGAAAAAGATTAACCGCATTTGGAGCTAGTTTTTGAAGCTATAAATTAGTATTTATTGGTGTTTCTTCAAGTTTTACACTTTTTTAACTAAGGTAATCATCAGTACAACAAATTCGATTATCAGGGATAAATTATTTCGTCATTAATAAATCAAATTTCGTCACAAAAAATCTTCTGAGACTAAAATTAATTCATCACTCAGTCGTCACTAAATGTGTGTCTATAAAAGTATACAAAGAATATTTAGTGCTTCGTCACTAAAAGTATTATTTTAACTACAAAAAGAAAAATCTTCCGTAAATACTTAAACATTTGTGACAAATTTATTTGTTGTAAAAAGTACTTTTTTGTAGTTAATAGTATGCTTTGTCACTAAATATGTTATTACTACCGACAAAATTATATTGTCGCTAATTAGTTTGCTTCAATCAGTGACAAATTCAATTGTCTCTAAAATTATCTATTTCTTCTGCAGAACTTGTATTATTCCTTTTGTGAGTTGTTACTTGTAGTTATAAACAATTGTAGCCAAAAAAAATGTATTTAGCTATGAAATTTTTCGTAGCAAATAGTTGATTACTCACTACATATTTTAAGTCGTCGTTATTTAACGACTTACATATTTTGTAACAATTTTTTTATTGTCACTAAATCACATATTGATTACGAGACAATTTTGTCACCAATTATTCTTATTATTAGTGACGAAAATAAATGTCATAATTAAATCTAAAATTTTATAGCTAAAACTTATAATATTTAACTACAAACTCTAATTTGTCGATATTGTAACAACATAATTTTTTTTGATGATTTTTTTTGTCTAAAAATTAATACATTTTAAAACAAAAAATAATTTGTAATGAGTTAAACACATTATTAGTGATGAAATAATGTGTCACCAATAACTTTAAATTCGTGACTAACACTATATAACAAATGGCGCCAACTAATTTTCTGGTGGAAACATTAGCCGACAAAACTTTACAACGAATTTTTATGTTTCATCACTAAAACTATGTGTCTCATATACTTAAGCATGAAAAGTAAATTTTATCACTAAAAGCAAATAATTAGTGACGAACTTGGTGTCGTAGCTAATAATTTCATAGTTCTATATCATATTTGTTGTAGTGCATCTGGGTACTCTTTTATTGTTGTTTTTATGACGTTCGACAAACACTTCGTCAAGTTCAGGATATTTGGAAAATCTGCCGATTTAAGATCAATTATGAATTATTTTTAAGTACGTACAAGTTGTGTATATATAGTGTTTGCAAAGCTTAGGACGTAAGGAACAACTTTCATGAAGAAACTACAGACATTGGAGTGTTCATTCCAAAGGTATGTTAAGGCTAATCTACGTCCCTCATTGTAGCACCACTCCTGCGAAATTCCTAAAACGACGAATATGATATTTTGCTATTCTCTTGCTAGAAAGACCATCAATGAGAGACATTGGGATCTCAGCTAAATTGTTTTTATGATTCTATTATTTTGATATTCAACTTGTAGCTACCCTTTCCTAGAGATAATATGTAACATCTCGTATTCTAGACAGACAAAAATTTAGCTAAGAAAAAAACAAGTAAAAACAAATTTGAAAAACAAAAGGAAAATCTGGAAAATTTTCAGATTTCAAAAGTGAGTTTTGGCCATTTTTAAATGGTCATAACTTCCAGATCAGGAGGAGTTTGGGTGAGTTCTTTATGTGGGTGGAAAGATCGTTGGAAGTTCTTTCCAACTACGCAAAGTTTGCGAATTTCCGAGGTTGTATGAATGAAATATGAACTTCGGAAGATGGGATGTTGAGCAGGGAAAGATCCAAAAGCGGATTTAGTAAGGGTCTTTTGGTATTTTTCTTTAGTCAATTATTATTTCGTTTTGGAGTAATATATTGGGGTCTAAACTGATCCCATTCAGTTTACGCACTTAGAAAATAGACTAGGGTTTTGAAAGCAAGAAGAAAAGAGGAGAAGGAAGAAGAAGACGCAAGAACACCCAGTTTAGCTTCGTGGATTTTCGTCGGGAGTGATCCCTAACAAGGTATGTGGGCTCTTTTGTGTTGAGTTAATTCACCAGCACACCAACTTCGTTCAATTCAGCTAATTTATGGATTTTATCATGTTAGAGGCTGGAATCTTGAAAGAAAGTTTCGTTTTCTTATTGATTGGACTGTTGGCTGCCATTGTTGGTGTGATTCTTGTTTCCTGAGAGTTATTTGAGAGGAAATTCAGTAGATCTTGATGGTACTAATGGTTCCTAGCATTCATTAAAAGAACTAGGAAGTTTTACAGAGTTGGGAAGGGGAAAACGAGTTGAATATTTTGTCAAACTCACCTGGCTAAGGGCAGGCGCGCCGTATGCCAGAAACTGGCCTCAGTCAACCAGCACTGTCGCAGCGCGTCAGAAGTGTGCCAGAGCCAGGCCTCAGGTAACTGAAGCTGGCGTGGTGCACCAGCAGTGCGCCCGACCCGGCGTTTTTCGTCCAGTTTTTCTAGTTTAACCTTTTTAAGTCATTCCAAGGTACATTAACATCCTCCAATGATTCCCAATCACTTCAAATGATTTCTAAATACCCAGAAATTATCCAAGAACTCAAATTGAAACCTTGAATCCGTACTTCAATTCTAGGGATGTTAAGAGTCAAGTCAAAGAAGTTAAGAGTCAAGTATAGAAGTTAAGAAGCAAGGCAAGGTAAAGTTTTCTAAAGTCTTTCACAAATGTTTTCACTTTGTTTTAAAGACTTAAAGTTCAAGTCAAGTAAAGAGTTGAGTTAATTTCTCAAAAGCTATAAGGGAACAAAGTATTCCATAAGAGTTAAAGTTCAAGTCAAGTAAAGAGTTGAGTTCATTTCTCAAAAGCTATAAGGGAACTAAGTATTCCCTAAGAGTTAAAGTTTCAAGTTAAGTAAAGAGCAAGAGTTGTGTTCAATTCTCAAAAAGATATAAGAAACTAAGTATTCCCTAGAGTTTTACAGATGTTTCACATTTGAGTAAAGAGGGGAACTAGAAGTTCCAAAAGAGCTTTGAACCAAAAGGGGAAGATTGATTTCCAAAAGGAGCTTTTTAAAATAATGAGTTCACTAAATTATCTCAACCCAAAGGAAGGAAGTTTTATGAAGAGTATGAGATAAAGTACTTTTTTGGGAGTAGTGTTGAGCACCGATGTGTAGATGAGAGTTCATATTAACTCAAGTCTCCATGTAAACCATGTAGCCAACATGGGAATTGACGTGTCATACTTTTAGATGATCACGTAGGGAGAGCTAGTGGATCTACTAAGTTGAGTAAGGTCCTATACCAATGGCAAGGTGTAGGATGGTCCTCTTGCAACGTGAGGCCAAACGTTGTATCATCACTTAGGCTCTTAGTGATGGTTGTCGGTTAGAGAAACTCCCACATAGGCGATAT
This sequence comes from Solanum lycopersicoides, assembly GCA_022817965.1. Taxonomy (NCBI): domain Eukaryota; kingdom Viridiplantae; phylum Streptophyta; class Magnoliopsida; order Solanales; family Solanaceae; genus Solanum; species Solanum lycopersicoides. The sequence goes on along the minus strand of CM040618.1, from coordinate 30,548,729 downwards.
TACTTTCTTATATGAGTAAAATTGAGTTTGTTATTGCATTTCCTTTAACGAACTAAGTTGTTTTCACTGTGTTATGAGCTTTATATATATGCATATATATACATCTTGCATGTGATTTGAACTGCTTTATATGTATATCATTTGAGTTAAGTATACTCTTGAGTTGAGCAGAGCCAAGGTAAGTTCATCTAATCCCCTCATGTTTAAGGCGATGTTTAGTTCTCCAACTCGCATACTCGTACATTCAATGTACTGATGCTAGTTGTCCTGCATCATTTTATGATGCAGACGCAGGTAACCAGGATCAGCACGCAGCGTTTCGTTGATCCAGATTGAGCTTCAGAGTTTGTGGTGAGCTTCCTTGCATTCTGGAGGACATCCTTTTCATCTCTATATTAACTTAGCTTTTAGGATGTTGTGGGGTCTGTCCCAACATCCCTCTTTAGACAGTTTAGAGGCTTCGTAGACTATAGTATTTCAGTTTGGAGTTGTTTTCAGTTATTAAGACTCAAGTGCCATTTTGGCAAAAGTTATGATATGAAGTACTTCCCTTTACATATGTTTTATTCGTGTTAAGTTAAGTTTTGTCTTCCGTTGATTTAAGTAGCCAGGACAAGGGTTCCTTGAGGGCCAATAATTTCTTCGAGTGCTGGTCCTGCCCAGGGTGTAGGCTTGGGGTTTGACGTAATACTACTTGAAAAGAAACCTAATTTAATACTTGCGACATTTAAAATAGATTAACCAAGGCATACTAATTTTAATATACTTGAGGGATTAGGTTCATAACGAATAATTTATTTCAGGATGTGCATCTTGCCCATTTAAACATTTATTTTGGTCAAAATGGATATGTTTAACACATGACAAAAAAGCCTCCCAAAATCTGTTAAGAAAATAACCGACAAGCTTTTCATGCATATATTATCCTCACACTTAAGGATGAAATGACAATAATATTACCAACTTCCGTGTAGCAAAATCAGTCTGTTCATGCCTCACAATACTTACAAAACATATAATAAATTAGTATATTACACGACTTGGGTTTACACACCCCAAAAAAATTAAAATGTATATGTCATACTTATATTACAACCCATGGTGACATGACCAAATCTGCCCTCAATATCTCATGTAAATATACAACACATAGATCATGTAGATATACCAGCAGGTAAATATAGTACAAGTACATGTTTATACACATACCTCAGTTCTTTATATAATAAACAGTCTAACACCACTTCAAGAGTTCAACCGTAGACCAACCAACGCATGAAGGTCCTCAACTTTCTCACGAGTATATACAACCTTAAAATACAATTAAATAACTTCTTTAATTCCTAGAAGCTCAATAATGTTGATGTAAAACAGGATTATCATTGCAAGTAAGCCTAGCCTGTACAAATACGACTAAGCTCCCAAAATAGGAATTCTGTCCAACAAAAGCACTTCATATAGCAAATTAGATTTTAAACGGGAAACGGCAAAACTAGAATTTATATCCTTCATAAATGATGTAGGTACATCTGTTAAGCTTGCAAATAATAAGGAATCACCACAAGATACGTTTTGTACAAAAAGATATAATCAAAACACTAACAGTTGAAAATACGGGATTTCTAATTACAGAATCTGGACAGAACTTGTCATATGTTGCGTCCCATATTTCGAATCCATAATAGCCAAATTTGAGTTTAACATGAACATAGGAGTTGTAGGTACATGAATCAGCTTTCCAAAGCGTATTTATCACTATAATCTAAGTTCTATTGAACGATATATCCTTGAAATACCAAACACTACACAACATAGAAATAGACTTCGTCACTTACCAAGAGGGTGTGTGTGTGTCAGATTCAAGCCAAAAGGACCTAGATTTTTTCTCTTGATTTTGAAGAACAACTGTTTAGCTAATATTATAATGTTCTTAGACTTTAGGGAAAACAAATTCAATCAAAGGAGGTGTAAAATATATAGATACAAAAGTGATCCTCATCACATATACACATGTCCTTCATAGAAGCTACAGAAATAGCAGTAGGTTGCCCAAAAAACATACATATATAACTATATGTATATACCGGTACCATAACTTCCAATTATATGTAATTGAAATTAGAAAATTACGCAAATACTCCCATACAATACCTTAAATTACGACAACATTTTATGTTAAGCACGTTTTCAATTATTACAAAATTTCAAGTTCCAAAAATGAGAATAAAACATATTATCTTGGTCTAGTATTTTAGGGGTGTTACACCACTCGTTCGGATAAATAGTCTTTGGCATTTATATGTCATTTTATCGGTTTCCTTGATTATATGTCAGCATGTATGCAGTCTTATTCCTCTTTTGGTGATATGACTTAAAACATCATGCGAGACCCTTAATACTTGTAACCAGCCCTCTTTCCCAATAAAGTTATTATGACATTTTTTTAAGTAACTCACGATCTTTAAAACTCTCTAATATAACGTAATGGTTTAAACTATTATAAAACGTTTTTTTTATTGAAATACTTGTTTTATAAATTATCTAGGAACCAATTAAGGAACTATGTAAATCACCTTAAACTTGTTATGAGTATCATCAAGGTTTTTTATCGTTCTAAATTTGAGTTAACTTTCATAGTTATTTGGAAGAACATATGAGGTTCCATGAGATGGTTACATGTTATACGAAAGTGATTATGAGGATATAAGAACAAGAATACAAACGAGGCAAGATTGGCAACATGACAACAATAACTTATAGGTTTTATAAATCAATGACATGATATACAATGCATTCACCTCCAGAGCTATAATCAGGAGGCATGGGGTCTGTTTCTTATATTATTAGGTATGAGAAACGGATGACCACAAGAATACCATGCATATTTAAGAAGTAGGGGGGAAAATATTAGGCATGGAAATTATTTGAATTTCAGTTTCACATGGTATCTCTATTACCTTTTTGCAATAAATATTTATGATTTTATTTTCCACTTTACATACCATTACATTTTTCTTCGTACAGACGTCCCTTTGCCTGGGGACACTGTTTTTATTTCATGCGAGCAGGTACACGTAGGGACTCTAATTGACCGAGCCGTTAGGATTCATGTTCAGTTTGAGTTGGTAAGATCCATCTTATCCCAGGGCTATTAGAGGATGTTTATTTTTGTTGTATAGATTTGGTATAGTCGAGGCCTTTTCCCCACAGTGCTTATGACACTCATAGAGGCTATTGTAGACACAATATTTTGGGTTTTCTATTTGTATGTTTCAACCTCCAGCCAATAGTCTTGACATGTATATATATATATACTAGTTTCACGGTTCGTGCGTTGCACGTGTGTATCGTATCATATATGATGTTTTCAAATAGAATTAATATTACTTAATTAAAGGTCATTAGTAAATAACTTTAATTTAAAGAACATAGGACAAGTGCTTTTAAATGATTAATACAAATTGTCATAGAGGTACTTGTTTTTTGAGATAAAAATGACCTAATATCATTGAAACATATCTAAATAAATTTAAAGTTTAAATATGGAGAGAAAGTGATATTTCTTTAGCAGTATTATTTTTTACTGCACTCAATTTTTTAAATAAATTTAACCAACAAAATAAAAAGTCAATATAAAAAAAGTTAGCCAATAGCCTTTCCTCTAGAGGTAAGACCATGAATGATGAACACCAATTAAGTACAAATTTTCTCTTAAATTTCATACTTCAAATTTAGTATGTGAATGATACTAAGAGCGATTACCATAACTACTTCAATATTTTATCTTTATACAAAGTATATTTTTTTAAAATATTATTACTCAATGAATATTTGAGTAAGGCTATCATAGAGAGTAATTTTAGAAATGTACTTTTATAGTGAATGTTAACACTTTTATAAGTAGAATGTTATAGAGACCAAAAAATATAACATCAAAATTAGTTTAAAGATAATGATGTCAGTACAGTGAAATATTGTAATAACGAATGATGCTTAAATAAAGTTTTGAGTGTATGTCAAATATTTAGCTTGACCAATTTTTAGTTTTAGATATATATACTTCACAAACATAATTGACTGTTAATATATTGACAAAGTCACCTATGGTGAAAAATATTTCATTTCTTTAGTTTGCACCTTATCTTGCGAAATTGTAGTCATCTCCTTTTTTATGCCACATGCATATCATATAATTATTGTCTAATGAAAGTATCCTGTATCTTATAGAAGTTGTACCGTAATACATATCTATTTAAGAAAATTAATAGCATGACTATATTTTCATATTCTAAGTAAAAGTTAAAATATACGTTTGAATTAGTTGATTTAACATCAAAACTAATAATTCAATGGACTACGTTGATGTCAGTTGTTTGAGCAAAGTTAGAAAGAAAGTTTTTAATTTCAGGGTAAAAGAAAACTTTGAAAAAAACATAATTAAAACTTAGAGGAAAGCCCTCTATATATAGCTAACAAAGAGTAGTATGAATAGGTGTGAACTGTGTCTTCTAAAAAGTTACAACCTTTCGAAAAATTCATTTTTCATCTTGGAAAAGTCACAACCCTTTGGAATAGTCATAACTCATCAGTAAAGTCACAACCCTTTGCAAAAGTCACAATCCTTTTGGAAAAGCATAACCCTTCGAAAGAGTCACAACTTGTCGTAAATGTCACAATCCGTCAAAAAAGACAAAACCCTTTGTAAAAGTCACTACTCTTTGTAAAAATAACAACCCTTTAATGTAAAAATGTATCTACTATTAATATAATTAACTTAATAAATAAAACAAATTCAGTTATTTTAATTGGGGGTATTATAGTAATTCAACATTCAAGTTTGGAAGTTTACGCTTTTAAGGTAATACTAGTTTCACGGAACATTCGTTACACGTGTGTATCGCATATATAGTATACGATGTTGTAAAATAGAATTTATATTACTATGTTAATGTTTTCTAGTAAAAAATTATAATTGAAAGAACATGGGGCTAATGTTTTTGAATGTCTAATATATGTTGTCATAGAGTTATTTGTATTTTGAGATCATATTGACCAGATATCATTGTAGCATTTGAAAATACATTCAGAATTTAAATATGGTGATAAAGTTACATTTCTTTAGAAGTATTACAATATTTTTACTTCACTCAATTTTGTAAACAAATCTGCCCAACAAATTTATTTCTTAAAGAATACCAATATCCTTTCTTCTTAAGGTTATGAACATAATGATGGGCACCATTCAATTATTAATATTTTATTAAAAATTCATACTTGAAATTTAGTAAGTGCATGACACTAATAAGGATTATCGTAGAAATTTTAATATTTTATCTTTGTATGTAATCTAGGTTTTACAAAATATTATTACTCAATAAATATTTGAGTAAATCTATCATAGAGATATAATTTTACCAAAAAAAAGGTACTTTGTTATCATAACGAATGATGGTTAAATAGAGGCTTGAGTATATGTCAAATATTTAGCTTGACCAACACTTTGTTATATATATACATTTCAGTAGCATAATTTAATTTTAATATATGAACATCATCTTTGATGAAAAATATTTCATTTCATCAAGTTTCTACCTTATCTTTGTAGAATTGTAATCTTTTCATTTTTTCCGTCGCATAGATATCATATATTTGTGGTCTAATGAAAGTATCTAGTATCTTATAGAAGTTTTATCGTGATATAAAAAATTTACTTTTTTTAATAATAAAAATTAATTGATGAATTAAATTTAAAGTGTTATTCATAGAATCCTTAATTTGATTTAAGAATTTTTATGACCAATCACTATTTTCTTATCAATTTTTATATAACTATCAAAGAGTATATCTTGTGACATAACATTTTCTAAAATTAAAATGAGCACCAAATAACAGGAAATTCATACTCAAAAATTGTATACTCAATAAAAATATAAAAATGAAAAAACATGTGGAACAGTACATGGCAAATGAAGAAGGAAGACGAAGATATATGTTCATGCTACATTCACTATAGTGTTCCATTTGATTGAAATACCTTCCCACCACACATTAATTTCTCCGTTCATTATTACTCTCATATGCATTAGAAAAAATAATGTAATTGTTATCATGATTGTATTGTCATATTATAAGTAAGTGAAAATTTATTTTTAAAATAGTGGATATAACATAAAAACTAATAATTCAATGGAATATGTTCACGCCCGTTGTTTTAGTAAAATTAGAAATAAACTCCTTTGTTTGAGTGTGAAAGAATAAATATTAAAAAACGAAGAAGAAATATCTTACCAAAATCATGTGAATTTTTTCAAATTTTGTTTATTATTATTGCCTTTCCCACAAATTTTTGTCACTATTAACTCATGAAAACTGTAAGCAAAATTATGAGTGTTAATGATGAATTACCCGCTAAAATTTGTTGACAGACTCTTTCTTATGTGGTACCTCGAAGTTCGTTGAATTTTTAACTCAATCAACTATCCCAAATAACCCATGCGATTTTTTAAGAAGAAGAAGAGTAGAAAACATAAAAAAGAATCGTAATTTAAAAGTTAAAGGAACCCTTCTATTTATAGCTAAAGGGAAGTAGTATGAATAGGTGCTAATTGTGCCTTATAAGAAAAGTTACAACCTTTCGAAAAAGTCATTGCTCATCGGAAAAGTCACAACCTTTTGGAAAAGTGACAACTCATCGAAAAAGCCATAACCCATCAAAAAAGTCACAACTCTTTGAAAAAATCACAACCCTTTAATATGAAAATGTATTTACTTTTAATATTATTAAATTAATAAAAAAATGATAATTTTTAATTGAGGGTATGATAGTAATTTAATATTCACGTTGGGAAGTTCATGATTTTAAGGTAGTATATATATCTATAGAGTATAGATGTGTCTGTAAGTAGGCATGTCTTCAATTGTGGACTTGTCATCTAGATAGTATATCTTTATTTTTTTTCTGCTCGTCTTCCATTTTTTGTATGGTTTATTCTCATTCAGGTCATGACCTTCAGAGTCCAGCATGCACTTTTTATCTTTTTTTCGGATAGTTGGTTAGCTAGTATGTTTTAGTGGTAACTTGTTCTAATAGGGTATCTAGTGCTAGTTACTCCCCCTATTTTGGGGTGTGTAATCTTAGACCCAACCTAGGCTAATGAAATTTGAAAGGGGATCCCCATGGTTTTTTGAAGGTGATAGAACTATTTGAGAGGTAATTCAAAGTAAGTGAGTAAATACTACTTAAGTTTTGAAATGGAAGGTGAAGGTAAACTTTGGGTAGGTAGACGAGAGCTAAAGATTTACAAGTTGTCATGATATCTTAGTGGGGGAGTGTTTCTGGAATTTTCTTGTAGTCACAAGTAGTATAAGGGTGTGAGAAATAATATTGATAATTGTGTTTAGTACTAGACACTAATCTTGAATTTGAGATGTGTATCGTGATCAGAAGATGGAAACATGAGGATGATGTCGTTAGTTTTGAGATCTCATCGAGTAGGTTTGACCTGAAATAGGTGAGGAGATCAATGTGGTACCTTGCAATGAACATGTGGTATTATGACCCATGTATGAGAGATATAAAGGTAGACTAGTAAGAGGTACACCCGAGGTGGTATGTGGCCAGACGAGGTCCCAATTAAGGTTAAGAAAAGCATCTTAGAAAGAGGTCTTAGTACCTGCTTATGGAGAATTTGGTAGTCATGAGATACCAAGTGTTAGAGTTGTACCAAGTGATTTAGAGTAATCAGCTTAAGACCTAAGGAGGAGATGATAAGATGAGAAATCAAGTCACGTGTTGAGAATAAGATAGTAATAATTTTAAAGAGTATGGGAGATATCATTTCAGAGGTCCTTTTAGTAGTGGACTGATTTTAGAATGAGAAGGTTAATGTTCTTATCATGTTAATGATGGTGTGATAGTTCCATCTTAAGGTTATAAATGAGAAGGAATAGGATGATGAGTTTTTACTATGATAAATAGTTAAATAAGAGCCCTCAGTTGGTTCCGAGTAGTAATGTGGGAAATTCTAGTATGGCAGAGATGATGAGAGAATGAGAACATCTTTTGTGTGATTAATGAGGTTTAGTCGATTAACTTTTCTTTAATCCCTCCTTATAATAGGTGACATAGTATAGTAATTAAAAGAGTAAAAAAATGAGACCAAAACGATCATGGGTGAAAATTGCTATTGAATGAATTCAGGAAATCAAGTGTGGTATGTGGATTGATCTATGGTCCGTAGATATATACCCTGAAAATCAGGTCAATTTCCGAGTCTCTGAAATTTGGTCTACGAGACCTATCTAATGTTTGTGGTTCCATTTACTTACTTTAGATCGTGTCCATAAAAGTGAGATCAAATATCGAGTGTTAGGATCTACGAGATCATCTACGACCCACAAAGGGTTTTACAATCCATAAACTTGCCACATTAAACTCAATATAATCATACTGCTTCTGAAGTTTATTCTATGAGCCCTATCTACGGTCCGTGGTTCCATCTACGACTCGTAGATACTGCTCGTAGATCCCAAAAGTTTCTGTAGACATAATTTATTAACTTTCTAGATCTTATAAGGATTTTAGGCTTCTCGAGTGTTACAATTTCATATTTAAATTATTAAATTCTTTTATCACCTCATGGACCATAATTCTCTTTAAATTGAAAACCCCCTAGTTGAATTTGTACTAAAATATTGAAATAATTTCATGCGAAACGCGTGAGGGTAAAAATATAAAAATCTTAAAATAAATCCACCGTACCCAATGTTTTCATAATTGTTCATAGGGTTTGGCGAACATTTTATCATTTAGGTTTGAAATTTGTTTTTGACCTAATTTACTCAAAAGGAAAAGATAAAACAATTCACATATAATGTCACTTGAAACTCTTTAAAAGACATTTTTAAGTGTTATGTTCACATTAAAGGAGCTTTTCATACACAAAAGTTTTACACATTATACTGTACCTTAAACTAATGAAGCAAAAATACTTATTAAAGTTTTCAAATTGCAAGAGACTTCACCTCATCCACTTTTCAGAGGTCTTCATACTTATACCACCTCATGAACCCTTAATAATTTAGAGTGCGCTGACACATGCAGGTTAGGAATTTTTCTAACCTAGACACTTTTTCCAGAATGGATTCATCAAGTTCAATCAGAATTTTCATTGGTGCGGGTGGAGGAAGGTATTCAGTAATTATGCAATACGATATATTGAGCACTTTCAAATTTTTAACCCCTCCAAGAGAATAACCAAAGCATGTTTAGATAAGTCCGTACACCTCAAACTCAAAACTTTCAAGTTTGGAAGAAATGAGACAAGTGCAGATACAAATTCTATGTCTCAGGGAGTCATATTCTTGAGGTCCGAAATCTTTTGCAAATTTTCTCGATGACATATGCAGGTTCTTCGGAACTAGGCATCGTGAATGATTCAAGATCTTTCCATGCATGAAAAGCAGTGCATATTGTTTGCTTTTCTAGTGTATCCCAAGCAGGCATAACAAGGTATTTAAGTTGTGGACACCTGAAAAAGAGGAGATTTAATTAGCTGTCCAAATTATCTCAGACGCTTGCTATACAGTTTCTTTATTTAAGGTACAATACTATAGAAAGATTAAAGTTTATAGGGGAATACCTCTTGACAGTATAAGTCAACTGATTGTTGCCAACATATAAACTGTAATGGATGATCAATGTCAGTATGTTTCCACGACTAAGGTTCAAAAAAATCTTTAGGATGCGGGTCAATTTTTCACGAGAAGGAGTATCGACATATATGTACAGCGGTATTGAAACTCTGATGAAATTTGACTGCATAACTGACAAGTCGATCATTTTCCAGAGACGTTGGTCAGAATAAGCCGATTGCCAAGCAAGACAAACTTGAGGAATTACAGAGATTAATTGGAATAGGTCGAAGTACTGAATATCTTCACCAGCATATAAATTTTAAGGTCCTCCCATCTCCTTACAGGAGAATTTCCTTTTTCCATCACAAAAACTTCAATCTTTTCTTGTTTATGAAACGACATTGTAAAAGCTTCAATCTCCGATGTTCATGTAGAGCAAAGAAAGGTTATTACTTCTCTAGATCAAAGAAGAATATTTGAACTCCTGACATCAAATCGATGTTGCTTATTGCCATTTGTATTCTTTTGAATATTCTGAGACCATAAAGAATAAAAAGTTAAGCCTTGCAATATAAAGAAACATAGAAGATAGTACAAATACATCAGATGGGTACTGTGATGCCCAAAAGTGAAGAAACTAAGAAAATATAACCTGGAATTAAGTTGGTTGTAGATAACGATGTTTGAAAACTATATGGAGAACGGTAGCATACAAGAATCAAACTACTTACATGAATAATAGACAACACATAGTTTATGCTAGAACATATATAATCATTCTAGATCATATAAACTTTCAGAATTTAATTTCATAATTACCTCTTGAAGTGTGAACAAACACCTTCAGGTGAATCCACAAGCTAGTCGACAAGCTAGAACCTTCACTCAAATCCAAAACCTAGTCTATAAACTGGACCAGAGTTCTACGGTCTTCTACAGTGATCCCAAGTTTACTTCCGAACTCTCTCAATACTTGGGTGGACAACTATTTTATAGAAAACTTATCTCCTTTCAAGGGTTAGAATAAATCCTATTTATAGAGATTTCTTCCCAGTCAAAGGTGAAGGAATACCATGTCTTTCCTTAGAATAGAATGAGAATAAATCTGCCTTTCCTTATAATAGAAAAAGTTATATACTTCTCCCTTACCTTAGAACAGAGAAAGATGCATACATCTCCCTTTCCTTAGAATAGAGAACGACACATATTTCTCCATTTTACCTTTAGAATAAATTCTGAGTTCTACTTAAATATGGGCACGGTAGGGGCCACCGAATTCATAACCGAGGCTTCCTATTATTAAAATAATTCCAAATAATTGATTTGAATTATTCTTACCATAATAAATTACAAATCATCCTACAATAAATTCGTAATTGCACTCCTCTATTTATATTTCGAAATTCACATTAAACACATATGTAATTCTCCTTTTTAAGATTATAGATACTAATCAATAAATTAAATTAGTGACGAACATAATTTAATGATCAATTTCCTTTACAGCACTGGTTAACTTATTTCATGTGTCGCATTTATAAATCCTCTTGAAAGGTTTGACACAATGAAAGCTTTTTATCTTCTCAAAAAGGCATATGATCAATCTCTAAATCTAGATATGGATTCCGTCAACTAACTTATTATTTCACCAATATATCTTATCATCATCCAATCTACTAGGCATATTGACCGATCTTAGATTCTCACCTTTTAATAAATCAAAATGATAATTAACGTTTACAATTATAATAGTTATATCAGGATTAATAATATAAGTACATTTAATAGTTTAGACTATATCTTTTTGTCATTCAGTCTAAAGCAACTATCTCTACTCGATCTCGTTAAATACATACAAAATGCACTAGCGATAAAAGTTGGAAATATATCATTCTCATAATCAATATAAACTACATATAATCATGCTACAATTGTAACGATGACAGGTTTAATTCCCATCTTAGATTGTAAGCAAAAAAAAAACTTTATACTTATAAGAGCCGATGATTTAATACACTATGTATAAGCGTAGCTATACACTAAATCATCTACTACATAAGTAGAGAGAAACGATAAACGAATATATGATCTATTGAAATAAATAAATAATTATTCTACAATAAATACTTTATCTAAAATATGGTTAATAGTATATATTCAAACAAATGACGGAAAACTAAGTTCTTGCAGGCATAGCTTATGGAAGTATCACATTCTGGATAAAAAATAATCATTAGTCAGAGAAAAATGATGCAAAATAAAAAAAAATTGGAACTCGCATTATATTCTGTCAATTTTCTGATGAATGTCTCTCAAAGTGAGTGTATTTCCATTTTATAGAGAGAATAAATATTACACATCCCTAAAAATATGTCATTACTATCCCTAAAGATCAGCAATTCTATCTATACAAATCGGCTATTCAATCCCTTAAATCTGATTTCCTATCCCTCAAAATCCACTATTCTATCATAATGTTTATTCCTTTGATTCTACAACAAATCTGATGATCATACTAATTTATATTACTATCTAATTAAAATAATATATACAAATATATATATGTCCATCATGCTAACCTCCGCCCTCAAATTGATGATGCTGGATTAAGAAGCATCAATTTACCTACTAGAAACTAATGACGATGTCGTGCCATGGATTTTGTAAACGCATCAGCTATTTGAAGATCACTCGGAACATGTGGAAAATTAACGACTCCTTTGTCTACAACTTCTCGTATTTAATGAAAACCTACTTTGATGTGTTTGGTCCTCTCATGAAAAACTTGATTAGTAGAAATCTGGATAGCACTTGTATTATCAAGATGGAGAGTAGGATGACATTGAGAAAATCCAATATCAGCGAGTAATCCACGAAGCCATACAATCTCGAAGCAAACAGTAGACATGGATCGATATTCAGCCTCTGTTGAAGAATTTGACACACAATCTTGCTTTTACTCTTCAAAGATATCAACGACTCTCCAAGAAACATGCACCAACCAGTGACTAAACGACGAGTAACAGGACATCCCGCCCATTCAGAGTCACTAAAAGCATTAAGACGAATGAGAGAACCACTTGGAAAGATCAATCCATGAGTAGATGTTACTAGAAGATACTGAATGCTGCGACGAACAACCACTAAGTGGAAATGACGGGGAGCTTTCATACAGACTAACTTGTTGTAATGCAAAAGAGATATCAGGCCGAGTAATAGTTAGGTACTATAGACTCCCAACTAATTGTCGAAACATAGTTTGATCAGGAAGAATATCGTCTTCCTCATTACGATACTTCACATTCAATTCCAATGGAGTATCTACGGAGAAAGTATCTTAAAGAACAGCAAAAGAAATCAGATCTTGAGCATATTTGTGTTGGTTTAGAAACACCTAAAGCAACATTATGAACATACAAACCCAATAAAATGTAAGAGTACCACGACCTTTCATATGAAAAGAATCTTTAAGCTGCTGTGGGAAGCTAGTGATTAGTGAAGAATCGGTTCCTTTGATAATAATGTAATTTAAATACACCAAAAGAAGAACACAACCTGTAGATGTTTTCCGAAGAAACAAAGACGAGTCATATTTTCTCTTCTCAAAAGAAAACTGTCGAAAAATATATCAGAACTTATCAAACCAAGCTCTTGGAGCTTGTTTTAATCCATACAAAGACCGCTTCAACTTGCATACATGTGGTGTAGGCGATGAGAAAAAAACCATATGGAGGTTTCATATAAATATCTTCTTTGAGATTAAAATATAATGGAGAAAAATATTTTTGACATCCATTTGATAAAGAGATCAGTTTTGTGAAGCAGCAATAGCAATAATAGTTTGCAAACCGTAGTCATTTTTGCTACGGGTTCAAAAGTCTCCCCATAGTCCACCCCATACTCCTGTCTCTTACCAAGAAAACCAATCGAACTTTTTACTGATCACGAGTTCCATAAGAATGAAATTTGATTGAATAAACCCATTTACATCCAATAGGGAGGACATTTGAAGGACATGTAACAATGTCCATGTGTCATTTTCTTTACGAGCCAAAAGTTCTTTCTCCATTGCTTTTTGCCGACATTCATTCTTGGAAGCTTGTGAGTAACAAGTTTGAAGAGAAATGTTTGATAAAATAGAGGAAAATCCATACAAATTGGGAGTAAGCGATACGTTGGTAGAGCATCGAGCAGGTTAAAGAGGACCAGATCTTGAAGAATTCTAAGATTCTAGTTGTGGTATAGTTTCAGGCGGCGGATCAGTGTCGGGATAGGATAAGTTTGGCCGACGTCATTCATACACAAATCTATGATTGATTCTCTTAAAGGAAGATGATAAATCCTCAAAAGTAGGAAGAAGAGGAGAATCAGAAGATGAATCTACAATCATAGGACAAAAATATTGATTCTCAAAGAAAACCACATTTGTGAGAACGTGGATCACAACAAATAAAACCTTTTTGTGAAGTACTATAAACCATAAAAGAACATTTAATAGATTGTACAGAAAGTTTATTGCGATGTGAAGGAGGCAAATTCACAAAAAAAGTTTATTGCGATGTGAAGGAGGCAAATACACAAAACGAACACAACCAAATGTATTCAAATCACTATAGTTAGGATTTTGGTGATAAAGACGAAAATATGGACACTCTAGATTTTGCACTTTAGATGACAATCTATTAATTAAATAGACAAAAGTAGAAAAAGATTGCACACCAATATTTAGATGGTATAGATGAATTAATCAACAAAGTACAAGGTACATCTAAAAGATGGCGAGTTTTACGTTCAGCAACTCCATTTTGTTGTTGTCACACCCCGAGCCTACGCCCTGGGCTGGACTGTAACTCGAAGACCATTGCTGGTCTTGAGTGGAACCATGTCCTGGATTTCTTACTCAACGGAAGACAATAATTATATCCATCACATCAATGAACTTAATTAAACTAAAAAAAAGATATAGTAAGTAAGAATGTTTTAAAACTGAAACATTCAACTTGGCCAAAACTGGAAATCCAAGTCTTAACAAGAGAGATAATACTGAAAAAACTCAAAGGACTAACATTTGTCTGAGAATCTATGAAGCCTCTAAAACTGAGGTTGATGTTGCGACAAACCCCATAAAATCCTAATGAACTAAAATAGAAAACAATGAAATGGATCCTCCAGAATGCAAAGAGGCTCACCAACGGACTCTGGTGCTCACTGGATCAATGATGCGCCGCAATGCCGATCCTAGCTACATGCTTCTGCATCATAATATGATGCCGGAAAACTGTCATCAATACATTGAATGTACTAGTATGCGAGTTGGAATGCTAAAACACATACATTGGCTTGAGTGGAAAACTGAAGAGCTTACGTGGCTCAACTCAACTCTACAAGACTGAACTCATTTCACTATAAAGCCATTTAAAACAAGTGAAATATAAGTAAAATTTGTTTAAAAGAAGATGCAAACTCTGAATGTATGCAAAGATATGATATAACTCATAGGTGTATGTAAAAATACAAATAGATGTGCATTAAAAATACATTAACTTATGTGACATTTTTTCTAACTGACAACCATCACTTAAGAGCTATAGTGATGATAGAAAGTTTGCCCCATGCTGCCAGGGCCATCCTATACCTTGTCATTAGTTAGAACATGAACTACTAAGTGGATCCACTAGTCTATGCTAAAAAACACTCAAGGAATAATCTAAAAAGTATGACAATTTTCTACTCATGGTGGCTACATGGTTTACGAAGGCTATGAGTTATCTGAACTCTCCCCCATATTTTTTTTCTCAATACTACTCCCAAAATATACTAACTCTTATGTTTTTAAAACATACTTCCTTCTGTTATTTGAGAAAGACTTATGAAACTTGAAATAAATTTCTTGCCCTTATCTTTACTCTTAACTCGACTTGATCCTTAAGTTATAAAACAAAGTTAAAAGCATTTGCAAAAGATTTCTTGAAAAGAATTTAAGAACTTTCTAGACTTGACTCTTAACTATCCTTGAATTTGAAGTTATTCAAGGTTGAAATTCATGTTTCTGGATGATTTCTATATGTTTAGAAGTCATTTATAATAGTTTGAATCATTAGGCAGTGATGTAACACTTTAGAAAGACTTAGATGGACTAAATTACGAAAGCTGGGTGAAAACGCCGATTCCGGCACATCAAGGGTGTGCTGCGCCGGCCCCAAATTTCAGAGGTCCCATTTTGCTGCACTGCTGGAGCGCCGCCCCAGGCCCTCTGGCGGAGATTGGGAGCGCCGCTCCTTACATTCCCACGTGACGCATGACAAACTTTCCTCTCATTTTCTAACCTTAAATCATGTTAATTCGATTTCTTTTCTCAAATTCACTTAGATTTCATGTAACCATATAATATAAACAAGGATCCGACCCAATGATCTCAAGAAAAAACACTTTCTACCTCAAGAAAATCCATAAATCTCAACTCATATTCAAGAACGAAAACAATGCAAGAACTACCGACAAGAACATTCAAAATCCAATTGTTTTAGAACTAGATTACGCTTAATCAAACATTCATGGCACGTGGGTGAAAAATCCAACGTTATGAGAGACCCACATACCTTTTTAGGAATCACCCAGACGAAATCCACAAGTTAACTTCAAGGATCTTGACGAACCTTGAACGCCCTTCTCCTTTCTACTCTTCTCTCAAAACCTTAACTCTTTTGTGGAAAGTGCAAACTGATTTAATTCACTAAATTAATTAACAAAAAAGAAATAAATAAATAAGGTAAGAAATACCAAACTACCCCTTAAAATTTGGATTTGGACTTCCCTTATTCCGACAGCCCAACTTCTAAAGCGTATTACTTACTCATACGAACACGGAATCTTGCAAACTTGGCGGCGTTGGAAAGATAATCCCAAGGGATTTCCAACCATATCTAGAACTACTCCTAACTCATCCTGATCTAGGAGTTATAGACATTAGGAATTGACCAACAACACACTTTTTAATTTACTTTAAAAATTCCAGATTTACTTTATACTTCCGATAAATAAGTATTTCCTGATTTTAAACTCCTTTCTAGTTCTTTCTAGTTGCGAGATGTTACAATATCTCCCCCTCGGAAATATTCTTCCTCGAATGAGGTTATTCTTACTAGACTAAGGGTAGTAACATCAAGTTCAAAGACCCAACAGGCAAATTTAACAACAACATGCTTATTCATAACTTAAATAGTACTAAGAAGAAAATTAGTACCTTATCTGCATTTTCTTCGGATCAAAAGAGATGTGGATATATCTTCTTCATATCTTCTTCATCTTCCCAACTAGTTTCTTCAACAACTTAGTTCCTCAAAGGACTTTGACTGACCAACTTCCTTTGTTCTCAACTTGCGAACTTGGTGATTTAGAATTTTCACAGTAATCTCCTCATAAGAAAAGTTATCTTTGATCCCAATAGTTTCAGTTGGTAAGATCAAAGAAGGATCCCCGACGCACTTCTTCAACATGGAATACCGGATAAATTCTAATGGTAGCTCCAACTCATAACCTATATTGAAAATTCTCTTGGATATTCTATAAGGTCCAATAAATCGGGGACTAAGTTTCCCCTTCTTAGTAAACCTCATAACACCCTTCATAGGTGAAACTTTCTAATAAGCCCAATCCTCTACTTCGGACTCTAACACTCTTCATCAGTGTAGAATTTCTTACGACTCAATGTTGTTTTCAACCACTCTTTAATGAGCTTCACCTTCTCCATGACTTGATGAACTAGATTCTCTGCTATAAACCCTATTTCACCAACTTCAAACCATCCAATAGGGGATCTGCATATTCTCCCATAAAGAGTTTCATATGGAGCCATTTGGATGCTAGAGGTGTAAGTATTGTAATACGCAAACTCAATTAGAGGTAGGTGATCATCCCAATTACCTTTGAAGTCAATCACACATGCCCTCAACATATCCTCTAGGATCTGAATAGTGCGCTCTGCCTGCCCATCTGTCTGTGGATGAAAGATAGTACTTAACTTCACCTTTGAACCCAAACTTTTTTTAAAGGATTTCCAAAATTGTGCAGTAAATTGTTCACCTGTATATGAAATGTTGGAGACCAGAGTATGCACCATGGATGTGGCCGACACTCATGAACCTTAGCATGTCCCAAAGTGAACCATCATCATGGATGACTACAAGCGCAAGACTAACTTAAGCAAGAAAAGCTTAAAATTGAATATAAAATCAATAACTCAAATATAAATCTTTAAATTAAAGAGATTAACTATGAATAAAAACAATATATTGAACTCGCCATAAAGAGGAAACTTAAGTCTTTAAAACATTTAATAAGATAAATGAATAAGACAGACATCTCAACAATACTGACTATGTATGAACTCTCTAACTGATAAAGATGGAAATCGGGACAAGACCCATGAGATCCTAACTAAACTTAAAAGTAAATGAAATCCTCTGGAAGTAAAGAGGATCACCATAGCTAACTCAAACTCTCGGGTGTATCAACCAAGCTCCTGTTCATGATCCTGAATACATGTGACTGCATCATGAGAAGATGTAGGCCAAATGTCTCAGTACGTTGAATGTACGAGCATGTAAGGAAAATTCTAAAGCATAACATAACCTTGAACTCGATAAAAATAGGAACATACTTACCTCTTTTTAAACTTACTCAACTCAAGAAATACTCAAAACTACTCAACTTACTCTACTAAAAAGTACTAAAAGATAAGATACTCAACTCAGAGATTAGATGCTCAACTAAAAGATTAGATATTCAACTCAAAGATTTGATATTCGACTGGGTACTCAACTATGGATGCATGCAATATATAGAAATCTTTATAAAATATTGAGAACAACTTAGTTCATTAAATAAAAAGCGATAACAAAATCAATTTTACTTATATAATAAAGTAATATAAATTTTGTGGTAGATTTTCTAATCGAAAACACCACTATGAGCCTAAGTGGTGATACAACACTTTACCTCACGCTGCGAAGGACCATCCTATACATTGCCATCACTATAGGACCTAACATAACTTAGTGTATTCACTAGCCTATGCTAAAAAGCATCTTAAGGAGTCATCTAAAAAGTATGATCCTTTAGTAACCATGATGGCTACATGGTTTATGGAGACGTTGAATTATCTTAACTCAAGCTCGTCCCCATATCGGTGCTCAATACTAGTCCTAAATTGTACTTTAGCTCATTGGTTTGTTAAAACAAAACTCTCTCTTTGGTTAGATATAATTACTCAAAACTTAGCTTAAAATCTCTCTAGGAAATCATAGTTTCCTCTTTACGGAATGACTAGCCCTAAGGTTTATTTGGAAATCTTAAATTCTTTTATTTATTAAAACTCTTTTGAAAATCTCAATTTCCTCTCATCGTAAATGTGAAAATGATGAGTTCTCAAATTGGACTCATCTAGGGCCTTGTTTTAATGAAAATAGTGTCCTCGATTGTTTGTTATATCTGGATATCTAATAACTAATTCTAAGTTTTAGGTATTTGAAGATTTGGTAGAACCATGGACACTTAGAAGAAAATGGAAGAAAAGAGCTGAAGATGCAAAGTGCAGATCGCCAAACAGACTTGGTGATACGCCGTACAACAACGTTCCGCCTTTTGTTATAACAAGTAAGCCTAAAGGAAATGGATCAAAAGGCGACGAAAAGGAGCATTCGGTGCTTCACCAAATAGTTCCACGAAGCAGAGTTATTCCGCCCAATGTTACATCATGCATGGATACAAAGGAAAGGCACAAACTACGACGAACCAGAGTAAGGGTGAATCGCCGAATCACTTGGCGATTCATGACTAAACATGCCAAATGGATCCACCAGCACTAAATTTGAAGTCTATATATACTGAATTCTTTTATTATTTAGACATATAAATTGAGAGAGTGAACATCATTATATTTTTCTAGTATTATTTTAAAGTTTTAAGAATTTTTCTCTGATGTTTGGAGAGGGTTTTTGGGGAAGCTTGAATAACGAAGTTCTTCTTCCAATCTTGGAAGTGGGTCTTCTCTATTTACCTTCCTTTGTTACTTTTAATGTTTAATCTCTTATACCCACTTGATTCCTTTATCATTTTAAGTATATTTGAATATTACTTTATGTGTGGCTAAAATCTCCAATTTTAGGGTGTGATTTATTAAATATTTGTTGATATTATGGTCGGGTCTTGCTTGTTTATATGATTAGACGCATTTTAATGGTGATTTCACTCGTGGTTGTGTTGTAATTTTAATGGTTTTGTAGTTGCAAATACAAAACCACCCATGGGGGGTCGCAAAACCAAGACCACTAGATTGATGGCCTAAGGAGTTGGTCGACATGAGGTTCAGCCCGAGAGGGTGAGCCTTAGTCCCATATCCAATCACCCTCTATGGAATTTTTATAGTGTGGGTAAGGCGTAGGCTTGTTTGTTTAGACGAGTGGGTGTCCGAGAGGAACCATTTGATATGGGGTAGGTTACCTGAGACGGAATTTACTTTCACCTAAAGCTTAGTCTAGTCACCATTTTCTTGTGAATTTTCCTATCTAAAGCATGTACCATTAGTTTGTGTCAACATATATTGCAGTATCACCCCAAAAACTTTCCCCTATACTTGTTTTCTCCTTTGTTTTTGCTAATTTTACTAGTTGTGACAAAAAAACTCCTTTTTGATATTTTCCACTTTGGTGTGACAAGTTAAACTTGTTTTTTTAATACTCGAAAATGTCTTATACTATCACTATTTAGAACGGAATTATAATGTCACATCCGGAGAGCATCCCCTAGAAGTAACATCGCGTACTTGACCACTCAGAGGTCTTATACAAGCCCATAGTTATCATTCATCACATTCTCATAGGTTAATTTAGCGGAAAATTTAAAACGTTCTTAGCACATCATATGCTACAACATCACTTTATTTATATAAGAAATATTATAATACATAGTTAAAGACTCTGGTCTCTTTTTTCCATCCTAGACTTAACATCATTAGAGTATATTAGGGACACGTCCCTTACAACATAATCATAAGTAAACAATTACAAGACTTAAAGCATAACTTGACATAGGACATCCTTGAATCTTAAGGAACCCTCTTGCTTGAGCTTGGGAAACACATAACGAGCTCCTCAATCTTAGAGACATCCTTTTAAGCATCAAAACCTACACTTTGTGTAAAAATAGAGAAGAATGGAGTTAGTACAAGAATGCACCAAGTATAACAACCATGCAAAAACATGCATTTAAAAGGGACATTTTTCATGAAATCATACTTCATGCCTTTTTGAGAAATCCTCCTAAAGCTTTGATACAATAGCATCTATACAATTCACATACTTCATATAAGCATATTCAATGGTCATCAATCATATAAAATCACACATAGAATTTAAGTCACATTTGGGGTCACTTTACAGTAACATATTTGCACTTTACAGTAAGCTTCCTTTCTTTTAATTTGTTAACTTCCCAAGTACCCCTCTAGTGATACTTGGTGCAATGCATCACCTTAAGGCCACAAAAAAAGTATACATGCAACCTACATAAGCCAGCACATACCATCATAGAAATATAGCACACCACAAGACACCTTTAAGTCTAAGACCCTTAAGGCATTACAGTGAACCATAGTCAATGACCTTACTCACAATCCTATCCTAAGTCTACTAGTGCAATGTACATGTCAAGCCCTACAACCTCACGCATACTTAGTAAACCTATTATAAGACCATAAGCATCAAAACATGTACTTCACACTTCAAACATAATACTATATTCAACTACTTGTAACCCAAGTAGGACCTTTATTCACATAGTCAATAAGATCAATATCATAGACATGAGGAAAGACCTCATCATATAGTCAAGACTACAAAGTCATGCATAATAAACATATACATAGACACATGATTAGAACACCTTCCTAGGAATCCTTCAAGAGCCACTTGTGCAATGTATAGGTGAAGTCACATACCCCACCTACACTAAGAAACTACCCTTAGGTTATCCTATTTAGGGTCTTTACTTTAATTCCATTGTCCATTTAACATTAGGGAAACTATATCCTTAACCAACACTAAGACCATGGGTTCTAAACATGGAATTTGATGTTGTAGAGCCTTACACTAATGGAAGGTGTTCTTACCTAGCCAAGGTAGAACATTGATACATGTTAGCATACTAGTGAAATCACTTGCTAGATACTATGTGGCAAGCATAGTTTGTGGAACTAAGAGATATACATAACCCTCTACATGCTCATTAGCATTGGAGCCTCATCTCATGAGAAACCATGGGTGAATCTTTCTCAAGGAAAGTCAACACCTCATGTGGAACCATAGGTGAATGTTCCTCCAAGGGAAGTCAACACCTTATAAGAACCCAATGGTGAATCTTCCTCCAAGGGAAGCAAGCATCTCTCATTGTCAAGTTCACTAGGTGCTAAGCTAAGTTCCCTTTTTATTAAAAAGCCTTTATTACCTTACTTTATAAAATATTAGGCTTTAGGAGATTCACTCCCCATATACTAAGCTCATAGGTCATAAATGAGAGTTCATCAACCTAAATCATGTGAGAAACCCTTTCACATGGACATAGTATATGTAAGCACGTATCTAGTTTAGGGTACTCGTGAGCACTCCTTTCAAGGCCCCTCCATTGACTAGATTATCATACATATGTGTGTGTATACTTATATGTGACCAAACCTTTCACATAACACATAATTGTCACACATGTTCATATATCAATGCATAAGTCTATAGATATAACTATATGAACAATCCTTTCATATAAGCACACCAAGACACTATGCACATTCATACTTTATCATATCATATACTTAACATCATAGCATACAAGTCATATTCATAACATGTTCATACATTCGTATGCATGTACTTAGAGGACCAACCTAGGAACTATCCTATCAAGGTACACATGTGCGATGCATAGACAAGGTCCCATATCCTTGCCTATACTAGTACACCTATCAAGTCATCCTAGTGAATGATACATCGCACAACATCATAGAATAGATAGCATAACATAAGACTCATTTATTCAAGACTTGCAACATTTTTACAGTAAGCTCTAGTCATTATGCACCTATATTAACTTTACTTCACATATAGCATTATAAGACCTTATCATAGGCAGAAAATATATATAAAGTTAACATAACCATTTACATGCTCCTAATATTAGCCATACAACCTAGATCATATCTAGAATAGAAACTAGGCATAGGCTCCACATAGGGTGATCATCACCAACACACATTCATAGTATAATTGCCTTCAAGGCCATAATCAACACACATATATTGGAAGTAAGGTAGACACCGCCACCATATGTGGACCATACCACAAAATGCCATACAAGACTTCATCAACTATCAACACTTATAAGGAAAGTAGAAGAAGTGGGAATCTTACCAATTTCTCAACCTTTGGTCATCAATGAGCAATAGACATATTTCATCAACAATTCAAATCTAGGGCAGTATCTAAAGGTATACTAACATAATCGAAATCATACATTAATCATTATAAGATTAAGATCATATTAAGTCCACTACATCATCAAATTATAGAATGCGAAGGGAAGTTGATCTCTTACCAATTCTTCCTTACATGGATCATCAATGATCAACATCCTTAATTAATTAAAATACAATATATGGCAGTAGCTACAAGTATCTTTTCATAGACGAAATCATACGTTCATACCCTATAGAGTCTACATTACGGTGAATACCAATCTATAAGAAGTAGAGATCAAGTTCTTCAAGTATCAATCCACATTGGGACAACAAAACATAATCCCTCGTAATAACGCATTATAGGCAGTAGCTAAAGTGCAATTAATCATACGCGAAGTCATGCATAAGCTACTATGAATTCATGCTACTAACATCTACCCTACATCATCAATTCACTAGCAAGTAGAGAAACATAGATCACTTACCAATCTCCCCTGATTTGATCATCAATTATTCATACTCACAATTTTTCAACAATACACATATAAGGCAGTAGTTCAAGAGACCCTAACTTAAAAGAAATCCTACTACAATTGTCAAGAAATTGAGATTACAGTGAGCATGTAGAAGAACATAGGCCACTTTTTCAAACCACCAAACCTTGATCCACATGGATCACTAATAAACAATTAACCATCAATATACAATATACACATTATATATAAGCAATTCAACATGCTAGAATCATAATTCAATCAATAAAAAGTCACGATCACAATGCCCATACATAGGCTACAACGAAAGTTGAAGGAGACAGGGGTTCATGACGCAATTGGATTGAAATCCACGTTACAATCATCATATTAAAATCAATTTATCATGATTAATCCTTAGAAAACATTTTGAGAAAGAACCCATTGCTAGATTGAATAAGAAGAGATCTGATCATGAAACTCCTTTGAAAACTTTGAAAGGAACTCTCTAGATGGAAGATTAACTAGAGATGAAGTATCACCATACCTTAATGTAGAAGAAAACCTCTAAAACATGATAAAGAACCCATAAAAATCCAAGCTCCAAGATGTTCTTGAGCTTCACCTTCAATGGAGGTTCTAGAGAGAGTTTGGTTTGGGAGGGAAGTCTAATTTGTGTGAATTGAATTGGGAATGGGGTTGTCACGTTTTTTATCACTTAAATACACCCAAAAATAACCAAGAAAACATTTAGGGTCAGTTTAGCACATGGGGTGAATTCCCCATTCACCCCTTAATTAAAACAGCGTGCATGGCTGCAGTTGTAGGCACCATCGACGGACACAAACGACGCCCTGTAGGTCCATCGACGGGACGTACTGCAGGCCATCGTGTGGGTCTGAGGATTGACAACAGCCTTAATCCTTCAGCAGTCTAAGTTCCCATAGAC
This sequence comes from Solanum lycopersicoides, assembly GCA_022817965.1. Lineage (NCBI taxonomy): Eukaryota > Viridiplantae > Streptophyta > Magnoliopsida > Solanales > Solanaceae > Solanum > Solanum lycopersicoides. The sequence continues at coordinate 30,524,167 of CM040618.1, read as the reverse complement.
TCCTCCCCATAGATGGGGCATTTTTGGAGTGACGAGGCACCCTTTGGCTTCATCAATTGACACTACCAAGGCAGTGTCTCGACTACCTATGGGTCCTCCATGAGGACTTCTTGCAGGGACCTTGGGGAGTCATACCCGGACATTTTCAACGTGAATATACACCTTAAAATGTCAAGTACCTTACACATAAGTTTCACCCAAAACAATTACACGCAACACGTCCAAACATGCTAGGCACACTCAAGACACACACATGCACGTCTCAAGGGCTAACTTTCAAATGTCTTAGACGTTCTTGGACGTTTGAACTCTAATCTTCATTAAATTCACCATACTGATTATAAACATCATTATTACTCATATAAGGACTTCATAAGCCAATGACACACATGAAATCTCATAAAATCACATAAGGCCCCTTTGGTGACTAGTCGTCGAACGTCTTGGTCGTCCCTTGACGTTTAACTTCCAAATAACTTAAAATTAAACATGCATACTTTAAAAAACTTAATTAACATGTTAACAAGCTTATAGGAACAAGTGAGTGTCTAGAAACCCTAACTAACTTTGGGGGTCTTACATCTAAGTAGCTACAACTTTCACTACCACTCCCTTGGGACACGACTCGAACCTTTGGTTGGGTTACTTTACTAGCTTCGATTCGTAGACACTTAAATTGTAGTTTAGTGTCACTGATAACGAAATATACAAATATTAACATATTGAAGCATCAAAATGGCATCGATACCGGGGAGTGGTGTCAAGTGAAGATGTAGTTATTTAGAGTTTTTAGTTCTTTGTAATGTTGTTTCTAATAATTTGACTTTTAGTTTTGTTTTTATTTTGTCTTTTGTATTTGTTTGTGCAGGTCCTCTAAGCATGACAGAGGGAGAGGGTGGCAAGCCAGTTGACGCAGATGAAGAAGTCGAGAGTATCTTCATAATAGCTACACTAGTATCTCAACTAAGCGACTTGACCTCCAAAATATCTGAGGTGGAAAATCAGTGCAATTGCAAAGGTAAGTATATACCTCCCCACGCGAGGAAAAGCTCTAGAGAAAATGTGAAAAGTCGTGTTGAGGACACACATCAAATCATTCTCCAAAAAATCACCGATAAAGATCGAGTGTTGGACGAAATGACAGAGAGTATTGAAGAAGTAAATCAGCTAATCCGATCTCACTCTAGATCAATTCAGTACATTAGATCATTCGTGATGTTTTCCATGCCTAAACTCCACCCAAACAATAAATTGGGGTTACCTACTGATACTAGTCCTAACTCCAACATCATAGAGTGAGGCAGGATCTACGTCGATCCACGCCGTTAAATAAGGAGCTTCTTGGGAGGCACCCAAAGGTCATAACTTAGGATTTACTTTTGTAAATAATGGTTTTTTATTGTTGCAGGTCAAAATGAGGAAAGTATAGGGAATTTCATATTGGCGGGAAGAAGGTCCATTTCACGATACGCCAAAAAAAGTTGGCTAGCCCAAACGAATTCCGTTGTTTGGCACAATGCAAGAGCATGTAAAAAAAAATTGGAGCATCACAAGCCTATTAGGAGATCTCGATGCAAACAGCCAATCTTGCCCCAGAAAATTGAATTTTTTGAAGAAAGGGTGGGATAAAAGACTAGAACGGCTATATAAGCGCCAAAGGTCAAATTTTTAAATCTCTCACTTTCCCTCATTTCAAACTCTCCAAAATCACACCAAAGGTATTATTTTCGTTAGTTAGTATTTTAGTACGTTAATAGTGCTTGGGGTTGGATTACGTTGTTGCCTAGCGTTACAAAAGTTATCTGATCGCCATCAAAGGTTAGTCTCTAAATCCCCAATATTACTTTTGATGATTTTGTACTCTTTTGCAAATATAGTATTAGGATGATGTTTTTTTAGCCCTTCTAATAGAAATAACCTTCTTAGATGCTAATTTTAACTTGTAAAACGCCTGATATGCCTACAAGAATCGAATGCATGAGTGTGCTTATTTTGAGTGTAAAGATTTTGATTTGGGCGTTGGATGTTCGCTGCCAAATTTGTTGGGCGAAGTCTAAGTAACCCACAATTGTTCTAATCAACGATAATTATTCTACGAAGGAATGGTGACAACTTTCTTGAGGGTAATCATAGTTAATTGGCCAAAACTTAGCTTGATAGGATGACGTCTGAGTATTCCGGGGTGATAGGAAGTATGGATTTTGCATAAATTTCATATTTACATGCCTAAATTGTAGTTGTAATGATTGTAAGGGTGATTTTAGGATCAAATTGAGACACATGCATGTTTGGTTTTTCGGCAGAGTGGGTCGAGTTCGCCGAATGACTCAGCGGTTCGCCTAGTGGTAATAGATCGCCCTTAGCATGCCTCTTTTCCCTCCCTCCCTGTATAACTTGGCGGACAATCTCACCTTCGCAAAACAAGTAGTTTGCGATACGCTGAATTGTACATTCTACCTCATAGTTAAGCAGACTATATGCTAAACTCCTTTGGTGAGCCGACCTAGCTCGCCAAGGTGGAGCGGCGATTCACCTACAGGAAAGGTGAACATCTATATAGTAATTCTTCTTGTATGTAAAATCAACTACTATTACGACTAATAGGAGATTATTATAGATATGGTACGCACCAAAAAACACGCAACTCACAAATATAACATCATCAGGTATATGATTCAATGAAGGAGGCTCAAATCGTCCGAAAAGAGGAGGCGAGGAGGTCCAAAAAGGTAAGGGCAAAAGAAAGAAAAACATCATTAGCAAGAGGACAGACGCAAAAATTGGAGTTGAGCAAAATGAGTCAAAATATGATCAACTGCTAATTCGAAGGCAGTATAGGCTAAGAAGTACGCCTCAAAATCCAACTAGAAAGGTTTCACTAGATGCTACCACCCAAATCAGTCTAGCCTCAACCACAACTCCTCTTGGGCAAATTCCAAAACCATCAGACTCCTCCATTGTCCCCCGAGCATGTGCTAGCCCATCCACCGTGGCTATTATACAAATTAAAGGGTTATGGGGAGCAAACCATTATTGGGGAGAAGCTCTTGTCTATAGAGAGACTAGCAAAAAAATACCCTGAAATCTTAAAAAAAACACTTTCATGGGTTCGAGAAATTCACGAGGCCTCGAGTCCCATACATTCCCTCCTGGGTTACGGAATTTTACACTACATATGGAGCATTATCTCATAAAATAAAAAGCACACAAGTTAGTTTAGACAAGTAAGGTCTATCACAATCAGAGGCACGATAGTAGACTGCTACGTAGAACATATTAACGTTGGGATGGGAAGGGCACTACATCCTGAACATCCTTATGATGGATTTCCCCAGGCCTAATCATTAGATGACCTGAAGGAGTGGTTGGCTCCTCTGATTTTTGAAAACTCTGAGAGATGGATCGGGGTTGGAGCTCCTATAGAAAATAGGGACATGAATGTTGTTGCTAGTGTCACGACCGGAATCTAGACCACAGACGAGACTGGCGTCTTTGACCTCTCACAGGTCGCAGACAAGCCTACTTACGTCATTCTTACTTCATCTAGGTTAATTTTAGCAGAAAATTTGAACTTTTTATTTTCTTATTTCATGCTAAATATTTTAAACTTAACATCATGGGCGTTCACAAATCAACCATCTAATATAGAGATAATCAAATGAAAGAAACAGTGCAATATTATAATAAATGTATAATTGCCAAATGGCACCAATACAATGTCTGAAATAAAAATGGAAAGAAACACTAGTGGACATGCTGCACTAGCTAAGCCTATATCTAAGCTAGATGGTAATGGTAGACATCCTCGAAAGCATGAGGGCCTACCAAGTTCGGATGAAAGCTCCACGTTCGGATAGCTGCAACATCAACCTGTACGCTCTAGCGTCCACCTGTGCCTGCACCTAAAAATATTGAGTTGTATGGGATTAGTACACACTTTTACTAAGTATGGGTATATGCAAGCACACACCAAGGACATGCATGAGAAAGGATAGCTCTTTTTAACAACATGATTATGTAAAGTCAAGTCAGTGAAACTTGCCAAATTGGATTAGGAAAGTTAGTGAACTTTCCGAATTTGGATTAGGAAAGTCATGCCATGAGAGTAACATGTATCACCATACTTATCATATTGCAGACAACACATAACATCTTATACATAGCACATATCATATAACATATAGTACATAACATCATTCATAACATTCATTCATATGCCATGAGACCTTGGAATCATGGACTTGACATTAAGACTTTCCAAAATGAGGGCTCAACATATGGGACCTCATAGGGAGTCTTCATTAGCAACACAGAGTCTGCTTCATTCATTCATACGTACTTCATTTCATTTCGTTCATAGGCCAGTGTGACACAGCTATACTTAGGGTGTAGTTTAAGACTTTCATCGGGTTTGCTGTGCAATGATCAAGAATAACCTAGTGTCATTACCTGAGTCTAGCTCACCTCTTGATTATCCTATCCTAACAACTTTGATATCGTTCATTTCATTATGTGCTTCATTTGAGGATGGTCTCATTCATTCATTGGGAACTTTAACTTTAACCGACATAGATCATGTGAGCATCATGAAATCCAGTGTCTCCCCCACACCGAAAAGAGGTGGAACACCTGTCCAAGGTGACCAAAACATGCTAGCGTACATGCAATTTAACCCCCAGATCCCTATAGGATATGGATATATATAGACCAGGAGATATAAGGAACCCCATACCGGCAAAGCCGACAGTCTCATCTCATGAGAGTTACGTGAACCTCCGCGTTTCCCGAAAGAAGGCATCACCGCTCATAAGCTAGTCCATTCGGTGCTAGTAATAAAGTTCATTACATTCAACTCATACGTCATGGAAAGTTGGCTTCTAGTATGAGACATAGCAATAGATGGATTTCTCATCTCATTCATTATTAAGTGTGTAGATCTATATGTTCATTAATCTAAATTCATAGTAGCTGGTCTCTTCATACTTTATCACTCTCATAGGTGAGTACGTTTTGGTAACATTTACTTAGGCTCATTTGAGATTGTTCTCATCTTTTACATTAGCCTCATATCATGTTGTCACCCATTCATTAAACATTAGCACATTTGTCTTCATAATTATCACCCCATTTTACGTGAATGTTCATTTCATCATATGCCAATATACTTGGCCATTTTGTGGTTTCACACTCTACTTAACCCTTCTAGGGTTTCATCATTTCATTTCATATAATTATTTCATCGTATGCCAATGCACTTGGCCATTTAGTGTGTTTTTAACACTCGTACTTAACCCATTCTAGGGTACTTCATTTCATTACATACTTTCTTAGGTTCACATTTTTAAAGTATCTAGACTTATGGTCTATACATACAAGCATGAGGCTTCATATAAGTGACTCATATCTTCCTAAGATTATGTATACAAAGAATTATGTATCTTGTATGTATGCCAAAAATCTGATTTTGATCTAAGTAGTGATTATTCTTGAACATTAATTCACGTATATATGTATCAATACGAAATTTGGCAAGGAACCCAAGTTCGAACACTTGGACAATACTTAATTTTTCCTTGACTTTATTTTTTAGTCTTCATGACATTGGGACCCTAGATGGAGCCCCAACATCAACATTCTATCTTTTTTTTCTCCTTGGGTTTTCCTTTATTTGGCCGAAGGGTTGTGGGATCGAACCCCACAACACCTTTTTTTTTTCATTTAAAATTTGCATTGACCAATTCGCCTAGACCAAGAGGTTGTGGATCAAACCCCCAAAGCCTCTTTTATTTTACTCTTTATTTGCTGGGAATTGGAGGTTGTGAGTTCGAACCCCCACTCCTTAATTTATTTTTATTTAAAACTTCCTTAGCTTATGCGCAGACAGTGAGGTTGTGGATCGACCCACAGCCTCACTTTATTTTCTTATTTAATTCGCCATTCCTCTTCCAGCCTTGAGGTCGTGGGTTCGATTCCCAGCCTCACACTTCATTTCTTTAATTTTAATTCCCTTCATTGCTGCCTGGAGGTCGTGGTTGCGATTCCCACGCCTCCCATTTAATTTATTTAAATTGTTGCTCTCTCTTTTCTCACGCTTAGAGCCCAATTTCGATCCCCCAACCCACTTTCCTTTTCGCGAATTGTAAATTGTCACACACGGGTGAGGTCAAGGTTCGAATCCTGTGGCCTCACCCTTTAAAATTCATTAAAATTTTCCAGATTTCTTCACTAAACTTAGCCTAAACTAAAATTGTATTTTTGGCTGTACACTTGATATTTTTCTTAACTTTATTTTCATCAATATTTCACTTGAAAACTTGGGAAGATTCATGGATGTTTAACACTTTTGGGTGTTTTCATGGATTCGTTTAGCCAAACTTTGACATCAAAATCAGCCCCACTTCCATTTTATGAACCTCACGATTTACATAGGTTTACACACGATAAATGACAACAAACAATATCAAACTTGAAGCATAAATCGAAAAACTTCATTCAACGTACATCAGCAGTAACATTTTGCACGTATACAAACACTTGCACAAACTTTCGAATACATGGTTGTCTTTCGATTTCAAGTATAACAACAAAATCAGTTTCATCACGAAATCAAATAAATACTAATCTACAGCAATCATACCCAACCTACGATCATTGGGACTAGTGACAGGGGCATAGCAAAAGGGAAACAATCCTAGTTTTTCGAATGAACAATATGAACCTTAAGGGTTCTTGGAATAAGGAACCAGAGAAGAAAAACCAATACCTATTTTTGACGTTCAAAATAATTCTGAAGTTGCTCAAAACTCCACTCAAGAACTCGTCTAAGCCTCCTAATATCAACTCACTCGAATGACAACCTCCCTTAGCCTAGTGTGCGATTAACGTTTGTTTTTCTTGTGATTTCGTGTGAGTTCTTCAAGTGTGAAGAACTTGGTTTATTTTTCTGCTTTTGTATCTTATTTGGCAGAGAAATGTCGTGTGAAAGAATGGGAGAGATTGAGCGTGAGAGTTGAGAGATAGACGTGAGAGAGTGGGAGTTATATTAGGCTTAGGAGTCTAGTTTAGGACTTAGTCAAATAAGGTTTAGTTAATTATTAAAAATCTATTTTTATTTTATTTTAAATCAGCTAATGAATAATAATTATTAATTAATTACATTAATTCAATAGCTTAAATAAAAATCACATAAATTCATTGCTTCCACCTAGGTTCGAACCCGGGTGGAGCAAGACTTAACTTCAAGAGCTCAATTTCGGCTCTCTCTACCCAATTTGCCCCTCCACCTTATTAAATAAATAATTAATTATATATTTAGGGTAATTATGATACTACCCTTAGCCAGGAAAAAGACCATTTTACCCCTAGACCCTTCAAACCTAAGATTTCCTCTTTTTAAGTCCGGTAAAGACTCCTTCGAGTAAATCTTCGTATTCGAGAGCCCTACATGGTTGGACCCAACCTTTCAAGCTCAACTAACTCCCCAAGTTAGTTGGCTTGGCTGTAGCAAGGGTTCCGAGGTCTGGTTCTACGCGCATCAATCCGTGTGAACCCTGGTCTAATCGTAGGCATTCTTGACACATTAAGCATTTCTTATCTTATTCATTTTTAGGGTTGTTACATTATCCCCCCTTAGGAACATTCGTCCCCGAATGACACTACCACTATATAGCGTAATGCCAGTCAGATCATAACATAATCACTATGCACAGTCAAGCAATAGCAACAAAATATGGAGAGATAAGGAAACTTAGACTTAAGAGTAAGAAGTCTAACCTCAAGAGCTGAAAAGATGAGGGTAACGGGATCTCATGTCGGCCTCAGCCTCCCACGTAGCACCCTCAACAAGATGATTTCTCCACAATACCTTCACTGTGGCAATCTCCTTCTTGATCTGTCTGTCTAAGATCTCAACAGGTACCTCCTCATAGGACAAGTCTTCATCGACCCCCAAACCTTCCACAGGTAGAATCGATGCTGGATCACCTAGGCACTTCTTTAACATGGATACATGAAAGACTGGATGGACAGAAGCTAGCTCCGCAGGCAATGCCAACTCATAGGCCACCTCACCCACACGCTGTAGGATCTCGTATGGCCCAACATACCTCGGACTCAACTTCCCCTTCCTGCCAAACCTCATCACCCCCTTCATAGGTGATATCTTCAGATAGACCTGGTCACCAACATCAAACTCTAAGGGGTTTTCTGTTATCTGCATATGACTTCTGCCGACTGTAAGCAGTAGCCAACCTGTCCCTAATCACTCTGACCTTCTCTAAGGCCTCATGAATGATCTCTGGACCCAAAATGGATGACTCTCCAACCTCGAACCACCCAACTGGAGATCTACACCTCCTACCATACAGTGCCTCAAACGGTGCCATCCCAATGCTGGAGTGATAGCTATTATTATACGAGAACTCTATCAAAGGCAGATGGTCATCCCAGCTACCCCTGAAGTCAATCACACACGCTCTCAACATGTCCTCCAATGTCTGAATGGTGCGCTCTGCCTGCCCATCAGTCTGAGGATGAAAGGCAGTACTAAGCTTTACCTGCGTGCCCAAGCTCTTCTGGAAAGATCTCCAGAAATGTGAAGTAAACTGAGCTCCTCTATCTGAAATGATAGACAAAGGAATCCCATGCCATCTCACAATCTCATCAATGTAGAGTCTCGCATAATCCTCGGCTCTGTAAGTAGACTTCACAGGGATAAAGTGGGCAGACTTAGTCAATCTGTCCACAGTCATAATCAGAGAGTCTTAAGATGTTCTGCCTTAACCTGCTGACAATTAGGACACTTGGCCACATATTCTGCAATGTCCTTCTTCATGCCATCCCACCAATAAATCTGCTTAAGATCATGATACATCTTGGTGGAACCTGGATGTATGGAATATCTGGAACCATGGGCCTCTGCAACAATCCTGGTCCGCAAATCATCCACATCTGGTACACACAGCCTGTCCTGATACCTAAGTATGCCATCACCTCCCAAAGCGAAAGACTCATTCATCTTTATCAACACTGAGTCCTTCAGCTCCATCAACACAGGATCTAGATGCTGACCCTGCTTGACTTCAACTACCAAGGATGATTCAGAACTAGGATGAACTGAAACACCCCCACTAGTAGAGTCAACCAATCGCACACCCAGTCTGGCCAGTCTGTGTACATCTTTCACCAACTCCTTCTTCTCATCCTCAACGTGGGCTGTACTTCCCATGCTCATCCTGCTCAAAGCATCAGCTACAACATTAGCCTTACCTGGATGGTAGTGAACATTCATGTCATAATCCTTCAACAGCTCCAACCATCTCCGCTGACGTAGATTCAACTCCCTCTGTGTGAACACGTACTGGAGACTCTTGTGGTCTGTGAACACATCCACATGCACTCCATACAAGTAGTGCCTCCACAGCTTCAGTGCAAACACCACAGCTGCCAACTCCAGGTCATGAGTGGGATAATTCTTCTCATGAACCTTGAGCTTGTCTGGACGCATAGCTATCACCTTACCAACCTGCATAAGAACACAACCCAAACCAACCCTAGATGCATCACAATAAACAGTGTAATTCTCACCACACTTAGGCAAAGTAAGCACCGGGGCTGAAGTGAGTCTGTCCTTGAGCTCCTGGAAACTCTTCTCACAAGTCTCCGTCCATTCAAACTTGGCTTTCTTCTTAGTCAAAGCTGTCAATGGGGCAGCAATGGAAGAAAAGCCCTCCACAAACCTGCGGTAGTAACCAGCCAATCCCAGAAAGCTACGGATGTCAGTGGGAGTAAGAGGCTTTGGCCAGTTCTTCACAGCCTCAGTCTTCCTGGGATCCACCTCCACGCCCTGATCGGACACAACATGACCCAGGAAGGTCACTGATCTAAGCCAAAATTCACACTTGCTGAATTTGGCATACAATGATGTTGTCTAAGTACCTGCAAGGTTAGTCTCAAATGTTGTTCATGCTCTTCCTTGGTCCTAGAGTAGATGAGGATGTCGTCAATGAATACTATGACGAAAGAATCAAGGTATTCATGGAAGACTCGGTTCATGCGGTCCATAAATACAGCAGGTGCATTCGTAAGACCAAATGACATGACTAAGAACTCATAATGACCATAACGGGTACGAAAGGCTGTCTTTGGGATATCTCCATCCCTAACCCTAAGCTGATGATACCCTGAACGAAGATCAATCTTAGAGAAGAAACTAGACCCTTGGAGTTGATCGAACAAATCATCTATTCTGGGAAGTGGATACTTATTCTTTATAGTGACTTTGTTGAGCTGCCGATAATCGATACACATTCTAAGGGTTCTATCTTTTTTTTTTCACAAACAACACTGGAGCGCCCCAAGGGGATATGCTCGGCTGAATGAAACCCTTATTAGTAATAGGTTCTAAGTCGATACCAAAATCAATCTCTCGAGGGGGAGGGACACCAGACAAATCATCAGGAAATACATCTAGGAACTCATTCACTACAGGCACTGAGTCTATGGAAGGAATGTCATGATCTAAATCATTAACACTCACAAGATGACACAATAACCCCTTGGACATCATTTTATTGGCCTTAAGGTTCGAAATCAAGAGGTTAGGAAGACTCGAGTTGTACCCCTCCCAGACTAGCTCCTCTTCATCAGGGAAACGAAATCTCACCACTCTACTACGACAGTCCAAACAAGCATAACAACTGTGAAGCCAGTCCATGCCAAGAATAACATCAAAATCATGCATGGGTAACTCAACCAAGTCTGCACACATAGTCTTACCACTTACAACTATTGGGCAATCCTTGTATACTCTATCAGTTCTTACATTTTCTCCTAAAGGTGTACTAACCACTATAGGATCATGCAGAACTTCAGGCAATATCTCAAAAGTGAGAGCAAGCAAAGGAGTTACAAAGGAAAGCGTAGACCCTGGATCAAGTAAAGCATAAACAGAAGTTGAGAATACTTGCAGCATACCTGTGACCACATCAGCGGACTTCTCCTGCTCCTCCCTGCCCTTCAGGGCATAGAACCTGTTCCTCTTAGGAGGCTCGCTGCTGCTGCACCCTGTGGATTAGGCCTAGGCTGAGCATTACCTCCAGCCTGACCTCTGTTCTGTGGGCAGTCTCTAACCATGTGCCCACTCTTACCGCAACCGAAGCAGGCATTAGTGCCCTGTCTGCACTCTCCACTGTGAGCACGGCCACACTTAGCACAGTTCTTTTTGGGACGCTGCATCTCACCTCCATTGCCCTTCTTGGGCTCAGGTCTGCCTCCTCTAGGTGTTGTACTCCTCTGAGAATTAGAGTTCCCAGAACTCTGTTGCCCCTTCTTGAACCTGGGCTGCTCACGGACGCCAAAATTGTTTCTGTGGCCTCCATGGCTGGGACCTGCCTGATCTTGAGGCTTAGGCCTCCTAGCATCACAAATACCCCTCTTTTTGCGGCTGTCCTCTACCTGCTGGACATGCACCATCAACCTGGAGAGGTCTATATTATCATGGAGCATCGCAGACCGACACTCCTCCTCCAGATCTCCATTGATTCCTGTGAGGAACCTGCTCATCTCATCCCTGCTGTTAGATACAAGGGAAGTAGCATACCTGGAAAATTTAACAAACTTCAGTACTCATCTCATACTTGTTGTTAGATACTAAGGAAAGTAGCATACCTGGATAGTTTAACAAACTTCAGGGAATACTCCCTTACTGTCATAGATCCCTGCTTAAGGTTGATAAACTCTTCAACCTTTGCCTCCCTCATCTCCCACAGCTCCCAAGTGACTGGAACTCCGCCCAAAGCTCGACTATCCTGCCACATCTTGCACCAAGTCTGTGCAACATCCTTGAGCTGATAGGAAGCCAACTCAGCCTTCTCAATATCTGTGGCCCCCATGGCCACCAAAATCTTGTGTACCTCATCCATGAATCCCTGGGGATCCTCTGAAGTCTTGGACCCTGTGAAAATAGGAGGATTCATCCTCGTTAAGTCTCGCAGCCTGTCAGCCATGCTACGTACCGGTGGGTTCTCCCTCTGAACATTCTGCGGTTGACCTGGGCAGTCATAGCCTGGGCCTGCATAGTGATGGCCTGTGCCATCTGGCCAGGATGCCCGCACCTCCGCATCAGTCAACCCAGCTGGGTTAACCGGCATAGCCACTCCTTCAGCTGGAGCCTGGGGTGGAACCTGATTGTTCCCAGCAGCTGCTCCTCCTCTCCTCTGACCAACGTTCCTCCTAGTATTCATTCTCTAAAAAAATAAGAATTGATGTTAGACACGCTCATAACACCAAGAAATCAGACATTAGGAAAAGCACGATAAGATCAGAAGAAGGGAAATTTTCCTACGCATCATGCAGTCTCTAATTCAGGATAGTGGTGCACTTCACTACCAAGAATTAGAAACTACTCAATGTGGTTGATGTGAACTTATTATATTCGAAATTTAACCTAGTGCTCTGATACCAACTTTGTCACGACCGGAATCTAGACCCCAGACGAGACCGGCGTCGTTGACCTCTCAGAGGTCGCAGACAAGCCTACTTACGTCATTCTTACTTCATCTAGGTTAATTTTAGCGGAAAATTTGAACTTTTTGTTTTCTTATTTCATGCTAAACATTTTAAACTTAACATCATGGGCGTTCACAAATCAACCATCTAATATAGAGATAATCAAATGAAAGAAACAGTGCAATACTGTAATAAATGTATAATTGCCAAAATGGCACCAATACAATGTCTGAAATAAAAATGGAAAGAAACACTAGTGGAACATGCTCCACTAGCTAAAGCCTATATCTAAGCTAGATAGTAACGGTAGACATCCTCGAAAGCATGAGGGCCTACCAAGTCTGGATGAAAGCTCCACGTTCGGATAGCTGCAACGTCAACCTGTATGCTCTAGCGTCCACCTGTGCTTGCACCTAAAAATATAGAGTTGTATGGGATTAGTACACACTTGTACTAAGTATGGGTATATGCAAGCACACACCAAGGACATGCATGAGAAAGGATAGCTCTTTCCTAACAACATGATTATGGAAAGTCAAGTCAGTGGACTTGCCAAATTGGGATTAGGAAAGTTAGTGAACTTTCCAAATTTGGATTAGGAAAGTCAGGCCATGAGAGTAACATGCATCATCATACTTATCATATTGCACACAGCACATAACATCTTACACATAGCACATATCATATACATATAGTACATAACATCTTTATAACATTCATTCATATGCCATGAGACCTTGGAATCATGGACTTGACATTAAGACTTTCCAAAATGAGGGCTCAACATATGGGACCTCAACTAGGGAGTCTTCATTAGCAAACACAGAGTCTGCTTCATTCATTCATACGTACTTCATTTCATTTCGTTCATAGGCAGTGTGAACACCAGCTATACCTAGGATGTAGTTTAAGACTTTCATCGGGTTTGCTGTGCAATGATCAAGAATAACCTAGTGTCATTACTGAGTCTAGCTCACCTCTTGATTATCCTATCCTAACACCTTTGGTATCGTTCATTTCATTATGTGCTTCATTTGAGGCTGGCCTCATTCATTCATTGGGAACTTTAACTTTAACCGACATAGATCATGTGAGCATCATGAAATCCAGTGTCTCCCCCACACCGAAAAGAGGTGGAATCACCGGCCAAGTGACCCAAAACATGCTAGCGTACATGGGAATTTAACCCCGCCAGATCCCTATATTGGCAGTATAGGTTCGAAGACCAGGAGATATAAGGAGACCCATACCCGGCAAGCCGGACAGTCTCATCTCATGAGAGTTACGTGAACCTCCGCCCTTCCCGAAAGAAGGCATCACCGCTCATAGCTAGTCCATCGGTGCTCAGTATAAAGTTTCATTACATTCAACTCATACGTCATGGAAGTTGGCTTCTAGTATGACGACATCATAGCTAAATAGATGATTTCTCATCTCATCATTAGTATTAAGTGTGTTAATCTCAATACTTTCATTAGAGTGTTCATAGAGACTGGTCTCTTCATTAACTTTACACTCTCATAGGTGAGTACGTTTTGGTAACATTTACTTAGGCTCATTTGAGATTGTTCTCATCTTTTACATTAGCCTCATATCATGTTGTCACCACATTCATTAACATTAGCACATTTGCTCTTCATAATTACTCACCCCATTTTACGTGAATGTTCATTTCATCATATGCCAATATACTTGGCCATTTGTGTGTTTCACACTCTTACTTAACCCTTCTAGGGTTTCATCATTTCATTACATAATAATCATTTCATCGTATGCCAATGCACTTGGCCATTTAGTGTGTTTTACACTCGTACTTAACCCATTCTAGGGTTACTTCATTTCATTACATACATCTTAGGTTCACTTATTTTTAAACGTATGCTAGACTTATGGGTCTATACATACAAGCCATGAGGCTTCATTCATAGTTCGTTAAGTGACTCATATCTTCCTAAGATTATGTAGTACAAGAATTATGTATCTTGTATGTATGCCAAAATCTTGATTTTGATCTAAGTAGGTGTATTATTCTTGAACATTTAATTCACGTATGACTTATGTATCAATACAGAAATTTGGGCAAGGGAACCCAAGTTCGAACCACTTGGACAATACTTATATTTTTCCTTGACTTTATTTTTTAGTCTTCATGACATTGGGACCCTAGATCGAGCCCCAACATCAACATTCTATCTTTATTTTTCTCCTTGGGTTTTCCTCTTATTTGGCCGAAGGGTTGTGGGATCGAACCCCACAACACCTTTTTATTTTTCATTTAAAATTTGCATTGACCAATTCGCCTAGACCAAGAGGTTGTGGGATCAAACCCCCACAACCTCTTTTATTTTACTCTTTATTTTGCTGGGAATTGGGAGGTTGTGAGTTCGAACCCCCACAGCCTCCTTAATTTATTTTTATTTAAAACTTCCCTTAGCTTATGCGCAGACAGTGAGGTTGTGGGATCAAGCCCCCACAGCCTCACTTTATTTTCTTATTTAATTCGCCCATTTTCCCTTCCAGCCTTGAGGTCGTGGGTTCGATTCCCACGCCTCACACTTCATTTCTTTTAATTTTAATTCCCTTCATTTGCTGCCTGGAAGTCGTGGGTTCGATTCCCACGCCTCCCATTTTATTTATTTAAATTGTTGATCTCTCCTTTCTCAACCAGTAGACCCAATTTCGAATCCCCCCAACCCCTTTCCTTTTCGCGAATTTAAATTGTCACACGGGTGAGGTCACAGGTTCGAATCCTGGTGGCCTCACCCCTTTAAAATTCATTAAATTTTCCAGATTTCTTCACTAAACTTTAGCCTAAACTAAAATTGTATTTTTGGCTGTACACTTGATCATTTTCTTAACTTATTTTCATCAATATTTCCACTTGAAAACTTGGGAAGATTCATGGATCGTTTAACACTTATTGGGGTGTATTTCATGGATTCGTTTAGCCAAACTATTGACACTCAAATCAGCCCCACTTCCATTTTAATGAACCTCACAATTTACATAGGTTTACACACGTAAAATGACAACCAAAACAATATCAAACTTGAAGCCATAAATCGAAACCTCATTCACAGTACATTCACAGTAACATTTTGCACGTATACATACACTTGCACAAACTTTCGAATACATGGTTGTCTTTCCTACGATTTCAAGTATACAAACAAAATCATGTTCATCACGAAATTATAACATACCTAAATCTACCAGCAATCATACCCAACCTACGATTCATTGGGAGCTAGTGACAGGGGCATGCAAAAGGGGAAACAATCCTAGTTTTCGAATGAACAATATGAACCTTAAGAGGTCTCTTGGGAAAGGAACCAAGAGAGAAGAAAACCCATACCTTATTTTGACGTTCAAAACTTGAAGTTTCTGCCCAAAAACTCCACTCAAGAACTCGTCTAAGCCTCCTAAATATCAACTCCACTCGAATTACAACCTCCCTTAGCCTAGTGTGCGATTAACGTTTGTTTTCTTGTGATTTCGTGTGAGTTCTTCAAGTGTGAAGAACTTGGTTTATTTTTATGCTTTTGTACCTTATTTTGGCAGAGAAATGTCGTGTGAAAGAATGGGAGAGATTGAGCGTGACAGTTGAGAGATAGACGTGAGAGAGTGGGAGTTATATTAGGCTTAGGAGTCTAGTTTAGGACTTAGTCAAATAAGGTTTAGTTAATTATTAAAAATCTGGTTTTTATTTTATTTTAAATCAGCAAATTAATAATAATTATTAATTAATTACATTAATTCAATAGCTTAAATAAAAAATCACATAAATTCATTGCTTCCACCTAGGTTCGAACGGGGTGGAGCAAGACTTAACTTCAAGAGCTCAATTTCGGCTCTCTCTCCCCAATTTTCCCCTCCACCATATTAAATAAATAATTAATTATATATTTAGGGTAATTACGATATTACCCTTAGCCTGATAAAAGACTATTTTACCCTTAGACCCTCAAAACTTAAGATTTCCTCTTTTTAAGTCCGGTAAAGACTCCTTCGAGTAAATCTTCGTATTCGAGAGCCCTACATGGTTGGTCCCAACCTTTCCAAGCTCAACTAACTCCCCAAGTTAGTTGGATTGGCTGTAGCAAGGGTTTCGAGGTCTGGTTCTACGCGCATCAATCCGTATGAACCCTGGTCTAATCGTAGGCATTCTTGACACATTAAGCATTTCTTATCTTATTCATTATTAGGGTTGTTACAGCTAGATTCTAGTTTGGCTTTATAAGCAATACTATCATGCCATCTAAAAAAAGTCTGTTATGCACCTTCCCAAAGCATCTTGACTTGGTTGTACCATGCACAGGAGGACAATTGATCTTGGATTGCTCACATCACACGAAATGGCCATGAGGGCCAAACAAAAGAAGACTTCCATGTCGTTTCCTATGTTTATTACTAAGCTATGCAGACATGCTGGAGTGCCTCGGGATCTAGCAAGAGACATTCAGGTCATTCTTTCTGCATTCCTTGACATCACCGATTCGAGGCTGAGTACATACGAGAGAACGGTGATAGGAGGAGAACAACTCCAACAGATGCCTCTCTAGAAATTAATATCGAGTTGTTTCATGCAGAGGAATTCATACCTAATGATCCCTAGACCATCTGGTACCTCAGTTTCCCCCCCCCCCCTCATCATTCACAGAATCCAGGTGTTTCTTCATCAGGTCAACTGATTAGGTTCAGTTAGGGTATGATATTGAAGACGGGGCATCTAGCCAAAACAATCGAAGAACGGGCATTCGATTGGAGAAGGCAGTCCCTGAGATGATCGAGAGAGAAATAGCTGCAGCACTTACCCCAGTTCAAGCCTCAGACCATGACTTAGACCTGAGAGTTATAACATACGAAACCAGACAAAAGAGACCATCTGAGATCTCAGCTTTATAAGCCGATGTCGCAAATCTGCAGACAAATGTATATTATCTGAAGTTGGTTGACTTCAATGACTTAATGAGAACTGCAATGGACAAAGATAAACCTGAAGAGGCAGAAAATGCAAATACAGATGCTAAACTGAATTAGAAATGGCAACAACACGGGAGGAGATGACAGCAACACAGAAAGAGCACCACATCTTTGGGAACCTATCAGATCTAGGATGTACAGTGGTATAGCCTGTAATTTGGACATGACATGTTGAATGATCCACAGAAGATCCTATTGGAATTGACACTACCACCACAGATGTGAGCATTTCGGGCAATGATGCCCAACAACAAGTTGTCACTCAGAGTTCTGGTGGCCTTAAATGAGGAGTGACCACATAGACAAGATTTCTCTTCACCTTCCTAATTGTTTTGCTTTATTTTATTTTTGATACTTATACTCTCATTTGAGGAAAAACACTTGTCTATGGTGGGGTGAGGCCCACCTTGTTTTGCTAGCTATAAATATTACATGTTTTGATATATGTTTGGGTTGTCTGTTTGGATTGCGTTTTAAAAAATTGCTTTCGCAAATGTTTGAACTTATGGCTCTCTTTTGGGTCCTAATTTCATAGTAAATTTGACCCTTCTGAAAAAATTTCAATTTTGAAAATTTCACCACCTCTTGTGTTGAAAGTGGTTGTTCTTGTATAAATTTAAGTCTCAGTTTTGATTAATAATAATGACTTATAAAGTTCTCCCAATCAAAAAAATATGAATGTGCGGCAGCAATGAGAACGAATAAAGTTCATAGGCAATACCTGAACTCTTTTCATCTCATTGTGATTAGCCAATTATCGAATTTATTCAATTGCAATGACCATTGCACACTAGCAAAAGTGTGTTGTATTGTTTGACTTAAGTGTCACTGTCTTGTGTGATGAGCTGACTTTGAACCTTGCATGAATAAACCTTGAATTTACCCAGTTAGTCTGATTAATTAATAAAGGTATCCCCTTGACATGATCTTATGGAATTCTTAAGATTATGAGCCAACTTTGACATATACCTCTTTTGTGGCCTACCCGTTAGTGTGTGAAACTATTTTGAACACCCTTTGAGCATTACCTCTTCCTTGCAAAAACATTGATGAAACCTAAATCTTACATTATCCATCAAATATAATCTTTTTTTCTACATGTTATATAAGTGAATAGCAAACATAGGCCAAAATCCTAAGTTGGGGGCGTGCTAAGAAAGAAAGGAGAAGTCAAGAAATGCAAGAAAAGTCTCGCAAACCCATGGTATTGCAGAGAAATGGAAACCCTCCATACAAAAGAAAAAAGAAAAAGAAGAAAAAGAAAGAGAAAAGAAAAGTACAAGAAAAAGAAAAGAAAAGAAAAATAAAAAGAGAAGAAAACTCATGAAATAAAAGCAAAAAATGAAAAGAAATCGAGTTTCAAAGAAATCTATGAAGGGAAATCAAAGATGACTTCGAAGAACTTGACTAAGGATTGAGGAAGGAACATAGTTGATAGATTAAGGAAATCATATCTCATTGGAAAAGAAATTCACTACTCCCAAATGACAATACATTTTGACTTAGCCCCATTACAAGCCTTAGAAAGACCTTTTTGATCTTGAGTAAACCGAACCGATGGTCAATTGGAAAAAAAGGGCAAATCTATGGGTGAAAACATACATTGTGTTCCTCTTTGTGAGTATGAGCGTTGCATCAAATTCTTGATCCTAAGTTGATAAATCTACGTGTGTGTGAAAATTGAATCATTTTTTGTGTAAGGGCGTGTATACACTTTTCTTTAGCTTGAAATTGCATTAGTAAAAAGTATTGTGAGCTCAAGAATATTTGGTAATGGTGTGTCACAACTTGAATCTTTGAGTATACAATTGAGCTATGCATGAGTAGTTTTAGTCTTTTTGTGTACATTCATGAAAGATTATTGTGTAGCATTATTTGAGACATCCTATTTGAACTACTGAACTTGAGTTTTACTTGAGGAAAAGCAAAAGTCTATGTTAGGGGTGTTGATGAGTCCTCAAATTGGACACATCTAGGACCTTGTTTTAATTAAAATAGTGTCCTCGATTGTGTATTTTATCTCGATATCTGCTAAACAATTCTAAGTTTCAAGTATTTAAGGATTTGGTACAAGCATGGAAACTTAGGTGCAAAACGGAAGAAAAGAGTTGAAGATGCAAAGTGTGCACCGACAAGCACACTTGGCTATACGTTGTAGTACAAAGTTCCATCTTCTATTACAGCAAGTAAACCATGAATGAAGTGGACAAAAAGGCGACGAAAAGGAGAAGCTAGCGCTTCTCCGAATAGTTCCGCGATATAGAGTTATTCCACCCAATGTTACAACAAGAATGGATATAAAAACCAGGCACAAACAGCGACAAACCAGAGAAAGGGCGCTTCATCGAATCACGACTTAAGATGTCGAATGGATCCACCAGCATTGAATCTGAAGTATATTAATACTGAACTCTTTTATTATTTAGATATAAAAATTGAGAGAGTGAACATTATTATATTTTTCCAGTTTTAGTTTTTAAGTTTTCAGTATTTTTCTCTCAAGTTGGAGAGGGTTTTTGGGGAAGTTTGAAGAAAAAAGCTCTTCCAATCTTGGAAGTGGATCTTCTCCATTAACCTTCCTTTGCTACATCTAATTCCTTTATCATTTTAAGTATATTCGATTATTGCTTGATGTGTGGCTAAAAAAAAAGTCATTCTTGGGGTGTGATTTAGCATATATGTTTTGATATTATTGTTGTCACGCCCCTTTTTTTTTCCTCAAAATTTTAATTTGTTGTTTTGAAAGAAAAAAAGTTTTTCCAATTAAGGTGACATTTTGAAAAAGGATAATAATTATTATTCAGAGTAGCCACTTGGAATTGAGTTTTGGTGTTCCAAGTCACCTTATTTAAATCCCTAATCAAAAGGAAATTTGACTCTATTTTTTATTGGTCTGCGAACTAGAAAGCCGGATAAGGAATTTTGTTGACCGAGGGGAAGGTGTTAGGCACCCCTCGAGTCATGTGGTTCTAGCACGATCGCTTTATTAAATTTGATATGACTTGACTTAATTTTTGGATATTGTATTATTTAACTTAATAAAATGTTTTTACTTCATTCTCTCATTTATTATAAACCTTTTAAAAGTTGTCTTATTTATTTTTAAATCTATTGAAAATTGTTTTTATTATTTCGGTGTGTGTCATTAATTCAAAATCTGACACACTCACATTTATTTATTTATTTTTATTATTTATTTATTAATTTTACATTTTTTGTATTTATTTTTTAATGTTATATATATATATTTTCTTTACGTTTTTTTTTATTTTTTTTAAATATATATTTTTTTATTAACGTTCTGTTACTTTTTATTATTTTATTCTTATTTTATTATTATTTACAAATTTGTCTGTTTCTTCTTATTTATTATTTTATTTATTTATTTATTTTTAATATTTTTTGTTATTTTCCCTTTTTGTATGTTCTTCATTTTATTCTTTTTTTATTTTTTATTTTTTTTACCTTTTGTTTAATAATTTTACATTTTTATAATTTTTTTCATTCTACTTCTCTCTTCTAATATTTTTTTTATATTTTTTTCCTTTTATTTTAATTTTTTTTCCATTTTTTGCACTTTGTTTTTCACTTTCTTCTTTTCTTTTTGCACATCTTTTTTTTTTGTATATTTTTTGTTTATTTTTTACTTTTTTATTTTTTTACGTTTTTAGTCATTATATATATATATATATATATATATATATATATATATATATATATATATATATAATTATATATATATATATATAACATTCTGTTTATTTATCTTTTTATCTTTTCTTTATTTAATTTTATTTTCTCTTTTAAATATTTCTTGTTTTAACATTCTGTTTTATTACATTTTTTTTGTTACACTTTGTTGTTTCTTTTTTTTTAATCATTTTTTTTCATCATCGTTCTTTTTCTTTTTTCTGTACATATTGTTGTTGTTTTATTATTATTATTATTATTATTTAATGTTTTCTCATTATTATTTTTTTAATCGCTCTTCTTCATTATTATTTTTTAATCATAACTCTAAATAATATTCATATATTCTCTGAATAATAAACTTTAGTAATTCGAAATAGATAACCATCTTATGTTATTCTAAAGACAATTTTTATCCAAATAATGTATTGAAAAGACTAAAACACATTAAACATAAATTTCTTAAATCGGTAATCAATTAAATTTTAGTTCATATCCTAATCTAAAAAGTCTACAATAAATACAACAAAATCTTATAAAGTAAAAAACTAGACGGAAAGATATACGAATGTATTCAAATCTAACAATTCAGTATCATGGAGAGATATAAGTTACAAAATGTATCTAAAAACATAATAATAATAATAACGTAACAATAATCAATATAATACATGCGATTTGAAGAATTTCATACTATTGGAATCAAATTTACATAGAAGTAATATTATTTAAATCACGCGAGAATTTATAGTTACCTCGCTGCAAAAATTGATACCACAAAAGCGAGCTGTTATCCACGAATTTGGAATCACAATCAAAGCTCTAACTCTAACCTAATTCTCAAAAGAAATAACTCACTTTTCTTCTCTTTGTGTTTGCTCTTGTTTTTTTTTTCTGTATCTATCAATCTCAGTTTCTGTGTGTTCTCTATATCTCTCTGTATATTTCAATATGTGCGTCCTCTCTTTTCAACTGAACGTGTCTTTTTATATTATTTTTGGAAGAGAGTCTGGTGCTAATTAAAAGGAACGTAGTGGAGTGGGATTGTGATTTAAATTGAAATTTGGTTGAGAAGATTAAGGTTGAGATAAAGAAAGAAAAAAAATTAATAAATTAAATAAATAAAATAATAAGAAATCAACAAAATAAATAAATATGAAAGAAACGTGTAGTGTTAAAAAAAAACTTGAAAAAAAAATCGTGCAAAGGGGAAAAAATTAGAATAAAAAAAATAAAAAAAATTAGGATAAGGTAAAACAAATTTGAATTTATTTAGGACTGCTCTTTTCTTTTATTTTTCTATATTTTTTCTATTTTTGGACTAGATAGAATTTAACAAATAACTTAAATTCCCAACTTCTATTTATCAATTTTTTATTAAATTATTATTAAACTATAACTGATCTTATAATTTGTATTAATTTATAATTTATTATTATAAAAAAAATATTTATGTAAAATATTTATGTTTTGGTAAAAAATTAGGTGTTCACAGTTGTTACGTCTTGCTTGCTGATAGGATGAGATGCATTTTAATGTTTAATTAATCTACGGTTGTGGTTTAATTTAATTGGTTTGTAGTTGCAAATACGAAACCATCCATGTGTTCTTAGCTTGCTTGAGATTGAGGTCGCGAAACCAAGACCACTAGACTAATAGACTAAGGAATGGGTCGACATGAGGTTCAGCCCAAGAGGGTGAGCCCTAGTACCATATCAAACACCTTTTTATCGAATGGACCAGGTGTGAATATGGCATAGGCTGGTTAGTTTAGAAGAGTAGGTGTCCGAGAGGAACCCATTTGATATGGGTAAGTTTCACGAGAGGGAATTTACTTTCACCTAAAGCTAATCCTAGTCACCATTGACTTGTGAGTTTTCCTATCGAAAGCATGTACCCATTAGTTTGAATCAATATATATTGTGGTCACACCTAAGAACTTTCCCCATACTTGTTTTCTCCTTTATTTTTGCTTTTCTCCTTTATTTTTGCTATTTTTACTACTTGTGACAAAAACCTCCTTTTTGATACTTGACAATTAAGTGTCACAGTTTTAATATGTCACACTCGGTTCCTACACCCAGGACGTGGCCGGAACCCAACGACCATTGTTTGCCTTGAGTGTACCCTTGGTCTGGCTTACTTAACTCAGCGAAAGACTCAACTCAACTCAATTAAGAAATAGAGCATGGTTAAAATTAATACTTAATATGATAGTCTGGCCAAAATGGCACTTAAGTCTCAACACTTGAACATATGAAATTATAAGGTAAAAGAGACTCCAAAACTAAACTACTAACTGTCTACGAAGCCTCTACACTTACTGAGATGGATGTTGGGACAGACCCCACAACATTCTAATTAACTCAACTAGTAAAACAAACGAAAAGGATATCCTCCGGAATGGAAGGAGGCTCACCACTGACTCATGAGCTCAAACTGGATCAACGAAGCGCTGCGTACAGATCCTGGTGGCCTGCGTCTTTATCATAAGACGATGCAGGCCAACTGGCATCAATACATCGAATGTACGAGCATGCGAGTTGGAATGCTAAACACATCTATAAAGCTTGAAATGGATTAAGGATGAAATTACCTTGGCTTTGTTTGACTAATAAGATAACAACTCAATATAAAACACTAAAGACATGTGCAATATATATAAAACTGGTAAAACAATGTAAACACTTAGTTCATTAAAGATAAAATAATAATAAACTCAACTTTATTTATATATTAAAGTAATATAATTTATGTGGGAGTTTTTAAAAAGAAAAGCACCACTATGAGCCTAAGTAATGATATAGTGTCTCGCCTACGTTGCCAGAATTGTCCTATACTTTCACGTCGCATAGGACATCCTCAACTAAGTGGATCCATTAGATAACTTATGTGATCATATAAAAGTATGACACATTAATACCTATGATGGTTACATGGTTTACATGGAGACTTGAGTTAATCTGAACTCTCATCCCCACATCGGTGCTCGATGCTACTCCCAAAATATACTTTAGCTCATGCTTTTAAAATAGCATCTTTCCTCTGGGTTGACATAATTTTCTCAACTCTTTTTAGCTTTAAAAAACCCCTCTTGGAATCAATGTTCCCCTTTTTATTCAAAACTCTTCTGGAACTCTTAGTTTTCTCTGGACTTAAATGTAAAAACATTTATGAACTTTCTGGGGAACACTTAGTACCGTTATATCTTTGGAGAAATGAACTCAACCTTTACTCTTTCTTTCACTCTAACTTGAGCCTTAAAACAAAGTTAAAACATTTAAGTAAGACTCTCAGAACTTTGAAAAAACTTTACGTTAACTCACTTCATAGCTTTAGACTTGACTTCTTACTTCCTTGACTTTGATCCTAACATCCCTTTGATTTGGATTACGGATTCAAGTATCACGATCTCATGTTTTTGATGATTTCATGATGTTTAGATGTACTTTAGAGTGTTGGAATCAACTAGGAATGATAGGTATATCACTTAGGTACTAGTACGGAAACATAGGGAAAGAACAGGGTCTCTAGTTGACCTTGGCGCTCTGAGAGGCGCGGAGCTCCAGAGACTATAGCACAGACTCTGGTCTGAGGCGCTCTGACTTGCGCGGTGTGCCAGAGCTGGTCAGACAGAGCTATGGCAGGCGCGGCTCCCCTGGGGTGTCAGACAAGACCTCCGACTTTTCTTCTCCGTTTTTCATCTCTAAACCACCAAACTTCCATATATCCTACCCCAAACACTTAGGACTTATAAATACCTCATTACCCAATAGATTAGACCCAAAAACAGTCCGGAAACATGAATCAAATCTACTAGATATGGACTACAATTCAACAAACAAGAATTTCACAATTTTTCATCAAGAATTCCCATATGCATCATTCAATAAACTCCAACATTGCTGAATTGAATTGAATTTGGGTGTGCGTGAAAGGACCCAACACAAAATGATCTCACATACCTTAAAAGGGATAACCCCCGACGAAATCCACACAACGATTTTTGGCGTTCTTTCTTCTTCTCCTCTTTTCTCCTCTTTTCTCTTCCTCTTTTCTCTTCTCTCAAAACCCTAACTTGTTTTCTAAAAGCGTGAACTGAGTAGGATCATATTATACCCCAACTTATTACCCAAAAATGATATTAAATAATTAGGTAAGTAAAAGACTAAAACACCCTTTAAAAATCCAGATTGGACTTTCCTCATTCCAATAACCCCACTTCCGAAAGTCATATCTCCCTCATAAGACCTCAAAATTTCGCAAACTCGGCATCGTTGGAAAGATCTTCCCATGAGATTCTCATCCATATAAAAAACTCACCCTAACTCATCCTAATCTGGAAGTAATGGCCGTTTGAAAATGACCAAAACTCGCTTTTAAAATCTAGAAAATTTTCCATATTTTTTTTATTTATTTCCAAAATTGATTATTCTTGGTTTCTTAGCATATTCTTAGTTGTTTCAAGTTACGAGATGTTACAATATCTCCCCCTTGGGAACATTACTCCTCGAATGAGAACTCTTTCACTATGCTAAGGGTAGTAACAACATTTCAGCACTTAACAACCAAAACAAGTAATAACATGCTCACACATAGTCTTATAAAGCGCTAAGAAGAGAATTTAATACCTTGACCCGCATTATCTTTGGTCTCAAAGAGATGTTTATATCTCTTCCTCATATCCTTCTCATCTTCGCAAAAGTCTTCCTCAACAAATTGGTTCATTCAATGGACCTTGACAGATGCAACTTTCTTTGTCCTTAACTTGAGAACTTGACGATCCAAAATCTGAATCAGAACTTCTTCATAGGACAAGTTATCATTAATCCCAATATTCTCAGTTGGTACAATCAATGAAGGATAACCCAAGCACTTTTCAACATAGAAATATGGATACAGGATGAACCGCTGCTAACTCTTGGGGTAGCTCCAACTCATAAGCCACATTGCCCACTTTATTGGAGATTATATAATCTCTAATATGCCGGGGACTAATTTTCCCCTTCTTACCGAACCTCATAACACCCTTCATGGGTGAAACTTTAAGATACATCCAATCATTCACCTCAAACTCTAACGGCCTTCTCCTAACATCGGTGTAGGACTTTTGACGACTCTGTGTCATACTCAACCTTTCTTTAATAACTTTCACCTTCTCCATATATTGGTGAATAAGATCTGGTCCTATATACCCTGTTTCACCAACTTTGAACCACCCAACAGCAGATCTGCATCTTCTCCCATAAAAAGCTCCATATGGAGCGATTTAAATGCTCGAATGTTGACTATTATTATAAGTGAACTCAATGAGAGGTATGTGATCATCCCAACTTCCCTTGAATTCGATCACACAAGCTCTCAACATATCCTCTAAGGTCTCGATAGTACACTCTGCTTGTCCATCCGTCTGAGGGTGAAAAGCAGTGCTCAAGTTCACCTTTGAACCCAAACCTCTCTGGAATGATTTCCAGAATTGTGCAGTAAATTGTGCCGCTCTGTCTGAAATAATGGAGACTGGAAATCCATGAAGTCTTAACACTTGTTGAAGGTACAACTTAACATAATTATCGGCCGAATAATTAGTATTTATCGACAAGAAATGGGTTGACTTTGTCATTCTATCGACAATCACCCAAATAGAATCATGCTGCCTGCAAGATCTGGGCAAGCCTGTGATGAAGTCCATATTAATCATCTCCACTTCCATTTCGGAAGATCTATATTCTGAGCAAACCTCCAGGTCTTTGGTGTACTACTTTCACTTGTTGGCAATTTGAGCACTTGGAAACAAACTCAACAATATATTTCTTCATGTCTTTCCACCAATATACCTCTCTCAAGTCGCGGTACATCTTGGTTGAACTCGGATGAATGGAATATTTGGAGCTATGAGCCTCCTCCAGGATCCTCTCTTGGAGTCCATCAACCTTAGGTACACATAATCTGCCTTGGTACTTCAGCAGACCATCTTCCCCTTGTTCAAAAGTCAATACTCTTTGCTTATGAACATTTGCCTTCAAATCAAGCAAAATAGGGTCTTGGTCTTACTTTTCTTTCACCTCTGACACTAAGGACAACTCAACCCCATTTGTCATCATTATACCTCCTTCTGTGAAATCCACAGTCTGACTCCCAAACGTGCAAGTATGTGAAATCCAAAGTCTAACTCCCAAACATGAGTACTTCCCATGGATAACCTGCTTAAGGCATCAACAACCACATTAACCTTACCTGGGTGGTAAAGAATACTCATGCCATAATCCTTAAGTAATTCCAACCACCTCCTCTGTCTGAGATTGAGCTCGTTTTGAGTGAACACATATTGGATGCTCTTATAGTCAGTGAATATGTCCACATGAACACCATAAAAGTAGTGACGCCATATATCCAGAGTGAAAACTACTGTAGCCCATTCTAAGTCATGAGTTGGATAATTCTTCTCATGAAGCTTCAACTGTCTCAAAGCATAAGCTATAACCTTGCCATTCTGCATTAACACACAGCCCAAGCCAACTCTTGATGCATCGCAATACACCACAAAACCTTGAGTACCTTATGGCAAGGTAAAAACCAGAGCGGTAGTCAATCTCTTTTTCAAATCCTGAAAGCTTTTCTCAGAAGCTTTAGACCATTGAGACTTGACTGTCTTCTGAGTTTGCCTGGTCAAAGGAAACGAGATAGACGAAAACCCTTCAACAAATCTGCTACGATATCCAGCCAAACCCAAGAAACTCCTTATATCTGTTGGAGATGTGGTTGTAGGCCAACTCTGAACTTCTTCTATATTTTGGGTATCAACTCTAATCCCATCACCCGAAATAATGCGTCCCAAGAATGCCACAGACTTAAGCCAAAATTCACACTTTTAGAATTTGGCATACAACTCCTTATCTCTCAACGCCTGGAAAACAATCCTCAGGAATTTTCAATACAACTAATTATCTTCTTCATTCCTTGAATAAACCAGAATGTCATCAATGAAGATGATGACAAACAGATCTAAATAAGGTTTGAAGACTTTTTTCATAAATTTCATGAATGTTGCAGGTGCATTTGTCAAACCAAAGCACATAACAAAAAATTCATAATGTCCTTATTTTGTTCTAAATGTTGTCTTTGGAATATCACATTCCCTAACTTTCAACTGATGGTAGCCTGATCTGAGGTCAATCTTGGAAAATCAAGAAGCGCCTTGAAGTTGATCGAAAAGATTGTATATCCTTGGAAGCAGATATTTATTCTTGATGGACACCTTATTTAACTGATGGTAGTCTATACACATCCTAAGGGAACCATCTTTCTTCCTTACAAACTAGACCGGAGCGCCCCAAGGTGAGACACTTGGTCGAATGAAGCTTTTGTCTAACAAGTCTTTCAATTTTTCTTCTAGCTCTTTCAACTCTGTTGGTGCCATTCTATATGGCGGAATAGAGATAGGACGAGTATCTGGGATGATGTCTATGCCGAAATCTATCTCCCTTTCGGGAGGGACTCCGGGTAGATCATCAGGAAAAACTTCTCAAAACTCGCTGACTATAGAAACTGACTTAAGGGAAGGTACCTCAACACTTGAGTCATTAACGCGGACTAAGTGATAGATACATCCCTTAGAAACTAACTTCATCGCCTTAAGGTACGAAATGAAACGACTCTTAGGCACTGTTGAACTACTACTCAACTCTATGACTAGCTCATTAGGAATTTGGAACTTGACAACTCGAGTTCTACAATCTATTGATGCATAACTGGCATGAAGCCAGTCCATACCCATAATCACATCAAAATCGACCATGTCTAACTCTACTAGATAAGCCATGGGTGTTCTTGAGATTGATGGAAACATGACAATAACGATAGACTCTTTCCACTAGAATAGACTCCCCAACAGGTGTAGAAACACAGAAGGTTTCACAAAGTTTCTTAAGAAGAATATCAAACTGATTTGCAACATAAGGAATTAAAAAATATAAACTTGCTCCTTGGTCTAACAAAGCATAAACATCAAAAGTAAATACTTTGAATATACCCCTGATAACATCTGGAGAGTTCTCTTTGTCTTGGCGGCTAGTGATTAAATAAAGACGGTTTACCCCTCCGCCAGTACCAGAAGTGGCTCCTCTAGGTGAAGCCCTGTCTTGTGGATCAACTCATGAATATTGAGCTTGGTTGCTCGGACTTCCAACACCTTGTTTATTCTTAGGGCACTCTTTCATGAAGTAACCCTCTTGACCACACTTGACGAAACTTGTCTGGACATCACAACAGTTACCTGGGTGGTTTCTACCAAACTTATCACATGTATGAGCCCTACTTCATCTTTGTGCCACACTACCTTGCGACTGAGCTGGTCTAGCCTTGAAGTTTTACGAATTCTGACCACTATACTAACCTCGGTTTCTGGGCGCAGGTGCACTAGCAGATGATGGTGCATGCCCCTTTGGTTTCTGAATCTCTGGTCGACTTGAACTACCTTTTTGTTGACCACACTACAAGATTGTAGGCCTAAGGCCACACTAAATCTTGACAACGCTTGTAAACTGTAGCCTTAGTTTTTAGGTTTTGACAACGATAACATCAGCAACATTTGTCAAGCGTACTCTTTTGTGATATAGGCGACATTTTTTAAGCGTAGTCATATCATAATATAATTGGCAACACTTATTTATATATATGAATACACTTTTAATGTGTGGTATTTTTATAATATAAAAAACAACACTTTACAAGTGTGGCCAGTATAAATTTCCCAAATTTTGACTAAAATACTTTATTTCCTTTAACGTATTTAAGTCATTCTCTAATTTCCAATTTGCCCAAAAAAACTCATACAAAATAAATTAAAAATACTCTCAATGTAAACAACTTTTTCCCCAAATATTAATAAGAGTTTCTATATTCCCATATGAAAACTCTCACGCCTAAACCCTACTTCCTCCTCCTTCTTCATCTTCTCATTTGGACTCATAAATTCTCCATTGTAACCAGTTAATCATTTTTCAAATCTTGTTGTCACTCCACATTTTTCAGTACTTTTATGGTGTTAAAGAATGAAAAAACTCCCACATCGGTGGTTAATGAGATGGGTGGACTCTTTATAAGGCTTGGGCAATTCTCCTCCCTTTGAGCTAACTTTTGGGGTGTGAGTTAGGCCTAAGACATAATTTCAGATGGTATCAGAGCAGGGTCCATCTCATCTGATGTTGGGACCCCCAAAATCAAAAAAATTCATGCATTAGATGTTAAGCACTAGGCGTAAGGTGAGGTGTTAAAGAATGAAAAAAGTCCCACATCGGTGGTTAATGAGATGGGTGGACTCCTTATAAGGCTTGGGCAATCCTCCTCCTTTGAGCTAGCTTTTGGGGTGTGAGTTAGGCCTAAGACCTAATTTTAATGTGAAATAAGGTCTTAGGCCTAACTCACACCCTAAAAGTTAGCTCAAAGGGAGGAGGATTGTCAAAGCCTTATGAGGAGTCCACTCATCTCATTAACCACCGATGTGGGACTTTTGTCATTCTTTAACATTCCACCTCACGCCTAGTGCTTAGCATCTGGTGCGTGTGCAATTTTGATTTTGGGGACACCAACATTGGGTGAGACCGGCCTTGCTCTGATACCATATGAAATTAGGTTTTAGGTCTAACTCACATGGTATCAGAGCAGGGCCCGTCTCACCCGATGTTGGGGCCCCCAAAATCAAAATTGCACATGCACTAGATGCTAAGCACTACGCGTGAGGTGGGGTGTTAAAGAATGACAAAAGTCCCACATCGGTGGTTAATGAGATGAGTGGACTCCTTATAAGTCTTGAACAATCATCATCCCTTTGAACTAGCTTTTGGGGTGTGAGTTAGGCCTAAGACCTAATTTCACAGATATCTGAAATACTTAGGATATGAGGTTGTGTATGTGCGCAACTTTACTGATGTAGATGACAAGATAATTCATCTGGCTAATGAGCTTGGAGAAGACCCAACTGCTCTGAGTGGTCAATACTGCCAAGAGTTTCTAAAAGACATGGATGATCTCCAATGCCTCCAACCGACTCATCAGCCACGTGTTACTGAGCACATGGAGCAGATTAAGGAAATGATAGCTAAGATAATGGCTAATGGTTATGCATACACAATCAATGGCGATGTTTATTTCTCTTTTGATAGTTTTCCAGAGTATGGTCGATTGTCTGGACAAAAACTAGAAGATAATCGAGCTGGAGAACAAGTTGAAGTTGATTCAAGAAGAAAAATCCTGCTGACTTTGCCTTGTGGAAGTCTACAAAGCCTGTTAACCAAGTTCGGAGAGCCCCTGGTGTCCTGGAAGACCAGGTTGGCATATAGAATGCAGTGCAATGAGTGTGCACTACCTGACACATTCCTTTGATATACATGGTTGTGGAATGGACTTGACTTTTCCTCACCATGAAAATGAGATTGCCCAGAGTTGCGTTGCTTGCCGGTAGAATAATATTAGCTACTGCATGCATAATGGTTTTGTGAACATAGATGATGAGAAAATGTCGAAATCATTGGGGAATTTCTTCACACTATGTGAGGTTAGTCGATTGTACCATCCCTTTGCATTGAGGTACTTCTTGTTGGGGAATCACTACCGATCTCCGGTTAATTACTCAATATCACAGATAGAAATTGCTTCAGAATTTGTGTTCTACATTTATCAGACCTTACTAGATTCTGAAGAAGCCTTGTCAGCTTTCCAACAAGGAACTGAAACTGCCAAAAATGCAAAGGGGCGTGTTACCCCTCAGGCTCAAGAATGCATCAATAAGCTGCGTAGTGAGTTGAAGACAAAGCTCTCTGATGACTTGCATACACCTACAATTTTAAATGCTGCTCTTCAAGAATCCCTTAAATAAATGAATAGTTGCCTGACCATACTGAAGAAAAAGCAGCAAAAGCAACAACACTTATTTGCATCTTTGTCCCTGACCGAGCTCTTGAAAGAAGTGAAGGAAATATTGGATGTTCTTGGCTTGCTTGCTGGTTCAACTTCTGCTGAGGTTCTGCAGCAATTTAAACAGAGGGCATTGAAAAGAGCTGAGTTAACAAAGGAAGATGTTATGTATGCAATAGAGAAAAGACCTACCTTTTGGGTGTGAGTTAGGCCTAAGACCTAATTTCACAGGTGGATGCTGGTGATTTCCCTAATTTTTCTTCATGTTCATCTGAGAAACTTGAGTAATAGGTCGAATAATTTCAACATTGTTTGGAGGAAGAAGGGATATAATGGTAGTCAATACTTTGTTCCCATATATTCGAGAAACTGGAGAAATAGTTTGAAGAATTTCGACATTGTTTTGAGAAATTAGGGGATATACGGGTGTGGATAATTGGGAGATTACGGGTCTGGATATGGGTTCTAATGACAAAGACAGATTCAATCACTATGATCATAAATGGCAACCTTCTTCTGTTCATCAGTTTGCCCGGTTGATAGTATTCGAAAATCATTATTTATATTACTTTATTTTCATTTTATGAGATTTTGAATTCTTAGTTGCAATTTTAATACTAAATAATCTGCACATTTTTTAGATTGAGCTTCATTATGTTACATATAGTATTAAACTTGGTGTCCATTTAATCTGGCTTAGGTGTTCTGGAATGGTATTGTAGATTGTCTTATGAAATGTTTGTGCTTCATCTGTTTTCTTTAAGTTTATTTGTGTCTAAGTATGAGTTAGTTGCTTTCATTTTGAGATAGTATGTACATTAGAGATTGAAATGTTTATTTGAAAGCTCGTAAATGTCTTAGGAATTGTCTTCAATCAAATAACATAGTCTAATTTGTTTTTGGTAACGGTGGCGTTGTAGATATAGTAACAAACCACTTACAATTATCATTAATAATAGTACTATGCCTTTTGTAATCAATGGTACTGGCAAAGTTTGAGTTTCCAAAAATATTCGTAGTGGTGGGAACACGATACTTAAAATCAGAACAGATCCATATAGCCGACTTAAACTTGTTTGGTACTGAGGCATATTAGTATAAATAGGAAAAGTTGACAATGTTGCAAGACTTGCTTTGATCATGTCCATTGAAATTAACTCTTCCTTTGATGATGGTGATAAACTAGTTTCAATAGTGAAAATTGATGATGTGATAAAATTATTGTTGGCTTTTTCTTAGTAGAAAGGTGATTATGGGTGTTTGGATCAAAGCCTTGAGAAATAAGCTTTTTTTTAAAGCAAGAATTCAAAAAATTCTTCACTTCATTATCAGTTCTACAAGGTAAATATTTCACTATTTGTGCCCTTCTACTTCCCAAGATTATGTGTAAATCAATTATAATACATTCTTGTTGTTCACTAAAACAACCCCTTTTAAGATCTGGCCTTACGTAAGTTATCCACCTTAGCCTGCAGCTAGTTTAGGAACAGAACTCCAGCAGGAATGGCCATGGTTGTTGATATGTTTAATGAGTTTTTCATCTTCTTCAGGAGACCAAAGACCTCTCTTTAGAGCAGTGATGACACATTCTCAATCCCTCTGCCTTTTTAGATTTACTTTTTCCTTCTCATATCACCTGCACCTATCTATATACTGCTGGCCTGCCTCTATGCTTAATTTGTTTCAAGTGTCCGAGTCACGATTTTTATTAAAAGGTTCAAAAGTATGTACGTAAAAGAACTAATGTTTACTCTTAAATGTATCGTGTAATTTTTCATCTGTAACACATGTCTGGTTCGGTCCTTGTCTGTTCAAAAGGAAAATATATTGTCTCTATTTTTAAAGAAGCTGAAGTCAACGACCCCGAAACGAGCTAAAGTCTGGCGTACACATTCTTTGGGCTATAAATCAGATATTTTATGAAACTTATGACAAATTCCTAACTTCACACGAAGGAAGTTAATCTTAGTTCCCTCATGTTAAATCTCACTGAATTAGATTTTAAGTTGCATTACGATATTTATGCTCTAGACCTGCGGAATCCAATGTTTTATGCTTCGTGTATGATGAATTCTTATGATTGATGTCTCAGTTGTAACTCTTTCTGGCACTGTGTTGAAGCTATATTTTTTTTCCTATTTAAATACCTACTCCCAATTATTTCTTCATCTCAATTCTTGAAGAAATTCCATGACCACTAGAACTCTGCTCTACAGTTTTTAATGTTTCCATTTGTGGCTTATGA
Source organism: Solanum lycopersicoides (assembly GCA_022817965.1). Lineage (NCBI taxonomy): Eukaryota > Viridiplantae > Streptophyta > Magnoliopsida > Solanales > Solanaceae > Solanum > Solanum lycopersicoides. The sequence goes on along the minus strand of CM040618.1, from coordinate 30,489,831 downwards.
CGTATGTTGTGCCTTCTATCTCGTGCTATATTATTGATTTTGTTCTAAGCTTTGACATCTCCACTGCATATTGTCATATACCAGTTGCAATTAGACATCGTTCTGTTTTAGCTTAGACATCTGCATTGCATATTCCTCCACCAGTTTGTAATTACGTAGTTTTGTTTCTGAATAATTCTAATAAATTCAAATAGGTTTGGTACCCAATATTATTTGAAGACACACTCTATTGGATTAAGTTGGAAATTATTTTAATTCAAATGCCAGCACCTTCACTATAATGACTATTTCTAAGCCTCAATCCCCATAAAAAAGATAGTGTTGATACTTTCAAGTACTGCAGATTTGCTGCTAAGAGAATTGTATAGTGCAGTTGGTTTCTTAACTATAATACTTCCAACTTTTTCCTTCCACGCGTGCATGGGTTCTCTTGTATGGTGTTCAATAACGTGAACATATCTCACACTTGGAAATCATTAACGTATGTTGTGTTTAACCAAAGTAGCTCCGAAGTTTTGGTATTAACTAGCAAAGTGATTTCTTTAGAATGTGGGTTGATGGTGTAAATCTTGCCTTGCTAGTTCCATCTGCCAGTAAAAATGCTTTTGGTCTAATCACGATAAGAAGTGACTAAAAACATTTTTATCACTTTCTTAATTGTTCGCAACATCGTCATATATGCAACCTTTCTGAATACACCTTCTAAAAGGGAATAGAATATTTTTTGGTGATTTATTACAGGTTGTTATGGAAGAAGGGAAGAAATTATTGGAAATTACAATTTTATTTTGTTTTTCTATATTTGAGATTACCTAATTTTATTATCGGTGTTAACAAACAGGAAGGGTCTTTTAAGTATAGTAATAGTGAGTACAGTATGTACAGCACTCAGTACTTCTTCTCCAAATTATAATTGGTTACTTGTTGTGCGTATGATGGTTGGAGATGGAGTTGGTTGTGTACCAGTTTATGGATGTTGGTTTCTTGAATTTGTGCCTTCACAAAACAGGGGAATGTTGACAATTATCTGTAGAGGTTTTTGGACAATTGAAACAATACTTGAGGCATTATTAGCACTGGTAAATTATATATCATTTGGAGTTATCTTTGTGTGTATTTTGGATTAGTTTTTCTTTGATGTTTCCTAACTTGTTGATCTTCTATTATAACGTGCCTTCAAATAATATCATTTGCTTGAGGCTTTATTAGCACTGGTAAATTATATATCATTTGGAGTTATCTTCTGTGTGTCTTTTGGATTAGTTTTTCTTTGATGTAACATTCCTTCCAATAGTATCCTCTGCATATAAAAAAGAAGAAACAGCTGGAAAAAATAGAACTCTTTAGCAGTTCTTCTTCTGCAAGAATGAACTACTGCACAATTTACTTCTGATTCATTGTGCTGCAAGCAATATTCTTTCTTCTAAGCTTGAGGACTGTACAATGCTGACAAAAGAATAAATGTTGTTAGTTGTCACAAAAATTTTGCCGTAATCTCATGTATTCTTATTGGTTGATATGTTGCAGATGATTATGCCAAGATTGGGTTAGAGGTGGCTACTGGCTTTATCATCCAGACCATCATTTGTAGAACTTTTGTTATTTGTATATCGCATTCACATTGTTCACTACTTTCTCAAACCTTTTGAGTGTTTATGCTTGTTTTGTTTTTTTCTCAGGAATGCCATAATTTTCCTCTTTGTTTTTGTTTTTTTATTAACTAAACTTAATTTTCCTCTTCTTCTGCAGGGGAGAACTTAGAAATTGAGCTTGCTAGAAGCTAGGGATCATCAGACAAATAGCTCGCTGGAGTATTAAGGTAATTTTCAAATAAGGCATTACGAGTTCCCCTTAGTGTGGAAGCCATTAGCAAATAACTCTTTGAAACTATCCTATTTTGTAATGGTTATATTTGCTTTATTTTTATTTGTGTAGAACTCTTGTTTTAATCTATTGTTAGTTTCTTTGCAATACTAGTGAATCTATCCAAACAAAAATTATTATTTTTCAATTAGAAATTGTGGCTATAAAAATTATAGACAACGCTGCCACACTTTGAAAGTGGGGCTAGAGGGATGCCATTAATGTGGATTATTGATTATAAAATGTAGTATGTACATTTGAAAAGTCAATACTTTTTAAGTGTTGTTGTTGAAGACGTATAAGAAGCTACACTTTTAAAGTGTGGCTAATAACAATGCAAAGGCTACGCTAGAAAGTGAAGTTTTATCAAATAAAAGTGTTGCCAATGAAATGCTACAAAGTGTGGCCTTTGTACCTCATTAGCCACACTTTTTAAGTGTAGCCGCTGCAGTAACACTTGAGAAGTGGCAAAGGTTGCGCCCTTTTAGGCCACCCCCAAAAAAGTGTTGCCCAAAGTCATAAAATGTTGCCTTTTATTGAAGGCCACACCTTTTGCTAGTTTAGGCAACACTTTACAAGTATGGCTGAAAGCCTAAAATGTTGTAGTACCAGCCTCATTCCCACTCTTAGCTTTCTTGTTTTTGTACTCCTCTTTGTCCCTCAGCTTTTCCTCTTCCACTTGTTGCACATAGAACATCAGCCTGGATATGTCCATATCGCCTATCAACATTGCAACCCTGCCTTCTTTACTTGAAGCACGACCCAAACCAGTGACAAACAAATTCGTCCTACTTCTCATATCCTTAACCATCTCCGGAGCATAGCGAGACAGTTGGGTTAACTTTAACCCATACTTATGCACACTCAAGGAATCTTGTTTCAAAGTAAGGAACTCACGTACCTTTACTTCCTTCAGTTCTCGGGGAAAGAACCTCCCCAAGAAGGCTTCTTCGAAACAAGCCCAACTTGGATGTGGTACATCCTCAGCTCTACCATCCTTCCATTGATCAAACCAGGTTCTAGCCACACTATTTAGTTGATATGCAGCTAACTCAACTCTCTCAGCACCAACCACATGCATCACATCGAACATTTTCTTCAACTCTTCCACAAAATTTTTGGTCCTCAGTAGTGCTTGAACCAGTGAATCTTAGGGGATTCACCCTCAAGAATTCCCGAATCCTCGAAGTGTCATCCCCTTCTTGTTGAGCTCTTCTTTGTTTCCCGACTTATTTGGTCACAACTTGACTCAACATTCGGATAGCCTCACGAAACTCAGCATTAGTAACCTCTCCTTGAGGTTGCACTTCAGGAGCATTCGGTAACTCCTGTTCCTGAGCTTCTACATTTCACTTAGCTGGACAGACTCTTACTGCTCTTCTTCGAGGCATTGTTATTTGAAACACGCGCAAGCACGAATTAGAGACCCTGTTAGAGATGAACTCTAAGTCACGAAAGGAATATGAAAGAAGTTAGAAATTCCTAAATGTTGTGGTCTCCTATTCATAGATGTGGCGCGCTTCACACCGATGACTAAGAATATACATACACGGCTTCATAGACTCCCTAGGACTCTTGAACTCTTTGCTATGATACCAAGTTTGTCATGCCCGGAGCCTACACTCTGGACGTGGCTGGCACCAAACGACCATTGTTGGCCTTGAGCATACCCTTAGCCTGACTTACATAACTCAGCGGAAGACTCAACTCAACTCAATCAAGAAATAGATCATGGTTAAAATAATACTTAATATGATAGTCTGGCCAAAATGGAATTTAAGTCTCAACACTTGAACATATGAGATTATAATGTAAAAGAGACTCCAGAACTAAACTACTAACTATCTACGAAGCCTCTAAACGGACTGAGATGGATGTTCGTACAGACCCCACAACATCCTAATTATCTAAAATAGTAAAGCAAATGAAAAGGATGTCATACAAAATGCAAGAAGGCTTACCACTGACTCTGGAGCTCAAACTTGATCAACAAAGTGCTGCGTGCTGATCCTGGTTGCCTGCGTCTTCATCATAAGACGATGAAGGCCAATTGGCATCAGTACATTGAATGTACGAGTATGTGAGTAGAAATGCTAAACACAGCTATAATGCTTGAAATGGATTAAGGATGAACTTACCTTGGCTATGCTTGACTCATAAGATAACCACTCAATATAAAGCAATAAAGACATATGCAATATATAAAGCTGGTAAAACAGTGTAAACGCTTAGTTCATTAAAGCTAAAACAATAACAAACTCAAATTTACTTATATATGAAATTAATATAATTTATGTGGGAGTTTCTCTAACCGACAACCACCACTATGAGCCTAAGAAATGATACAGCGTCTCATCCACGCTTCCAGAATTGTCCTATACTTTGCCATCGCATAAGAAATTCTCAACTAAGTGGATCCACTAGCTAACTTACATGATCATCTAAAAAATATGACACGTTAATACCCATGATGGCTACGTGGTTTACATGGAGAGTTGAACTAATCTGAACTCTTATTCCCACATCGGTGTTCAATACTACTCCCAAAATATACTTTAGCTCATGCTTTTAAAATAGCCTCTTTCCTCTGAGTTGAGATAATTTGCTCAATTCTTTTAGCTTTAAAAAGCCCCTCTTGAATTCAATGTTTTCCTTTTTATTCAAAACTCTTTTGTAACTCTTAGTTTCCTCTTGACTTAAATGTAAAAACATTTATGGACTTCCTAGGGAATTCACTTATATCTTTTGAGAAATGAACTCAACATTTACACTTTCTTTAACTCTAAACTTGACCTTAAAACGAAATTAAAACGTTTAAGTAAGACTCTGAGAATTTTGAAAAAACTTTACTTTAACTCACTTCATAGCTTTAGACTTGACTTCTTACTTCGTTGACTTTGATCCTAACTTCCCATGAATTTGGATTATGGATTCAAGGATCATGATCTCATGTTTATGGATGATTTTATGATGTTTAGATGTACTTTATAGTGTTGGAATCAACTAGGAATGATAGGTACATTACTTAGGAATTAGTACGAAAATATAGGGAAAGAACGGGGTCTCCAGGTGACCTTAGCTCTGAGAGGCGCAAAGTGCCAGAGCCTGTAAGACAGACTCTCAACTGAGGCGCTGCGTGCCAGGGCATGTCTGACAGAGTCTTCCTTGAGGGGCTCTGGCAAGCGCGCTCCCCAAGGGGTTTCAAACGGGACCTCCGACTTTTCTTCTCCGTTTTTCATCTCCAAACCTCCTAAACATCCATGGATCCCACCACAAACACTTAGGACTTCTAAATACCTCATTACCCAATAGATTAGACCCAAAAACAGTTCAACCAACAAGAATTTCACAATTTACTAGATATGAACAACAATTCAACCAACAAGAATTTCACAATTTTTCATCAAGAATTCCCATATTCATCATTCAATAAACTCCAACATTGCTGAATTGAATTGAATTGGGGTGTGAGTGAAAGGACCCAACACAAAATTATCTTACATACCTTAATAGGGGTCACCCCCGACGAAATCCACGCAACAATTCTTGGTGTTCTTGCTTCTTCTTCTCCATTCTCCTCTTTTCTCCTCTTCTTTTCTCTTCTCTCAAAATCCTAACTTGTTTTCTAAAAGCATGAACTGAATAGGATCAGCTTAGAACTCAACTTATTACCCAAAAACGAAATTGAGTAATTGGGTAAGGAAAAGACCAAAACACTCTTTAAAAATTCGGATTGGACTTTCCTCAGTCGAACAAACAACTTCCAAAAGTCATATCTTCCTCATACGACCTCGAAATTTTTCAAACTCGGCGCCGTTTGAAAGATCTTCCCAATTTCTTTCCATCCATATAAATAACTCACCCTAACTCACACTGAGCTGGAAGTTATGGCCATTTGAAAATGACAAAAACTTGCTTTTAAAATCTGGAAATTTTCCAGATTTCTCTATTTATTTCCAAAAATGATTATGCTTGGATTCTTAGCCTATTCCTAGTTGTTTCAAGTTACGAGATGTTACATAATACATGAAAAATGTCTTAAACTATCACTATTTAGAACGGAATTCTAAGTAGCTACAACTTTCACACTCCATTGGGAAACGACCCCAACCCTTGGTTGAGTTTCTTTACTAGCTTCGATTTATAGACACTCAAATTGTTGGTTAGTATTGTTGATCACGAAATATAAAAAGATACACATATTGAAGCATCAGAAAACATTTAGTCTTTGGAATACTTAGTTCCCATATCATTTTAAAGAAAATGAACTTTATTCTTACTTTTTACTCAACTCAAAGCTTAAGTCTCAAAACAAAGTTAAAACATTTTTAAAAGACTTCTTAAAATATGGTTGATGCCAAATTATTGTCATGAACGACTCGATTCAAGGTTTTCAATAACCATAGATAGATATTAATACTTGGAACTCAAGAACTCAAAGGTACTTCTCATCTCAAGATTGTTCGACTTATAGGGTTTATACAGAATTATGCGAATGAACAAGTCAACCTAGGAATTTCATGTGTAACCTGTAATAGTTTCATGATTATAAATATAATCGTATAGGGTATTAGGAAGTCAATACTCAAGACTTAGAACTTGAAGATACTACTCCTGTAAAAGGTACTGAATTGATGGAGTTCATGCAGAAGTTATAAGCATGAACGACTCAACCCGAAGGTCTAACTAACTACATGGAACTCATGTATAAAACTCCTATCATTCTCTAACTTACTTCCTCAAAACTTTGCCAAATCGATAGTTGATCTCAAAAGGATTCACAAAGTAACTCATAGACTTTCTTGAACTCTACCCCTAACTCTCTCTTGAATTTGAATTATGAATTATAGAGTTATGGTCTATGATATGACTTATCTCGCGATGACATTGTAAACTAGTGAATACATTCTCCTTACTCTCATGCTCACTTACTTGAGTATTGAAACAAGTTATTAGAAGTTGTAGAAGGATTCTCAAAAGGACTCAAAGGGATTCTCTCAAAAGGTTCAGAAGAACTCTCAAAACTTAATCTTAACTTTACCTTGAATTTGAATTATTAATTCAACGTTATGATTCATGTTATAAATGATTTCTAAGTAATGAGAAGTAGTTTAAAGTGTTTAGAATCAAAAGGGATGAAGATACACTCTACATGAGCTCAAACGGGACAAGCGAAAGAATTAAAGTGGGGCAGGCGACCCTGTCACATTCCGGGAGCGGGGAGCCAGCCCCTAAATTCAGAGACTGAATATGGTCGCACTTCAGGCGCGCTTCCCCAACCCCTTGGGAAAATATGGGGCGCGCCGCTGGAGGCTATCCCTAGGCAAAGTTTCAACGAATTGTGCCTCTCGTTTTCTGACACAAAATCGCTTTTAATCGATTTCTTTTCCCATTTTTTTCTTAGATTCATTTACCCAACCTAATTACACACTAATCGATTAAAAAAAAACTCAAAACATTCAATTTCATTTGAAGAAAACATCAAAACCCCAACAAAACAAGATTTAGAATGAACTTCAACAAACTTCTCTAGACCATATATCCTTCAACTTTTTAGAGTGAAATCGCAGGAAAAAATAATATGATTGGCATGTGGGTGAACATCACAACCCTATGGAAGATTACAAACCTCTTAGGGATTAGACTCATAGCAAAATTCTTCAACAAGACGCAAGAATCTCGACGAACGCTTGATCCTCTCCTCTTTTCTCCTCTTTTCTTTTCTTTTCTCTTCTTGAACTCTCAACTAAAACCCTTCGAGTATATTAGGATTATAAAACTGAACCTAATAAGATAAAAACCCTAAAATATTACTAAAAGCGAAGTAAATATGATTGTCTAAGGAAAAGACCAAAATATCCCTCACTATTTTCAGCTTACTTTTATGAACAGGACAACCTAACTTCAAAAGGCAATATTTGCTCATCCGAACTCAAAACTTAGCAATATTGGTGGCGTTGGAAATATAATTCAAAAATATTTCCTACGATATCTTGTAGACAACCTAATTCATCATGTTCTATGAGTTATGGTCGTTTGAAGTTGACCCAAAACTGATACTTATTTTAACTCTTCAAAATTCTAGTTTTTCTTATTTCCAATTTAGTTCTTTTTGGCACTCAAGGTGTTACATCTAGTCGCCAGACCTTAATACTCGAGAAAATTTTAATTTCTTGGTAAAATCTCACTCACTACGAAGAACGGTGTAAGTCTTAGCTCAAATTTTTTCCTGGGTGTTACATTATCTCCCCTTTGGGATTGTTCGTCCTCGAATGACGGCTGGACTTGGTATGGAATGGCTTACTCTTAATAAAGTCTGCGTCTAATTGTATGCTCTTACTATATTTAAGCTTAACCCAAATCCTTAAGTTCAGATTCTATACTCTCTCTATAGGAAATCTCATTACTCTTTACCACCACATTCAATCTTAGTACTCTAACAACACCATGGACTCCTACTAACCAACTCCTTCAGAGACAACTAAAGGACCTCCTTAAACTATTTCTCATAGAAAACCTCATCCTCCTCTTTTATGACCTTGGATGTAATTTTCATACTATCATTATTACAAGAAGATCATTAGAGATTCTGTTTCTAAAATCACTCTATTACAAAAAGGACCTCGGAAAGTATATCTCCCATACTCTTTGGAACTCACAACTAGCTTACTGTCAATCACATCACTTAATTTCTCATCTTTTCATTTCCCCCATAGGTCTAAAACTGACACTTGAAAGTTGTGGACCTATTCCATCATCTCTAACTGGTCTACATCCTCTTAATGATCTTTTTACTCTTGTGTCTTAGCCACATTTCACTACCCTTATCTAAAGGTTTGGGTTTGTCACTTATACTACTCACATTCATTACATCAATATATCAATTCCACGCCTAATCTATGTCAAGTGTACTAGATCCAATTTAAAGACTAACATCATCACCCCATTGTTGTCATTCTTTTTATCACGACACTCATCTAAAATTCAAGATTAATGTTTACTAATAAACCTGAATATCAGTACAATTGCTCGCCTACTATACTAACTTACAACTGCTAGATGCATAGTTAATAATCATTGTCCCACTAAAAATTCATATAAAAATTAGTCAATCCTAAACTCATAGTCTGCATACTTACAATTTATCATCACATTTCCATTCACAACATGACTTTATTCACTTGTTCACTATACATCATTGTCTAATTAGTTCTATAACACTTTGAAAATTATAGGTTCTCCCTGAATGATCATAAGCCTAACTTACAGCTATGACCTCATAAATACTCTTGCTCTTCTATTCACCACTTACACTTGGTCATTACTAACACAATGACAAATCATCACAAACTCCTTTCTAGATACAATACACTTTACCTTCTGTGATGGAATCTTCACAACTCATCACTTCTTAGTCTACCCATAAGGGAAAACTCTTCATTATTATCTTATTAGGTTCATGACTATAATAATATAGTTTGTCAAAACACCATTTCCCTTAGTTAGATAACTAAACCTCAACATACTATTGTCTTAACTTAATGGGCACTCTTTGATACTACTGCTCAGAATCTCGTAGCTCATGCTACCCTTTTCGGGTGAAAATACTACCAAAGCTCTAAATATACTTTCTCCAAAGGATTTAGCTGAAACAAGATATAGAGAAGAGAGTAGAACTCACTTTTCCCAAACACACGATTCATATAAATATGGGTGCATTCCTCTCAAACTTAACACTTAACTTACTGTTGGGCTTCTCTCAAGTCCCTTATGAGTTTCATGACTTCCATAAGATATTTGCTAAGAGCAACTAATCGATAAAGGACTAGCTTTTCTTTTAAACCACCTCAAGTATTATCGGTAGTCGAATAAGTCAGAGAAATGCACTACTAAGAATAAAATATCTATGGCATAGCTCTATTGCACTATTCAGAGTATGAAAGACGGGAAACTTTTCTTAACTATTTGTAGTCACTCATTTATAGAAGTGCGTCCCTCACAACCATAAATAAGATCCTACATGACAAGGCTTCATATACACCCTAGTACTCTTCAAACTTGGCTCTGATACCAAGTTTCTCACACTACGAGCCTACATCGTGGGAGGGTTTGGAACTCGAAGACCATAGCTGCCCTCGAGCAGACCCTTAACATGACTTACTTACTAAGCGTAAGACAATAATCATATCTATAACATCAATGAACTTAACTAACCTGGAAAAAAAAGATATAATAACTAAGAATGTTTTAAAATTGAAACATTCAACTTGGCCAAAACTGGCTACCCAAGTATTAACAATGAGAGATATATTGAAAAGACACAAAGAACTAACATCTAATGTTCTATCTATGAAGCCTTTAAAAATGAGATGGGTGTTTGGAAAAACCCCACAATATCCTAATGAACTAAACTACAAAACAATGAAATGGATCCTACGCAATGCAAGGAGGCTCACCAACACACTCTGGACTACTCACTAGATCAACGATGTGCAGTAATGCCGATCCTAGTTACCTGCGTCTTCATCATTATATAATGTAGGACAATTAGCATCAATACATTGAATGTACGAGTATGCGAGTTTGAATACTAAAACACAAACATAGTCTTGAAAGGAAAGCTGAAGAACTTACCTTGCTCAACACAACTCTACAAGACGAAACTAATTTTAATATAAAGCAATCTAAAACAAGTGTTATATAAGAAAAAGATTTTTAAAATATGATGTAAACTCTGAATGTATGCAAAGATACGATATAACTCTGAGATGTATGCAAAAATAATAACTATCTATATACAATACATTTAACATATGTCGGAGTTTCTCTAACAACCAACCATCACTTAAGACCTATAGTGATGATATATCATTTTGCCTCACGCTGCCAGTGCCTTCCTATACCTTTCCAATAGTATAGAACTTGAACTACTAAGTGGATCCACTAGTCTATTCTAAAAAGTACTAAAGGAATCATCTAAAAAGTATGACCCGTTTGTACCTATGGTGCTACATGGTTTATGGGGGTTGTGAGTTATCTAAACTCTCCCCCATATCGGTGTTCAATACTACTCCCAAAATATATTAGCTCTTATGTTTTATAACATACTTCTTTATGTGATTTTAGATTAGTGCTCTAAAACATAGCTCAAATGTTACCTTGGAAACCAATGTTTCCCCTCTTGATTCATTTTGAAAGCGATTACATTTTCTAAAAACTAGCTCAAAGGCTCGTTGGAAATCTCAGTTTTAATTCTTATTTAAATGTGAAAACAATTTTAAACTCTTTAGGAATACTTAGTTCCCATATACTACTTTGAAGAAAATACTTCAACTTTACTCTGAACTGAACTCAAACCTTAAGTCGTAAAACAAAGTTAAAACGTTCAATAAAAGTCTTATGAAACTTGAAATGAACTTTTTCACCTTATGTTTACTCTTTACTCAACTTGATCTATATGCCTTAAAACAAAGTTATAGGCATTTGCAAAAGACATCTTCAAAAGACTCTAAAAACTTTCTAGACTTGGCTCTTAACTATCCTTGAATTTGAAGTTATGGATTCAAGGTTGAAATTCATGTTACTGGATGATTTCTATATGTTTAGAAATGATTTAGAGTAGTTAGAATCAATAGGAAGTGTTGAAACACTTTAGAAAGACTTAGACAGACAAAATTATGAAAACTTGGTGAAAAACGTCAATGCAGGCGCATCCGTGGCGCAACGCGCCCACCATAAAGTTCAGAGGCCTCATTTGGGCGAAAGGCAGCACGCCGCCCAGGCCCTCTGGCGTAGATGGAGGTGCCGCGTTTGACTTTTCCCAGGTGACGCCTGACTAACTTTCATCTCATTTTCTGACCTTAAATCGTTCTAATTAAATTTATTTTCTCAAATTCATTTATCTTTCATTTACCCACATCATATACACAAGGATCAGACCCAATGAACTCAAGAAATAACACTTTCTGCATCAAGAAATTCATTAATCTCAACTTATGTTCAAGAACGAAAACAATTCAAGAACAACCATTAAGAACATTCAAAGTCCAATCGTTTTAGAACTATATTATGCTAAATCAAACATTCTTTACGCGTGGGTTAACAAACCCAACGTTACGATATACCTACATATCTTTTTAGGGATCACCCCGGACGAAATCGACAAGATAACTTCAACGATCTTGACAAATCTTGAACGCCCTTCTCCTTTTGCATCTTTTCTCAAAACTCTAACTCTTTTGGTAAAAGTGTAAACTGATCTAAGTCAGTGTAGACCCCTAACTTAATTACCAAAAAAGAAATAAATTAATAGGGTAAGTAAAAGACCCCTTAAAATCAAGATTTGGACTTTCCTTTTTCCGAAAGACCAACTTCTAACGAGTATAACTCACTCATTCGTACTCGAAATTGCACAAACTTGGCGACATTGAAAAGATCGTTCCAAGGGAATTCATACCATAACTTCAACTACTCCTAACTCATCATGAGCTAGGAGTTATCTCCGTTTAGAGTCGACCAATAACTCACTTTTTAACTTAAATATTTCCTGATTTCCTTATACTTTCAAAAAAATTATAGGACATATATTATCCACTGGAATCAGATCTTAATAATTTGATTCACATATAAAATTGAACACTTTGTAGAAGAAAACAAACCAACGTAAACACACTATAATCATCTATGAATGTCGCAATGTATTTGAAATTAGAATGAGAAATAATTAGTGAAATGCCCCAAACATCAAAACACTTTGTAGCACGACTACCAAAATTAGGAAAAGGAAGAGTTTACTTTTGCCTAATTTACAAGTAGAATAATCAGTGGAAGCAACTAAAAAATGATTTTTATTTTCCAATAAACTAGAATTTGATAAATGAGACAACAAAACCGAATTTGGATGACCTAGAGGCTTATGCCAAACCTCAGTCTTACTAGCAGTAGAAATACAAGCAAAAGATCAAATAGGAGGAATAGAAAAGTGTATAGGAAACAATCGTCCAACTTTAGGCCCCTTCGCGATTATCGTCCTCGACACCTTATCCTGCAAAGACATCCATTACGTGAAAAATTCACATCGCTAATAATATCTACAAATGGTCCAACTTAAATAAGACTAGTTGAGAGCTTTGGTTAAACAAAAACATTCTTGAAAGTTGAAATAATATCCCCAATCTTAGTAATGGGCAGATTAATACCATTGCAATCTGTATTTGTGATGGACCATAATACTTACAAACGTTTTTTAGGATTCTTATTGAGTTGTTTATATGATTGGAAGCACCTTAATCAACAATCCAAAAATTAGATGTAACTTCATTACATTGTAATCCCAATGCTGAAAAGGTTGACACGATTATTTGTTGTACCATATCAGGAGTAATAACTTGTCCTGATGATGAGTGATCAATAGTGGATCTCTCACGCCCCGAGCCTACACCCTGGATGTGGCCGGCACTGAATGACCATTGATGGCCTTGAGAGGACCCTTGGACTTACTTAGTGAACTCAACGGAAGATTTAACTCAATACAAGAAAACATTCTCATAGAAATACTTGAATCAAATAACTTGGCCAAAATGACACTAAGTCTAATAATAGAATATCTGCAATACAAATAATGAGAGACTCAAACTAAAAACTTTGACTGTCTATGAAGCCTCTATAATACTACGATAGATGTTGGGATGGACCCCACAATATCCTATAAAAAGAAAGACTGAAAAGCAGTAAATATGTGTCCTCAAATGCAAGGAGGCTCACCATTGACTCATATTGCTTAGTTGGATCAACGAGACACTGGATGATGTTGATCCTTTTACCAGCGTCTGCATCCTGAAACGATGCATGCAAACTTGCATCAATACATTGAATGTACGAGTATGCAAGTTGAAGTGCTAACAACAACTTAAGCTTGAAAGAGAGTAAGAAGGAATACTTAGCTTGACTCTGTTCAACTCATGAATAACTTGACTTAATATAAAGCAACAAGACATATGTAATATATAAAATATTGTAAAACAATGTAAACAATTAGTTCGTTAAAGAAAATGCAATAAAAAAGTCAACTTTGCTTATATATGAAGTAATATAGTTTCTGTGCGAGATTCTCTAACCGACAACCAACACTATGAGACGAAGTGGTGATACATCATCTTCTCCACGCTGTCAGAACTTTCCTACACGTTTCCTTCTCATATAAAGACTATGAAAATGATAAATTCAAATTAGGCGTTAAAAAAGAAAAAAAATACTCTAATAATTTGAGGAAATATCACAACACTTACAACAACAATACATTTGTTGATTAACAATATATTTTTTATTTTACCTAATAAGATAATAATTATTAATTTAATATATTTTTGGTAGATTTTATTTTAAACGAAGCCTAAATTTCTACCAAATTCGAAAAGATTTCCTTTACTTCAAAGAGTATTACTTTTTTGCCTTTATAAAAATAATAATCATTCCTTTACAAAAAAATAATAATTCTTTTCAATATTCAACTCTATCATCTCGTTGTCTCTTTTATTTTTCCTTCATATAGCAAGCTAGACCTAGTACACATGAAGGAAAGGTATCACTATTTTCGTTGAGGTCGTCACTCGAGGTTCTATTTGGTGTTCAAGCCTCATTGAGAATCTTATTTCTCTAAAGTTGTATATTCACCTGATTGTAACAAATATTTTTTGTCTATAAAAACACCAATGAAGGTCCTTTCTTTATTAATGAAATGCTAATTTAATTTTATCCATACATGAATTTGTTTATTGTGTGTTGAATAAATTTAGCATGAATAGTTTGTGAATTTGTGTATAACATTTTCTTCTTTTGATATTATATACATTCTTAGTTTTGTCATCTATATTGGATCCCAATTGGTTTGTTAAACATGTAGTTCAATTTTGTCCAATTAGTAGTAGAACTTTAAGGTTTTGTGCTAATTATGAGATTTAGGCAAATTTTAAAGTAGAGAGAGATTTTTTTAACTGCTAGCAGATGTGAGCATAGGTTGAACTTCAATAAGATGTTTATCCGTTAATCTTCAGGAACCATTTTTCAACGCGAGAATTTCACGGTATGATTTGTCATCGATCTTGATATTCTTACACTCATCACTAGTTGAATTATATCACAATTTCCAAGTAAAATACTCCCTTCGGAAAATAGTCGAATAGAAGAGGATTATTGATTCTCTTGTATATGGGTTCCATAACAAAGGTAGGAAGTTTATTTAAAGTTATAAAACCCGATAAGTGTCAAGCCATGGTAAAAATAATATAATGTGCAATATCATGATTTAGTGTTAGAACTTTGGGTTTTTAATGAGATGGTTCGGTCAGTTACTTTTCAGAAATTACACCATCCCAATTTTTTAGAATTTCTTAATAATGCATAGTTAAAATTAGATTTTCTAAAACCATCCAAATCATATCGGTTTCTCTTTGGTATTCGTACAGTTCTGTAAGTTTCATTCTTTTTATTTTTAAAGTATTACCTGAAAATTATTAAAATATTTCTTTCGCAAGTCTATTATTGAAGAAGCACTTCAATTCTTAACCACGAAGCTAAGAATGTAAAACCTTGTTATTACTGTTTGATTTTAAACTTTTAGTAAGAGTGCTTGCATACGATTTGTTGTATTGATGACTATTAGTATAGTATTTTTTGAAAACCTGATTAATTTAAGGTTAATTAAAGGACAAATTTCCCAAAGTCGTCACCAGGCCTAAGTTATATTTATATTTGACAGATGTTAGAAAATGCATTTATACAAAATTTAACATATTGTTAGTTAGTTTTTGTCTAAAATCATCCCTCTACTATCACTCAAATCTAATTCACTTCCATATATTATCTAAGTGAGCAAAAAACATCCTTATACTATCCAAAAAATAACAAGTATCATCCTTCAGTCTATTTGTAAGAAACTGATTTAACCAACAATTATTTTTAATTTGGTCATGTTTTAGCCACGACGAGAAGTTCAACGTATCCTAAAAAGAATAAGGATATGGATAGAAAATGAATATTTATTCTCATATTTTAAATTTTGTGAGTTGTTAGTTTATAAGTTTTTTCATTATCAAGAAGTTGACTAGGAATAAAAAAAAGCTTTGAAATATTTATATAGTAGGTTCGATGGTTAAAAAGATTATGTAAAACAATTCATTAATTACGTGCAATTATTTAGAGAATTCTTTAGTAAAAACCATATATAGCACGTATATACTATATAAACAATGTAATTTACATTTTATACAATATACACAAATACTGATAATTTAGTGAGATTATGTAGGTGTTTTTTTGTGAAAATTAAATAATAATTACTTTATTTGAAATTTTTGAAGTTATTTTTACTTTTAGAAACTCATACGTTCAAATAATATTTAGAATTGAATATATTTTGTCGGAATATGATTTACCATCAATTTCTAAAAATTTAAAAATCATCAAACTTGACAAGCTTAACCATGTGTACATATATTCATTCGACGTCACATTTTTTTGTTAGTGACATGAGTTTCTAAAAAAAAATACACACAAGGATGAATCTTGCAACTTTTGGTACAGCGTAGGATGCTTTTTGTTCACTTATATAACATAAGGATGTAGTTTAGATTTAGGTCATACTTCAGGGATTATTTTAGCCAAAAACTCTATTGTTAGTATATACATATACTTGCATACATGTAAAGTTATTTTTCAATTCAAAAAAATATTGATCTTGTTTTATAAATTAAAGGAAAAAGGCATAAATTCCTCCCTGGAGTTTTATTGAAAAGTCAATTACACGCTCAAACTATTATGACAACCTATTACGCACCTAATCTTGTTTAAAGTGATATTAGTACCCCCTTAGAACATGACATGGCAAAAAATGTTTCTTCACCTTCCTTAAGGTGCGTGAGAAGAAAAATACTTGTGAAAATGACAAATTTGAACACATGTCACTATTTTATTGGTCATTACATAATTATGTATTATGATTTTTTAATATATTAATTATTTTAATTTTCTTTCTTTTTTAATATTTTAATTGGTGGCCCCAATTTATTAAAGCATTTACATTTTTCTTTATTTTGAGTTCTTCTTCTTCTTAAGGAATCACAACATTTATTACCATTGATGTTTGATATAAGGACATCCAATAATCCACCCTTAAAGAAGAACTCTAAAAAAATAAAAAGGAGTGGAGAAATGATGACTTCCATATAAAATGGTGAGAGGAGGAAGATGCCCAAATTTTAACTTTTTGCAAAAGTTTAAGAGAATGTCACGAGATAAAGGTTTTACAAGATTAAACTAATATTATTTATGTATGAAAATGCATGTACAATTTTTTTTACATAGAACCGAGATTTTCTATGGAAGGAGGTATTAATATTACTTTGAACGAGATTAGATTTGTAATAGGTCGCCATAATAGTTTAAGCGTGTAATTGACTTTTTGCACGACCCGAGGTTATACCCTGTACGTGGACGGTACTCGAGAAGCATTGTCGGTCTCCAACAGAACCCTCATGCTTGTTGACTACAAGCAGAAGACTAACTCAAGCATACAAAAGCATAAAATTGAATTAAAATCATTGAACTATGTTACAAATCTTTAGCTCAAATGAGTAACTCTGGAAAAAAATATATATTCAACTCTCCATAAAATAGGCAACTTAAGTCTTTAAAACATTTAACAAATAAACGAACAAATTTTTGAAACTCTATTGTCTATCTATGAAACCTCTAACTACAAATATGGAAGTAGGGACAAGACCCACGACATCCTAACAACTGATATAACTGAAAGTACAAGTGGAACCCTCTTGAAGCAAGGAGGCTCACCATAGCTAACTTGTACTCTATGTGGTATCAACGAAGCGCCTACTGATGATCGTTAATCCCTCTATCTGCATCATTTAATAATGCAGGTCAAATAACAGTACGTGGAATGTACGAGCGTGTAAGGGAAATTATAAAGCATAACATAAGTTTGAACTTGATAAAAAGGAAACATACTTACCTCTTCTCAACACACTCAACTAAACTCAACTCAAGAAACACAGTTCAACTCAACTCAGAGTAAATAGGGCTCAACTCAATGATAAGTTATTCAACTAAGTAAAATAATATTGAACTCAATAGTAAGATACTTGATTAAGAGTACTCAAATCTGGATACTTATTTTTGGATACTCGACTCAGTATAAAGTAACAATACAATGCAATATATCAAAAGCTTTTAATACAGTAGATAGCAACTCAATGTCACGACTGGAATCTAGACCCCAGACGAGACCGGCGTCGTTGACCTCTCAGAGGTCGCAGACAAGCCTATTTACGTCATTCTTACTTCATATAGGCTAATTCTAGCGGAAAATTTGAAACTTTTTGTTCCTTATCATGCATAAAGGTCATTCTACTTACATTCATAATGTTCACAATCAACCATCTAACATTAAGATTATCAACTGAAAGAAATAGTTCAATAGTGCATTAAATGTATAATTGTCAAAATGGCACCAATACAATGTCTGAAATAAAAACGGAAAGAAACACTAGTGGAACATACTCCACTAGCTAAAGCCTACATCTAAGCTAGATAGTAACGGTAGACATCCTCGAAAGCATGAGGGCCTACGAAGTCCGGTTGAAAGTTCCACGTCCGGATATCTGCAACGTCAACCTGTAAGCTCTAGCGTCCACGTGTGCCTGCACCTAAAAATATAGAGTTGTATGGGATTAGTACACACTTGTACTAAGTATGGGTATATGCAAGCACACACCAAGGACATGCATGAGTAAGAATAGCTCTTTCCTAAAAACAAGATTATGGAAAGTCAAGTCAGTGGACTTGCCAAATTGGGATTAGGAAAGTTAGTGAGCTTTCCAAATTTGGATTAGGAAAGTCATGCCATGAGAGTAACATGCATCATCATACTTATCATATTGCACACAGCACATAACATCTTACACATAGCACAT
Source organism: Solanum lycopersicoides (assembly GCA_022817965.1). NCBI lineage: Eukaryota > Viridiplantae > Streptophyta > Magnoliopsida > Solanales > Solanaceae > Solanum > Solanum lycopersicoides. The sequence continues at coordinate 30,470,983 of CM040618.1, read as the reverse complement.
ATCATATTGCCTATAGCACATAACATCTTTCATATCATTCATTCATATGCCATGAGACCTTGGAATCATTGACTTGACATTAAGACTTCCCAAAAAGGAGGGCTCAACATATGGGACCTCAACTAGGGAGTCTTCATTAGCAAACACAGAGTCTGCTTCATTCATTCATACGTACTTCATTTCATTTCGTTCATAGGCTAGTGTGAACACCAGCTATACCTAGGATGTAGTTTAAGACTTTCATCGGTTTCTGTGCAATGACCAAGAATGACTTAATGTCATTGCTTGAGTCTAACTCACCTCTTGATCATCCTATCCTAACACCTTTGGTATCATTCATTTCATTATGTGCATCATTTGAGGCTGGCCTCATTCATCCATTGGGAACTTTAACTTTAACCTACATAGATCATGTGAGCATCATGAAATCCAGTGTCTGCCCCACACCGAAAAGAGGTGGAATCACCGGCCAAAGTGACCCAAAACATGCTAGCGTACATGGGAATTGAACCCCGCAAGATCCCTATATTGGCAGTATAGGTTCGAAGACTAGGAGATATAAGGAGACCCATACCCGGCATGCCGGACAGTCTCATCTCATGAGAGTTACGTGAACCTCCGCCCTTCCCGAAAGAAGGCATCACCGCTCATAGCTAGTATATCGGTGCTCAGTATAAAGTTCCATTTCATTCAACTCATACGTCATGGAAGCTGGCTTCTAGTATGAGGACATCATAGCTCATTAGATGATTTCTCATCTCATCATTAGAATTAAGTATACATTATTCCCAATACTTTCATTAGAGTGTTCATAGAGACTGGTCTCTTCATTAACTTTACACTCTCATAGGTGAGTACGTTTTGGTAACATTTACTTAGGCTCATTTGAGATTGCTCTCATCTTTCACATTAGCCTCTTATCATGTTGTCACCACATTCATTAACATTAGCACATTTGCTCTTCATAATTACTCACCTTTTTTTACGTGAATGTTCATTTCATCATATGCCAATGCACTTGGCCATTTGTGTGTTTCACGCTCTTACTTAACCCTTCTAGGGTTTCATCATTTCATTACATAATATTCATTTCATCGTATGCCAATACACTTGGCCATTTAGTGTGTTTTACACTAGTACTTAACCATTCTATGGTTACATCATTTCATTACATACATCTTAGGTTCACTTATTTTTAAACGTATGCTAGACTTATGGGTCTATACATACAAGCCATGAGACTTCATTCATTGTTCGTTTAAGTGCTTCATATCTTCCTAAGATTATGTGGTACAAAACTTATGCATCTTGTAAGTATGCCCCGATTTCGAATCCCTTGGACAACACTTACATTTTTCATTTATTTTATATTGGTCCACATGGCTTGGGGACCCAAGATCGAGCCCCAACACCTTCGTTTCTTTTTAATTTCTTTTCTTTGAAATTTCTCTTCCTTGGCCGAGGGGTTGTGGGATCGAACCCCCACAACACCTTTTTATTTAAATTCCTTTTCCGTTGACCATGAGGGTGTGGGATCGAACCCCCACAGCCTCACTTTATTTTTCTTTTAATTCTCCTTTTCCGCCTAGAGGTCGTGGGTTCGATTCCCACGCATCACATTTCTTTTCTTTTTATTTTCCTTAAGCTTGACCAAGAGGTTGTGGGTTCGAATCCCACTCCTCTCATTTTCTATTTTCATACATTATTTTCCAGCCAGGAGCACCCAAGTTTGAATCCCCTTAACCCCATTTCATCATTTACGTTTATAGTGTTTTTCACGGGTGAGATCTCGGGTTCGATCCCTAATGACCTCACCTAATTTATACTCATTTATAATTTCAGATTTGTTCATCCATATTCAGCCGAAACCAATCTTACAAGTTGCTGGAATTTTTATCACGTTTTCAGCTCACAATCTTCAACATTTATACGTAAATTCATAGGGTAATTCGTAGATCATTTAATACGTTCTTAGGTGCATTTTTCATGGATTCGTTTAGCCAAGAGATTAACATTCAAATCAGCCACCTTTCAACTCATATGAACATCACGATTTACATAAACATTTATACATGAAATACAACCACAACATCACATTTTAGAGCCTTAAACCCGAGGCACATAGTCACTGTTCACATTGCACACACGTACACATAGTTTTGGATCACATAGGTGATCCTTCATGCGATTTCAAACACACATTCATGAACATATTTATCACGAAAACACAATACACGCCTAATATCTACCAGCAAACATACCCAACCTAAGAATCATTGGGAGCTAGTGACAGGGACATGCAACGGGGAACAACCCTAGTTTTTGGATTGAATATACTGAACCTTAAGGGGTCTCTTGGGAAAGGGACCAAGAGAGAAGAGAACCCATACCTTTTTGACGTTCAAACCTCGACTTGCTGCCCAAAGAACTCCTCCAAACACACGTCCAACACTGAAAGTTCAACACCAAACTCGACGGACAACCTTCTCTTTGCCTACGTGATTGATTTGTTTTTTTTTTTTTTCGTGGTGAGTTCTTAAAGTGTGAAGAACTTGGTTTATCTTTCTGTTCTTGAAGTTATTTTGGCAGAGAGAATGTGAAATAGAAGAGAGAATGATCGTGAATGTTGAGGAGATAGACGTGAGAGAGTGAGAGTTTTATTAGGCTTAAGAGTCTAGTTTAGACTTAGTCAAATAAGGTTTTATTAAATGATAAAAATCTGATTTCCCTTTTATTTTAAATTAGCTAATAAATAATAAATATTAATTAATTACATTAATTTACCAACATAAATTAAAAACAAATTTAATTCATTGCTTCCACCTAGGTTCGAACCCAGGTGGAGCTCTTCACTCTAAGAGCCAATTTTTGGCCCTCTCTCCCCAAAATACCCCTCCACCTTATTAATTAAATAATTAATTATATATTTAGGATAATTACGATACTACCCTTAGCCTGAAAAAAAACATTTTACCCTTAGACACTCCAAACCTAAGATTTTCCCTTTTTAAGTCGGTAAAGACTCATTCGAGTAAATCTTCGTATTCGAGAGCCCTACATGGCTGGACCCAACCTTTCCTAGATCAACTAACTCCCCAAGTTAGTTGGCTTGGCTGTAGCAAGGGTTCATAGGTCTGGTTCTACGCGCATCAATCCATTGAACCCGGTCTAATCGTAGGCATTCTAGACACATTAAGCATTACTTATCATATCCATTTTAGGGTTGTTACATTATCCCCCCCTTAGGAACATTCGTCCCCGAATGACACTACTACTATCTAGCGTAATGCCAGTCAGATCATAACATAGTCACTATACACAATCAAGCAATAGAAACAAAAAAATAGAGAGATAAGGAAACTTAGACTTAAGAGTTGGAAGTCTAACCTCAAGAGCTGAAAAGATGAGGGTAGCGGGATCTCATATAGGCCTCGGCCTCCCACGTAGCACCCTCAACAAGATGATTCCTCCACAATACCTTCACTGTGGCAATCTCCTTGTTCCTCAGCCGCTTGACCTCTCTGTCTAAGATCTCAACAGGCACCTCCTCAAAGGACAAGTCTTCATCAACCCCCAAACCTTCCACAGGTAGAATCGATGCTGGATCACCTAGGCACTTCTTTAACATGGATACATGAAAGACTGGATGGACAGAAGCTAGCTCCGCAGGTAATGCCAACTCATAGGCCACCTCACCCACACGCTGTAGGATCTCATATGGCCCAACATACATCGGACTCAACTTCCCCTTCCTGCCAAACCTCATCACCCCCTTCATAGGTGATATCTTCAAATAGACCTGGTCACCAACATCAAACTCTAAGGGACGTTTTTGTTGTCTGCATAAGACTTCTGCCGACTGTAAGCAGTATTCAACCTGTCCCTAATCACTCTGACCTTCTCTAAGGCCTCATAAATGATCTCTGGACCCAAAATGGATGACTCTCCAACCTCGAACCACCCAACTGGAGATCTATATCTCCTACCATACAGTGCCTCAAACGGTGGCATCCCAATGCTGGAGTGATATCTGTTATTATACGAGAACTCTATCAAAGGCAGATGGTCGTCCCAACTATGTCTGAAGTCAATCACACACGCTCTCAACATGTCCTCCAATGTCTGAATGGTGCGCTCTGCCTGTCCATCAGTCTGAGGATGAAAGGAGAAAAACCCTTGTTTTGGGGGATTTAGAAATCATCTTTTGAAGGACCTCTTGGGGAAAGGATTCCCAAGAGTGAAAGAAATCATACCTTATAGATGAGAAATCCATGAAATTGGGTTGAAAAACTTGAAGGCTTAATCTTCTTGTTGGAGCTCTAATGGTCTTCAATGGAGTTTTGGAGGAAAAGAGAATTTGGGAGAGATAGAGATTTTTTATTTCAACTTGTGGGACTTGATTTGAGTGATAAAATTGACCTAAAACTGACCCTAATATATTATATAGTCACCCATTAAATTACACAAAAGACCCCTCACTTAAATGGGTTTATTTGTAAAGTCAAAACACCCAAAATACGACTTTTACGATATTTGGGAAGTAGGTGCGCGTCGTGGGGCTAATTCCCCAATTTAATTTTGAATTTTAAGCTGAGGCAGTGAGTTCCGTGTCAGCCTCGCGTCGCGAGGCTGCCTCTCAAATCTTGAGGCAGTGACCTGCGTGCCAAGCTCGCGTCGCACGCCTTGCATACAATTCTGCCTGCGCGCAGCCTGCCAGGCAACCTGCCCACCCATATTTGGGTCTTCCCCAAGGACCCTTCCGGTGGTCCTTGGGGTGTCGTTTTTTACCGTTTAACTCTCTATACTACACTCAACCTAACCAAAGTCTTTTTACAAGTTTTGGACATCATATGAACCTCCGAAACCTTCACCAAACACAGGGATGTCAACATAGTTGAATTTCGCTAGTTTCCGGACATTAAGGCTTTTATTTAATCCTATTGCTCCGAAACTTCTCAAACAAGCTATTTATACTTATTTAGGTCTAAAACCATCATTATTCAACATATTAAGCTCTAGTATAGGTCATAGAATTTACAGGGTGTTACAAATATCCTCTTCCACAGATTGATGGATTATTCGATCAATTACAAGGTGCCAAATTCATTTCCATGATTGACTTGCGGTGTGGTTACCATCAGCTGCGAATCAAGGAAGTTGATATCCCAAAAACAACATTTAGGAAGAGGTATGTCCATTTTGAATTCCTTGTCATGTATTTTAGGCTTACAAATGCCCAGAATCCTTTATGAATCTTATGAATCATATATCCAAACCATTCTTGTATGAAATTGTGATTGTGTTTATTGATGACATTCTTATATATTCACAGTCGGAAGTTGAGCGTGCAGACCACTTTTCAGTTGTCATGTAGACTGTCCAAGATTGAAGGTTATATGATAAATTCTCTAAATCTGATTTTTGGCTTACTTTTGTAGCTTTTCTTTGTCATGTTATTACATGTGAGGGTATTAAGGTTAATGGACAAAGGATTGAAGCAGTGATGACTTGGCCGAGGTCCTTGATTCCAACAGAGGTTCGCAACTTTTCAAGCTTGGCATGGTATTACCAAAGGTTTGTGGAGGGATTCTCTTCTATTTCTGCACCACAGACAAAATTGACACGTAAGGCAACTATGTTTCAGTGGACTGTGGCATGCGAATAGTGATTTGAAGAACTAAAAAAGAACTTACCAGTGCACTTATCCTAACTCTTCCAGATGGTAATGAGGTCTATGTTATTTATTGTGATGCCTCAAGAATTGGCCTAGGTTGTGTTCTTATGCAGTATGGTAAGGTTATTGCATACGTCTCTAGACACTTGCGGTAGCATGCGGAGAATTATCCTACGCACGATATTGAGTTGGCTGCAGTTGCCTTTGCCCTAAAAATTTGGCAACATCATCTATACGAGGTTCATATAAATATTTTAACCGATCACCAGCCTTGGGTACTTAATGAAGTCGCAGGAGTTGAACCTATGACAAAGGAGATGGATAGAATTATTAAAGGACTACGATGTTGACATTTTATATCATCTCGGCAAAGCTAATGTTGTTTCTGATGCCCTCAGTCAGAAGTCCACAGGTAGTCTAAGTCATGTTTAAGATGATAAGGCTGGAACTACAAAATACCTGTGCAACCTAGTTAATTCGAAGTACGTTTTGTAGATGTAGGAGACGGTGGTGTTGTCGTTAAGAATATGGTAGAATCTTCCATTGTGGCTGAAGTGAAAATGCAGCAACATGAAGATTCACAACTTGGGAAATTCAGGGAAAAGATTCCACGGTAGCAACACCCCTTATTTGAGATAACTTGAGATGGAGTCCATTGATACCAGGGTCTCTTATGTGTACCGGCAGTTGGAGAGCTCCGCAAAAATATTCTTTCTGAGGATGATTATTCTAGATATGCATCTCACCCTAGAGCAACGAAGATGTATCAGGCCCTTCGACAAATATATTGGTTGAATGGAATGAAAAAGATATTATGGAGATGGTAGCTGAATGTACCAACTGTCAACAAGTTCAAGTAGAGCATCAGAGTCCTTAAGGCCTAACCTAATATATTGAGCTTTCGTTATGGAAATGGAATATGATAAGTATGGACTTCATCACTAGTTTTCCTCGCACTGTACGAAGGTTTGATTCCATTTGGGTAATTTTTTGCCAGTTAGGACTACATATTGAATTGAAGATTATTCTAGGATTAATTGATGTATCCATACACTTCATCTAATACTAAATGTCCACGATTCGTTCAATAGTAATATAACCAAACTAGTGAGTTGGGGTCGAGTCCAAAAGGAGTTTTTTTGTAATCGAGAATCAATAGAAAAACAAGATTTTTCTCAAGTCAATCATATCTAAGGACATTTACTAAAAAAACATATCGAATTTGGATTGACACAAGTGTCAATTATAAAAAAAAAAAAAGAAGGCTTTGTAGTTAATTATAAATTAAAACAACAAATACGAAAATAGCAAATATGTAGATGATATTCTTGAGATGTGATTGTATTATGGGCTAAGTTAAACAATTAGGTAATTACAATTAATAGTAAATAACTGCATGTCAGTGATTAAGCTAGACTTAAGAGGGGCAAAATTTTCTGTGGAACAATTTACCCCGAATCAAATTGTTTTCTCTCGAACACCAATAAGCTGTAATTATGCACAACCTTCGGCTTAGTCAATTCACTCTCTCAAGTTGAATGTGTTGAAGAGTGTTTAGGATTTACTCTCTAGATCTGAACCCGTGACAACCCACTACCCACAGACCATTGATTCAGTAATTTTTGTTTTAAAACCTCTCTCTCGAGGAAGCCAAAAACACTAAGCTAAGATTGTATTTGCTACTACAACCCATTAAATTCAACAAAACCTACTGAACAAAATAACTTTTATAGAGAAAATAAACTATCAATTAGCAATACCCAACATTTATATCAACCCATAATCACATAATCACACTCCAAGAGTTGGGGTTTTAGCTAGACATAGTAAAAATGTAAAAAATCGTAACCAACTGGTGTATCCATCAACTTGGTATGATGATAATGTCTTAACAACGGTGTATGATGAAGAATCTTCAATACCCACTTCAAATTTCATGGAATTGGAACTCTTCAAATCTTCAAAGCTAAACAAAAATGTCTCCAAAAACTGAGTTCTTCCTCTAAAACTTCAAAATTGAACCGTAATGATTTAACAAAAGATAAGATTGAAAAACGATAAAAAGCTAATAATTTGAACAAGTATTTATAGTCACAAAAAATGTGTTGCTAGGACTATTCGGCTTAGTTAGTCGAGATCCCCGAGTGGATCGGTGATCCTCCCTTTTGTCAATTTCATCATCTTTTTGCTTTGACCTTCAGTATATTCAAGATATTTAACATTGGGCCACATAGCAGTGCATCATGGAATTGTTCGACGACTCATTGACTGCTCTTTTCTATCACCTACTTTATTTTCTCCTTCGAAGAGAGACCATGGCTTCTTGGGCACTCGCCCAATGGGTTAGGCGATCCTAATGCCTGATTTTCTTCGTTGTTACAGCTGCCTTGTTCCTTTTTCCTCATAAGTTATTGGCACAAAATATGCATTTGAGGACACCAAATCTATAAAAATAAAGTAAAAAATGAGTCCAAATCGTGGAGTCATCAATACCCCAAATTTAAACTACTTCTTGACCTCAAGTAAAACTCAAGTTCATCCTTTCAAAATGGATGTCTCAAATAATGCTACACAAGACTCAATCATGAGTGCACATAAAAAGACTCAACATACTCATGCAACGATCAATTTTGCACTAAATGTTTCAAGTTCTGACTCACTATTATCAAAGAATCTCAAGTTCACAATACGTGCTTCAAATGCAAGTTCAAGCTCAACAAATGTACTTAAATGCCTCACACAAAGAATGATTCCGCATTCACACATAATGGTTAATCAATTTAAATCTCCAGAATCAACTGCAACGCTCACACTCACAAAGATGAACACAATGCACGACTTCACTCATAGGTTTGCCTGTATTTTCCAATCAAACTTTGTTTTAGCTCAGTCAAGATCAAAAAGGTTTTTTAAGGCTTGTAATGGGTCTGAGTGTAAAGGTTTGCTCATTTAGGCACACTGACTATAGTCCTTAGGAAATGTGGTGTAAACAACACTTCCTTCCCTTTTATTCATCATTTACATTCGTGCTTACAAGTTACCCTATTTTTCATCTTCATGAACTGATAGAAACCCCATTTTCTATTCACTTTCACAACTTTTTCATGATGTTTTTGTTTCATTCTTTTCTTCTTTTTCTCTTTTTTGTATGGAGGGGTTTCATTTTACTCAAATCATGGGTAAAAAGGTACTTTTTCACTTATTGATATATAATCTATTTTCACCACACCCCCAACTTAGGATTTTGGCCTAAGTTGGATATTCAAACAAATCACAAATCATGAGGATTATGGATAATTGATCAATAAAGGTTACAATTTCATCAAGCTTATTCCAAGAAAAGGTTAAGGCTCAAAGAGTGTTCATGCAAGGTTCACCCCCTCACAAGGTTAGCCATAAAAGAGGTATTATGGTGAATTGTTTTACACTTTTCAAAATTTACTAAGATCATATTAAGAGATTGCATCACTTAGTCAATCGGACCAATGGGGAAAATTTTGGGTGTCATCACACATGGTTCACGGTAATCACTTCACACAAGACATTGACACCAATGACAAACAAGACTTCACACTTCCGCTAGTGTGCAACGTTCATTACAATAGGCTATTTGTTAATTGGCTAGTCACAAAAAGATGCAGAAAGTCCACATGTTGCCTATGAAACTTCACTTGGCCTCATCATAGCCGCACATTCATTTTTATTCGATTATGAGCACTATTCAAGTCATCGGTATTGATCAAAACTAATACTCACATTTGGAAAAGAACATTCATATTAAAACACAAACTAGAGGTGGCACAAATTTTTTGGAAGTGTCAAAATCATTTACAATTAAAACTGCAGCCACAAGCTCAATCATCCGCAAAAACAATATAAAACATCAAATAAAGGTCAAAACCCAAATATATAAACAAAACCAATATTCTCAACAATGTCACATAAAAGGTGGGCCTCACCCCACCACAAATAAAGTTATCTGTAATCAAATGCAAACAAATATATCCAAAAGTCAAAGTCAAGTATGATAGAGAAGGAGGTAAATAGGGGATCCTGTGTACACAGTCGCTCCATCCGTTTGGGCATCAATGCCCATTGCATCAGTTTGGACATGAGCATCAGTGCCCAGAGTTTCCTCAGAGGAAACATCAGTACCAGGCCCAGTAGGATCTGCAAAGGGTATGTACGAAAAAGAGGTATGTATTGTTCCATAGAGTCCCCGGGTCCAGGAAGGAATAGATCGATCTCAAGGAATAGTCTTCTAGTTAAAAACGAGCCTTTTTCCCTTGCCTTTCCCTTTTCCAGCACATGTGGATAGTTTGGTTTATTTATCCCTACATGGAGGTGTCACGACTGGAATCTAGACCCCAGACGAGACCAGCGTCGTTGACCTCTCAGAGGTCACAGACAAGCCTACTTACGTCATTCTTACTTTACATAGGTTAATTTTAGCGGAAAATTTGAAACTTTTTGTTTCTAAACATTACTTAATAAACATTTCTAATACATTCGTAATTCGTTCAACATCAACCATCTAAACATTAAGAGATAAACAAATGAAAGGAATAGTTCATTAAACATAATTGTATAATTGCCAAAATGGCCCAAAACATAGTCTGAAAGAAATAAGAAAGAAACGCTAGTGGAACATACTCCACTAGCTCAACTCCTAAACTAAGCTAGAACATAAAATAGTAGCATCCTCGAAAGCATGAGGACCTACCAAAGCCGGATGAATGCTGAACGTCCGGATAACTGCTGCGATGATCCTGTAGCTCTACCGTCCACCTGTGCCTGCACCTAAAATAGTAGAGTTTGTATAGGGTTAGTACACACTTGTAATAAGTATGGGTATATGCAAGCACACACCAAGGACATGCATGAGAAAGAATAGCTCTTTTCTAACAACATGATTTTTGGACGTCAAGTCAGTGGACTTGCCAAATTGAGATTAGGAAAGTTTCCTAATTTGGATTAGGAAAGTTTCCTAATTTGGATTAGGAAAGTAAATGATCTTTCCAAATTTGGATTAGGAAAGTCAGTGAGCTTTCCAAATTTGGAATAGGAAAGTTATGCCATGAGAATAACATACATAATCATACTTTTCACATTTGCACACAGCACATAACATTTACACATAGCACATATCATATAGCATACAGTACATTTTACATGTAGCACATAACTTCTTTCATATCATTCATTCGTATGCCATGAGACCTTGGAATCATGGACTTGACATTAAGACATCCCAGAAATGAAGGCTCAACATATGGGACCTCAACTAGGGAGTCTTCATTAGCGAACACAGAGTCTGCTTCATTCATTCATACGTACTTCATTTCATTTCGTTCATAGTCCAATGTAACCACCAGTTATACCTAGGATGTAGTTTAAGACTTTCATTAGGTTCGTTGTGCAATGACCAAGAATGACCTAATGTCATTACTTGAATCTAACTCACCTTTTGATTATCCTATCCTAACACCTTTGGTATCATTCATTTCATTATGTGCATCATTTGAGGCTGGCCTCATTCATTCATTGGGAACTTTAACTTTAACCGACATAGATCATGTGAGCATCATGAAATCCAGTGTCTCCCCCACACCGAAAAGAGGTGGAATCACCGGCCAAAGTGACCAAAACATGCTAGCGTACATGGGAATTTAACCCCGCCAGATCCCTATATTGGCAGTATAGGTTCGAAGACTAGGAGATATAAGGAGACCCATACCCGGCAAGCCGGACAGTCTCATCTCATGAGAGTTACGTGAACCTCCGCCCTTCCCGAAAGAAGGCATCACCGCTCATAGCTAGTCTATCGGTGCTTAGTATAAAGTTCCATTACATTCATCTCATACGTCATGGAAGCTGGCTTCTAGTATGAGGACATCATAGCTCATTAGATGATTTCTCATCTCATCATTCGTATTGAGTGTGTTAAGCTCAATACTCTCATTAGAGTGTTCATAGAGACTGGTCTCTTCATTATCTTACACTCTCATAGGTGAGTACGTATTGGTAACATTTACTTAGGCTCATTTGAGATTGCTCTCATCATTTACATTAGCCTCATATCATGTTGTCACCACATTCATCATCATTAGCACCTTTGCTTTTCATACTTATTCACCTCTTATTACGTAAATGTTCATTTCATCATATGCCAATGCACTTGGCCATTTGGTGTGTTTCACACCCTTACTTAACCCTTATAGGGTGTCATCATTTCATTTCTCATTTCATCATTTCATTGTTCATTTCATCATTTCATTGTTCATTTCGTCATTTCATTGTTCATTTCATCATATCATTGTTCATTTCATCATATCATTGTTCATTTCATCATTTCATTGTTCATTTCATCATTCATTGTTCATTTCATCATATCATTGTTCATTTCATCATTTCATTGTTCATTTCATCATATGCCAATGCACTTGGCCATTTAGTGTATTTACACTCATACTTAACCCTTCTAGGGTTTCATCATTTCATTACATACATCTTAGGATCACTTACTTTTAAACGTATGTTAGACTTATGTGTCCATACATACAAGCCATGAGGCTTCATTCATATACGTCTAAGTGATTCATATCTTCCTAAGATTATGTCATACAAGACTTATGCATCTTGTATGTATGCCAAGATCTCGATTTCGATCTAAGTAGGTGGCATTATTCTTGAACATTTAATTCACGTATGACTTATGTATCAATACGGAATTTGGGCAAGGGAATCCTATTTCGAATCCTGTGGACAACACTTAATCTTATTTTAAACTTGATAATTACATTTTTCAGATTTGGGAGACCCTAGTTCGATTCCCATCAACCCCATAATATTTCCTTTCTTTTTCTCCTCTTTTTTTCGTTTAAGTTAAGGAGGTTGTGGGTTCAATCCCCCACAAGCTCATTATTTTTATTTTAATTTATCTCTTAACTTTCTCACCTATCCAAGAGGTTGTGGGTTCAATCCCCACTCTCCACATTTATTTTCTCCTTTATTTTTCTCCTAACTCTCTCATCCATTCAAGAGGTTGGGGGTTCAATCCCCACTCTCCTCATTTATTTTTCTCCTTTATTTTTCTCCTAACTTTCTCATCCATTCAAGAGGTTGGGGGTTCAATCCCCACTCTCCTCATTTATTTTTCTCCTTTATTTTTCTCCTAACTTTCTCATCCATTCAAGAGGTTGGGGGTTCAATCCCCACTCTCCTCATTTATTTTCTCCTTTATTTTTCTCCTAACTTTCTCATCCATTCAAGAGGTTGGGGTTCAATCCCCACTCTCCACATTTCCTTTTTCTCACCTTATTTCACTGATTTTTAACATGGTGAGGTCACGGGTTCGATCCTCAATTACCTCACTTATTTTTCTTCATTTTTCATAGCTTATTAAAGAACTTTACTTGGCTGAAATTAACCAACAATGTGCTGGAAATTTGAGATACATTTTTCAGCTTCTTTTCATCAACATTTAGAGTTAATTCTTAGGGCATTTCGTGAATCATTTAGCTAATAGTTTTTCACTCAAATCAGCCACTTTATACTTCATATGAACATCACGATTAATACAAGTTTGTGCACGTGAAATACAACCATAAAACAAGTCATTTTCATACTTCAATCCGTGTTCAAAGTCACAACTACACATTGCACACACATAAACACATATTTCGGAAAGCATAGGTTATCATTTGTACGATTCCAAATACACATTCATGAACATATTCATCACGAAAAAACACATTACATGCCTAATATCTACCAGCAGACATACCAACCTACAACCATCAATAGGAGCTAGTGACAGGGACATGAAACGGGGAAACAATCCTAGTTTTCGGATTAGAATCGACTGAATCCTAGGGGTCTCTTGGGAAAGGGACCAAGAGTAAGAAAACCCATACCTGTTCTTGGTGTTTTCAACACACAAAGTTGCTGCCCAGAATCACCACCAACCCAACGTCCAACACAGAAATTCCCACCTTACCCGTCGAGAATGTCACGTTTTGCTTTACTTTTATGGATTGTTTTTGTCGTTTGAATTCTTATGAGTTCTTCAAGTGTTTTGTTGTTATTTCTAATTTTTTGTTGCTGCTTTGTTAACAGAAAAACGTGAAAAAAAAAAAATGGGAGAAGTGGATGAAACGTGAAAGAGAGAGAGAGGTTCCTTAGGATTAGGACTCTAGTTGAGACTTAGTCAAAATAAGACATGTTAATTAATAAATAATTAATAATAAAAATCTGATTTTCCTTTTTCTTAAATCAGCTAATAATTATTAATTAATTAAATTAATTTATCAATTTAAATAAAAATAAGTTAAATCATTGCTTCCACCTAGGTTCGAACCCGGGTGGAGCAAGACTCCACTCCTAGAGCTCAAATTCGGCTCTCTCTCCCAAAATTGCCCCTCCATATTATTAAATAATTAAATATATATATATTTAGGGTAATTATGATATACCCTTAGCCTGGTAAAAGACCATTTTACCCCTAGACCCTCAAAACTTAAAATTCCTTCTTTTTAAGTCCGGTAAAAACTCCTTCGAGTAAATCTTTGTATTCGAGAGCCCTACATGGTTGGTCCCAACCTTTCCTAGCTCAACTAACTCCCAAAGTTAGTTGGCTTGGCTATACCAAGGGTTCCGAGGTCTGGTTCTACGCGCATCAATCTGTGTGAACCCTGGTCTAATCGTAGGCATTCTTGGCACATTAAGCATTACTTAGCATATCTATTTTTTTTAGGGTTGTTACATTATCCCCCCTTAGGAACATTCGTCCCCGAATGACACTACACATCATTTTAAATAAAGAGGGCGATTTTCGAAGATATCTAAACATACTTGAGACTTTACTCTTTGTGAATTTGTGTTTCACACTTACTCTGGATAATGCATATTACACAATCTTATCTGAAGCTTCATATTTGAGATTGAGGAACTTCCTTCTCAATCGCACTTAACTTGATGCACCTCACAACTCATGCAACACAAAAATCATGTCCACGCTATACAAAACATCAACATGACATGCAAGCATGAATTCATTTTAACTCTAACTTATTTGGAAAGTTAACCTTACTACCCTGTTTCGATAGACTATGGTAGTCTAGCATTTCTGAAGTAATCCATACCTGAGCCATCTTCTTGAGCTAGTAAGCGTAGGTTATCATTTGTACGATTCCAAATACACATTCATGAACATATTCATCACGAAAAAACACATTACATGCCTAATATCTACCAGCAGACATACCAACCTACAACCATCAATAGGAGCTAGTGACAGGGACATGAAACGGGGAAACAATCCTAGTTTTCGGATTAGAATCGACTGAATCCTAGGGGTCTCTTGTGAAAGGGACCAAGAGTAAGAAAACTCATACCTGTTCTTGGTGTTTTTCAACACACAAAGTTGCTGCCCAGAATCACCACCAACCCAACGTCCAACACAGAAATTCCCACCTTACCCGTCGAGAATGTCACGTTTTTCTTTACTTTTATGGATTGTTTTTGTCGTTTGAATTCTTATGAGTTCTTCAAGTGTTTTGTTGTTATTTCTAATTTTTTGTTGCTGCTTTGTTAACAGAAAAACGTGGAAAAAAAAACAAAATGGGAGAAGTGGATGAAACGTGAAAGAGAGAGAGAGGTTCCTTAGGATTAGGACTCTAGTTGAGACTTAGTCAAAATAAGACATGTTAATTAATAAATAATAATAATAAAATCTGATTTTCCTTTTTCTTAAATCAGCTAATAATTATTAATTAATTAAATTAATTTATCAATTTAAATAAAAATAAGTTAAATCATTGCTTCCACCTAGGTTCGAACCCGGGTGGAGCAAGACTCCACTCCTAGAGCTCAAATTCGGCTCTCTCTCCCAAAATTGCCCCTCCATATTATTAAATAATTAAATATATATATATTTAGGGTAATTATGATATTACCCTTAGCCTGGTAAAAGACCATTTTACCCCTAGACCCTCAAAACTTAAAATTCCTTCTTTTTAAGTCCGGTAAAAACTCCTTCGAGTAAATCTTTGTATTCGAGAGCCCTACATGGTTGGTACCAACCTTTCCTAGCTCAACTAACTCCCAAAGTTAGTTGGCTTGGCTATACCAAGGGTTCCGAGGTCTGGTTCTACGCGCATCAATCTGTGTGAACCCTGGTCTAATCGTAGGCATTCTTGGCACATTAAGCATTACTTAGCATATCTATTTTTTTTAGGGTTGTTACAGCAGGTTTCTGCCAGCAAGTTTTGGTCTAGCCATGTCTGCAAAACATTAGGAAATTTAAGAAATGATTCAAACAATCAGCACATAAAATCTATTTGGCAACCTACATCTAGCTCGCCAAAAGGATTGTCTCTAAAGTTTTAGCAAGTCGGCGATTGGAAGGGTCTTTTGGTGAATCTCCGACATCCTTCGGCGAGTAAAGGCTAGCCCACCAAAAGTTACAGTGCAAAAAGGTATCAGCAATGCAAACAAAGGGTGATCAAGTAGACTTTTAGCGAGTCGGTGAGTTCCATCAGCGACGTTAAATATTTCGCCGAAAGTTATGGAACCTCATATCACATAAAGCATGAAATTAAAGACAAGATGGGGACCTTTGGAAAACCGCCGAGTGTTTTGGGAGCTCGACCCAGCTCACCAAATGACCCCAACATGCCTACTTACAATCGAACTTCTCGAATTATACCCCGCAACCCCCGGAAAAAAAAATCAAAGCATGCACAACTCTAACTGAGACTAGAATCATAGCACCCCTTACCCCTGGCCCGGGATACTCAAATTTCTACCGGTTTTGCCAAATTTGGTCAATTGATGAATTTTGTCCTTTAGAAGGATGTCACCCGTTCTATCATTGGAAAAATTAAGTTTTTTGGAACAAATACGGGTTACTTAGACTTTACCCAACCGAACAAAAGAACATGCAAGCACAAGATACAATAATTTAATTCAATTTAAAGCACAAACTAATGGGAACTCAACAATATAAATAATACGAGCAAGATTAACAATTCTAATCAAACAATTAAACATTATAACCCTAGCAGAGAGGCCCAATACTTTTTAACACAATAACATCATTCGCAAATGAGTACAAAAGTAGAAGAATGAACTCAGGGTTCGGAAAACCAACCGTTTTTGTAGATTCGAAAGATTGAAATGCTAGGTGGAAATGTAATCCAACTCGGAGCATAGATACGATGAGTCAACTACTCTAGAATTCAAGAAATATATAAACTAGAGTGTAGGTGTGAGTTTCGGAAGACTAAAAGGGAGGGAAAGTGAAAGAAATTTAAACTTTTAAGCCTTTCACCTTAAAAATTGTCCAGTTCTTCCCCGTTCGGCGACATTAGTCGCACTCTCCAATCCACTAGGCAACAAGCCAAGTGGACATTTACCTCATCGAGTTTTGAAGGACCTCTAATTATTATAGGGGGTCCAAACGAG
>CM040618.1:30141196-30453261 GCA_022817965.1 Solanum lycopersicoides | reverse complement strand
AACCTCCAATTAGTATCAATCAAGCAGTTGAGACTTAAATAGGTCATTATCGTCTCATCTAAACCCAAGACAACAAGGGGTGTTTCTAGTGACACTATGCTTACCCCAAGAATCAGGTTTGAAGGTGGACTGGGTCGTGCTGCGATGAGAACTAAGGTGCTTTATGGGAGGCAACCCAAGATTATTTTTTTTGTCATAGAAATAACAGTGTGTTGTTTGTGTAGGTTAAAGTGTGAAGAGTGTTTTAAAGTGATGGTCGGCAAGAAAATGGCCCACTCGGTGAATCATCGAAGAGGTCGGCGTACGGAACTTGAAACAACCACTTACCCCAAGACATTTGGATTTGGGTTATGTAAAACTTAGCGATCCGAGGAGCTGATTGGTGAACCGTTGACTGGTCACTAACACTAATTTGATCGGTATGGTGGCATACGAGCTTGATTTGCCTTCAGAATTTGAATAAGTTCATCATGTATTTTATGTTTACATGTTGCGAAAGTGCATTGAAGATCCTTACGGTATTATGCCATTGAAAATATTTTTATCGCTGAAGATATATTGTTATGTTGATAGTTTGGAAGATCATTTGATCAGATATTATAGGGTCGCATCTCTATTAGATGATGTAGATATTTCACGCATACATGCTTTTGCTTAAACTACAGAGGACCTTTCTCAACGGATTCGTGATATCAGCAGTGATAGGGAGCAGAGTAAGAGGACCCGTACTATCGGGTCTTATAGGTGTCCATGTGGTTATTTTCGTCCCCCTTTCCATCGTTATCCGCCTTGTACTATGGGTAATAACTCACCACAGGTGTAGAGCCGCAGTTTAATCATTATAGTTAGTCAAGACCAGGACAGAGCTCAGGCTAGGCTGAGGGTCGTCGACAGGATCATTCCATACAAATAAGATATCCCACTCGTTAGTCTACACAATGTTGTAAGCAGCACACTATGCAGTGTAGATACGGTTCAAGTGCTTGTTATCATTGTGAACAGACGTGACATCTTATTTGTTGGTGCTCGAGGTTTAGCAGAGGTGATCTAGTTCAGCCTTTAGGATCAAAAACAACATCTTCATCCTCACTCCGTGCCCCATGACCAGGACCACAATCGACTTAGGGTCAGTGTAGAGGGATATGTGAAGGAGATACAGGTATGAGCGGTGGTCAGAATTGGTTTGACGCACTCACATGACGACATGATTCAGAGGCATCCCTTGATGTTGTTACAAGTATATTGAAGATAACTTCTCAAGCTTTTTATGCATTGATAGACCCTGGCTCTACATTTTCCATATATTACTCCAGTTATTACTAATAAGACAAACATGAAATTTGAGTTGTTGCTATAACCAGTTAAGGTGTCTACACCAGTTGGCGACTCTATTTTAGCTAGTCATGTCTGTAAAGGTTCCACGATGCTAATTAACAATTGTCTATCATCTGCTTATTCAGTATAGTTTATCATGCTACATTTTGAAGTTATCATGGGTATGGATTGCTTGGCAGCTTGTTATGTTAATTTTGATTGTCGTGCAATAATAGTATGATTTTACTTTCCAGGTGAGCCAGTCCATGAGTGGAAGGGTAATGCAGCCACACTTAAGGGTAAGTTTATTTCATACCTTATGGCTGTAAAGGTTATTGTTAATGGTTTTATATATCATATGGTTCATGTACAAGATACGAATAAGGAGCCCATGACACTTCAATCAATTTCTCTCTTTAATGAATTTCCAATGGCATTTCATGGTGATCATCTAGGAATTCCCCCAGACAGGGAAATTTATTTCTCTATATACTTGCTCCCTGATACACAACCTATATCTATTCCTCCCTTGAGAATGACACTTACAAAGCTAAGAGAATTGAAGGAAAAAGTGAAGGACTTCCTTGAGAAAGGCTTTATCGGGCCAAGTAATTCCCCATGGGATGCCCTAGTGCTCTTTGTTATAAAGAAAGATGGATCCTTCTAGATGTTTATTGACTATAGAAAACTAAATAAACTCACTATAAAGAATAAATATCCTTATCCACTTATTGATGACAAATTTGATCAGTTACAAGGTGCCACATATTTTTCCAAGATTGACTTGTGGTCTTATTACCATGAGCAGCGAGTCAAAGAAGTTGATATCCCAAAAAAAACATTTACGATGAGGTATGTCCATTTTGAATTCCTTGTCATGTCTTTTGGGCTTACAAATAACCAGGAGCCTTTATGGATCTTATGAATCAGGTCTTCAAACCGTTCTTGGATGAATTAGTGATATGTTTATTGATGACATTGTTATATATTCACGGTTGGAAGTTGAGCATGCAGACCACTTGACTCTCCAAGATTGCAGGTTATATGCTAAACTCTTTAAATGTGATTTTTGGCTTACTTCAGAAGCTATTCTTTGTAATGTAATTAAAGTGAGGCTATTATGTTCAATGGACAAATTATTGAAGTAGTGATGACGTGGACGAGGCCCTTGAATCCAACGGAAATTCGCAGCTTTTTAGGCTCTCATGGTATTACCGAAGGTTTGTGGAGGAATTCTCTTCTATTTATACACCACTTACAAAATTGACACATAAGGCAATTAATTTTCATTGGACCAAGGCATGCGAAAAGACCTTTCAAGAACTAAAAAAAATCTTACCAGAGCACCCATCCTAACTCTTCCCAGATGTTAATGAGGGCAATGTTGTTTATTGTGATGCCTCAAAAATTGCCCTAGGTTGTGTTTTGTGTAGCATTGTAATGTTATTGCATACGTCTCTTGAAAGTTATGGAAGCATGAGAAGAATTATCCTACGCACGATATTGAGTTGGTTGCAGATGTCTTTTCCCTAAAAATTTTGCGGCGTTATCTATACGGGGTTCATAATGATATTTTCACTAATCACCAGAGCCTTCAGTACTTGCTTAAGTAGAAGTAATTGAACCTACGACAAAAGATATGAGTAGAATTATTAAAGGACTATGATGTTGAAATTTTATATCACCCCGGCAAAGCTAATCTTGTTGATGATGCACTCAGTCGGAAGTCCATGGGTATCTAAGTCACGTTGAAGCTGGAATCACAAAAGACCTATGCCATCTAGTTGATTTGCAAATACGCTTGATAGATGCAGGATACGGGGTGTTGTCGTTAAGAATATTTTAGAATCTTCCGTCGTGACTGATGTGAAAAGGCGGCAACATGAAGATCCCGAGCATAGGAAATTGAGGGAAAACATTCCACAGCAGCAACACCCCTTATTTAGCCAATTAGAGATGGTGTCCCTAGATACTAGGGTTGCTTCTGTGTACCGGAAGTTGGAGATCTTCGTACAGATATTCTTTCAAAGGCTCATTATCCTAGATATGAATATCGAGCAACGAAGATGTATCAGAACCTTGGACATATCTATTTGTTGAATGGCATGAAAAAAAATATTTTGGAGATGGTAGATGAATGTCCCAGTTGTCAACAAGTTAAAGAAGAGCATCAGAGGCCTAGCCCAATAAATTGAGCTTTCATTCTGGAAATGATATATGATAAATATGGAATTTATCACTATTTTTCCTCTCACTCCACGAAGTTTTGACTCCATTTGGGTAATTTCTTGACAGTTAGGACAACATTTTCAACTGAAATTTATGCAAGGCTTTACATTTAGGAGATTGTTCGTCTTCATCGAGTTCCATTATCCATTATCACAGATTGAAGAGCTCAATTTACAACACATTTTTGGAGATCGTTCCAGAAGGGTCTAGGTACTCAAGTAAATCTTAGCACCGCTTTTCATCCACAAACTGATGAACTGGCAGAACATACTATTCATACAGTTGAGGTAATGTTATGTGCTTGTATGCTGGATTTCAAATGAAGTTGGTATAAACATCTACCTCTTATCGAGTTCACTTATAATAACATATTTAAGCTAATATAGATGGGCCCTTCCGAAGCACTATACGGGTGTAAGTATAGGTCGCCAATCAGTTGGTTTGAGTTCAGGGAAGCAGATTTGCTATGTCCCAATCTAGTCCAACAAGTGATTGGAAAGGTTACACTTATTAGATATTGGCTTCATACAACACAATATGAATAGAAGTCTTATGCAGATGTTAACCAACAAAACTTAGAGTTTGATGTAGAAGATTGGGTTTTCCTAAAAGTATCGCCTATGAAGGGCATCATGCAATTTGGGAAGAAAGGGAAGCTTGGTCCTGTGTACGTTGGATCGTAAAATAATATTCTGAAGATCGGTATGGTGGCATACGAGCTTGATTTGCCTTCAAAATTGGATAAAGTTCATCCTGTATTTCATGTTTCTATGTCGGGAAAGTGCATTGGAGATCCTTCACGTATTATACCTATTCAAAATAACTTTTATCGTTGAAGATTTATCTTATGCAGAGGTACAAATAGCGATTTTATATTGGCCAGTAAGGAAGCTTCGAACTAAAGATGTAGATTTATGAAGGTGTTTCAATAATTGGAAATTATTTCTTCACAACGATTTAGTTAGATTTTAAGTATCTTGAACGTGAAATTTATATGCATTCTTACGAGATAGCTATGCAAAGCTTAATAGTTACAATTTTTAGAATTTGACTTCAGGTTTGTGACTGTAACAAATATAGACTCGCAAATAATGTCCTATGAGGAAATAGAAAAACACAACAAAGGAATTGTCTACATCCATTCGGGGGCGAAAGTTCATAAGGGGGGATGTAAGATCCCGTACTTTTTCTCTTTTCATGCATAATATATGTGGTGTAGTATGATATAGTTATATGAGTTTTATATGACTTTGTATCTTACAATGTAGATTAAGATTCCAAATAGGTGGCAGTATCAAGGAAATAAACTAATGTTTTAAGTCAAAGGGACCTCTCAAACAAAGTTCATGATTAAAGAAATGGCTCAAGTAGAACTTCACCCGTTTGAAATGTTTAAATTGTCACATAACTTGTGGATAAGCTTATGAGCTTACAACAAGCTATTAATAGTGTGTTATGAGGTATTATAATAGAACAAGGGTCGTATGTTATGTTTTGAAGTCAAGAAAATTGGTGAACCTAAGGTCGGGAAAAGTTATCAAAGTTTAGCTAGTAATATTTTCTTAACTTTTGTCAAATATTTTGGATGTTTTCTCTCAATATATAAAGTGTGAGAAGGCCAATCACCCATTATATTGAAGGCCTACCAGTCTAGTTTGCAATGCACTAAACCCATATCAAACCAACATCTGAGTAAAGAGTTATGACGGTTTTACTATGGACTGCCGATGCAGAATCCGGGTCGGGTCAAAAATATGGTATGTCGACGTACTCAACGTCTTAAGCCATGAAATAAATCCACCATACCTAATGTATTCATGATTGTTCATAATGTTTGGTGAATATTTTATCATTTGGGTATGAAATTAGATTGTGACCTAATTCACTCAAAAGGAAAAGCTAAAAGAGTCACATATAATGTAACTTGAAACTCTTTAAAAGAGTTGTTTAAGTGTGATGTTCACATAACATGTCATATTCCTCCAAGGAGTTTATGTGTAAAACTCGCAAAACGATGTAGAATAATAATAATAATAATAATATGTTTTGTAAAATTTCTAAAATCTAACTTATTTATACAATGTGTTTTGTTTTTTCAAAAGTGCTTTTTAAACAAATTACTCTATACTCCCAAATGCTTGTAAACAACACTTGCCAATACATACATACATAAATACATAACAAATACAGAAGATCATGGTTTAATTGTGTTTCATAGACACAAGTTTTATACATTATACTGCACCTTCAACTAATGAAGCAAAATACTTATTAAAGTTTTCAAATTGCAAGAGACTTCACCTCATCCACTTTCTAGAGGTCTGCATACTTATACCACCTCATGAAACCCTTCATCATTTCGAGTACGCTGACACATGATGCACGAGTCACTCATGCAGGTTAGGAATTTGTCTAACCTAGATGCTTTTTCCAGAATGGATTCATCAAGCTCGGTAAGAATTTTCATTGGTGCGGGTGGAGGAAGGTATTCAGTAATTATGCAATGCGATACGTTGAGAACATTCAACTTTTTTAACTCCTCCAAGAGAATAACGAAAGCAGGTTTAGATAACTCCGTACACCTCAGACTTAACACTTTCATGTTTGGAAAATATGAGACAAATGAAGATGCAAATAGTGTGTTGCAAGGATTCATAATATTGAGCTCATAATTCTTTTTGTAACTCCTTCCAATTTTCTTGATAACATATGCAGGTTCTTCTAAACTATGCATCATTCAAAATCTTTCCATTCGTGAAAAGCACTGCATATTGTTTGCTTTTCTAGTTTATCCCAAGAAGGCATAACAAGGTGTACAATCCATAGACACCTGAAAAGGAGGAGATTTAATTAGCTGTCTAAATTAGGTCAAAGGCTTGTTATACGGTTTCTTGATTTAAGGTACAATACTATAGAAATATTAAAGTTTATAGGGGAATACATCTTGGCAGTATAAGTCAACTGATTGTTGTAAACATACAAATTGCAATGGATGATCAATGTCACTATGATTCCACGACAAAGGTTCAAGAAAATCATAACAATGCGGGTCAAATATTTACGAGATGGAGTTTCGACATATATATACCGCGGTATTGAAACTCTGATGAAATTTGACTGCATTACTGACAAGTACAGCGTTTTCCAGAGATGTGGTCAGAACAAGATGATTGCCAAGAAGGACAAACTTGAGGAATTACAGAGACTAACTGAAAAAGGTCGAAGGACTCGAATATCATCACCAAAGTATGAATATTAAGGTCCTTCCATCTCCTTACAGGAGAATTTCCTTCTTCCATTACAACAACTTAAAGCTTTTCTTGTTTTTGAAACGACATCGTAAAAGCTTCAATCTACTATGTTCCTGTAGAACCAAGAAATGTTATTATTTCTCTAGATCCAAGAAGAATAATTGAACTCCTAACATCAAATTAATTTTTTATATTTGTCATTTGTGAATATACTCAGACGATTTCTCATTAAAGGTAAATCAGTAATATCCTTCCTTACATGGTACAAAGTCAAGTACCTGTTAGATGGCCACTGAAGTTGGTATGGAAGACCAATCTACCTATGAAGATTAAGTGTTTCAGCTGGATCAAACTAGACAATGCTTGCATTACTCTAGACAAAATGAATAGGCAAGGATTGCACTTGGTCGACAGATGCTATTTGTGAATATCTGCTTGAGAAGAGAAGCAAGAGGCATGGAAGGTCTTGTGAAATAAAGAGTGTTATTTTAAAAGAGTCTTGAATAATATTAAGACTTTAATTCATTTATTCCTAATAAGATCCATTAAGCAATTTTAAACGAAACAAAAACAAATGCACTTATTGGGTTTAATCTGAAAAGATTTAGATCTTACAAATAAATCCATTTAATTGTCTGAATACCTCCATTAAGTGCAAACAAATGAGGCATGAGTGATGTTTGCCTCCTAAAGTGCTAGTTTCCGACTGATTTCCATAGAGAGGGAACTAACATTATAGTTTTAGCAGCTGATATGAAGCCTACATCAATCTTTTCTCCCATATGAACTACTAATCCTCTATCTACGGAGCTTATATGTTACATGCCTCAAAATACAAAACTCTTTTTGAGAAAAGAAATGACAAAACGGCCAAAACACCATTTGTATAAACCTTTGCAAGTCAAAAAATTATGTTACAATTTTTTTGGATAACAATGAGAAGTTTGTAAAAACATCAAAAACAAGCTACATTCTTGATTGCAGGACTCATATTCAATCGTTATTCAAACAAAATGAATATACAGTAAATCAAAACCAACCTTGACAAAGAGTTAAACGTTAATAACAAGAAAACACACACTTTATCATGCCACACTAAATTACTAAAAGTTGAAATGCAAACTTAGAGAACCTTGAATTCAGATCTATATGTGAACAAATCAAATAGCCAGAAAAAGGAGAAAAAATTCCGCAAGGTGTACATTGAGTTCCTTTAACACCCACAACAATTTCTAGAATCAAGATCCAACACGAGTAAAGAATTAATCAGAAAAAAACCCTTAGAGAATGAAAGAAAAAGATAAGTCTGACAGATTTATAACATACCTTTAGAGCGATTATTAACTTCAGTGTGCGCAAAAAATATTGGGTGAAAATTATGGGATGTTAGTGTGCTTTGATGAGGAGTGAGAATCATATACGATATCTTGGTCAAATGGAAATGGAAATGGAAATGGAAATGTCATCCACCTGGAAATTGATTCTGATCAACTATCTTTAACATATTTTGATTTTTGATATCCTACCTGTTTTTTTTTTATAAATTACAAAAAACAAATCTAAGTGAGGTTTTCTTTTGAGTTAATACCTACAAAATCCATAAACTATTCACGTTTTCCAAATTAACACTTTGATTATGGGGTATTGTGGACAGTTGTTGTTAACCCCTCAACTATAGATCACTAGATATTTTCTTGAAAAGCCTTAGAATTTCCTAGAAAGTGTATAGATTTCTAGAGAAGGGACCAAAGTGTAAATAAGTAAGGACTTGTAAAGTATTTTTTATTTACACTTTAGCCCCGTAGGAAGTAGAACAAGCATCCGTCCAAGCTTGACAACAAGCATCCATCCAAGTTGTAAGCAATCTTCCAAGTAATTAAAAGTCTTCTTCAAAAGTTCTCATATCTTTCTAAGTCTTCCGTTCATTCTCTTACCGATC
Organism: Solanum lycopersicoides; assembly: GCA_022817965.1. NCBI lineage: Eukaryota > Viridiplantae > Streptophyta > Magnoliopsida > Solanales > Solanaceae > Solanum > Solanum lycopersicoides. Next base: position 30,444,528 of record CM040618.1, on the reverse strand, counting down.
ATTGTTTTAAAGGCTTACTTGACCTACATGATGATGAAAGATTCGTGAATAAGTTGTCAAGTGTCGCCAGAGCTTTATTGAGACTCTAAGTCTGTAATAACGTGGTATTAGAGCGAGGTTTGATACTAAGGGAATGACCAAAGAATGAGACGTAAACGGTGCTAACACCACCAACATCCTTCTGGAGGGAGAAAAGAAGAGTGTCAAAGGAAAGGAGTACCAAAAGAGTAGTGAAGAAATGTTGCTCGACCCCATACCAAGCAAGGCACTAACATCTCACCCACCTTCGACCACTAAATCAACTGACGATGATCGTGGCGAGGATCCCGTTGACGTCACACCTGGAGAGGAGTGGATTGCAAGGGTTGAAATGGCGAGGCAGGCCGTGGATATATTAGGCCGACGTTTGAATGTGTCCGATGGAAAGTTCAAGACTCTCTAGGACTTCACCCTTGAGGATATCGAGAACCTACGCAAAGAGTTGGAGGGACACCAATGTGCCGAGTTCGAGATGAAGTAGGCTATCACTTCTTTGGAGTGCCGGCTCAGGGAGGCTTTGATCAAGATTGAGACCATGAAGGCTGAGATAAAAGCACTCAAGAAAGGCTTGGAAATTGTAGGATAATCGTCGCTTGACCAAGATATGGAGGCCAAGTTCGAGGCTCCCAAGCCACCTATATTCAAAGGCTACCATGACGTGCAAGAGGTAGAGAATTTCTTGTGGCACTTGGAGAATTACTTCATGTGTAACCGAGTGAAGAGAGACGAGAATAACATCAACACAACTATGTTTTATCTTTCGTATATGGCCATGTTTTGGTGGAGGCGTAAAGAAATAGAGATAGGGAAAGGGATGTGCAACATCAAAACTTGGGAGAAATTCGAAGTGGAGTTCAAGAAGGCGTTCTTTCCTAACAACGACATCTATGAGGCGGAGCGCAAGTTTAGGGAGTTGAAGAGGACAGGCAACATCCGGGCATACGTGAATGAGTTTTACCACCCTGACGGTTCTGATTCCTAATCTCACAGATGAAGATATGTTGTTCCACTTCATGGATGGGCTGTAGAATTGGGCCAGGACGGAGTGGAACACTCAAAGATCAGGACTATTGATGTAGCCATTACGCAGGCTGAAGCTTTGATAGACTTCAGGAACGAGAAGCTCGATAGATCCAGAGGAGAGGAGTTGAGAGGTAGTCATGAACATGGTGAGGGAGATTGTGGCAAAGGCGAGGATCAGCGGCCACATCCTAAGAAGCATGATACCTATAAGTATGACGGCAAGAAGTATGTATGTCATGGCGACACGGAGAGAAAGACAAAGGTTCCCAAAAGAGGTGCTTGCTACATATGTGGTGGGCTGCATGGCTATGCGAGGTGACCTGAACTGAAGAGCCTTGGTGTTATCTTGCGAGAGAGGAAAGAGAAGGATGCACAAGAACAAGGACAAGGTATAGAGACAAGGCAATTGGTCTTGATAGGGCTATGAGAAGCCATCACGAAGCAACAAGGGAAGCCGAAAGAATATGGGGAAGAGTATGTCGACATCACGATTAATGGAAGACTCGTTCATGCTATGGTCAACATGGGTGTTGAGGCCAATATCATGACCAACACGGCAGCGAAAAGGTTGGGGATGAGTTAAAGTCCAAGTAACGCCCAACTCAGCAGGGCCAATGCACCACCGACTTCGGTGTGTAGAGTCGCGCAAGGAGTAAGCATCATGCTAAACGAGTGGCAAGGGAAGACCAATTTCATTGTCGCTCCTTTATATATCTTTGATATAATTTTTGGGCAAGATTTCTTCCAGGAGTGCCATGCGGTGATCGATCCTTACATCCAACGACTTATGATCATGGAGTAAGGAGGAACATGCATAACGCCCCTCGTTAAGGTACCAACGCTGGAAGGCCGAGTTCACCTAACGGTCATGCAGCTCAATAAATCCCCTTAGAAGAAGGAGTCGACGTTTGGTACCACCATTGCAAGTTCGAAAGAAAATAATGGTTCTAAGAGGTCCTTTCTACCATGCACAAAGAAGGTTCTAAAAGAGAACAATGTTGTGATGCCAAAGAAACCGCCGAGGCGCTTTCCTCCTAAAAAGAAGGTAAATCATAAGACTGAGCTGAAAGAGATCAAGAAGCAATTGAGATAGTTGCACAAGAGCATCGATCGAGTCAACAGACTATTGGTTGTGCATGCACAAGACTCGAATGCTTGTGCAACGGCCATGCGACGCGGTCTTCGCTTCAATAGGTGAGGGAGAGTGTCACGTCCCTCCAATTCTCAGTAAGATTTTGCATCAAGATAGGGGGGAAGAGTCTAGAGTTTTGGAGAGTCTTATAGAAAACTGTACAAACCCCTAGATATTTCAATAAGGCTTTGGAGAGTTCTAAAAGAATGACTAGATATTTTCTTGGAAAGCCTTAGAATTTCCTAGAAAGTGTAGAGATTTCTAGAGAATGGGCCAAAAGTGTAAATAAGTAGGAACTTGTAAAGTATTTTTAGTTACTGTTTAGCCCCCTAGGAAGTAGTATAAATAGGAGGCTCTCATTTGTAAAATGCATCCAAGCTTGAGAACAAGCATTCATCCAAGTTGTAAGCAATCTTCCAAGTAGTAAAAAGCCTTCTTCCAATGTTCTCAAATCTTTCTAAGTCTTCCTTTCATTATCTTAGCGATCTTAGTTTTAAATACTTATTTGAGCTTACAAGATCGTTAAAGATTCGTGAGTAAGTTGTCAAGTTCCGCACGGAGCTTTAGTGAGACTTTAAGTCCGTGACACTAGGTTAAATAACATTTCACATTTCTTATTTCTCATGTGTGTTTTGTAAATGATGTATATGTGAAAAAATCTATGTTGTGGCTTATCCATCCCAATATCTCCTTATCGGTGATACTTTTAGATATGGACTTTTAACTTTTCATTGATAATAATCAGTGGTGGAGCCATTATTTTAATTAAGGGTGTTCATACTTTTATGTCGTGGTGGCTTAAATTTTTTAACCATAATTTTTTAAAATTTAAAAGAAAAACCCAAAACTAAATGATGTCCTTGGCTTGTTTTGATTAGTCAAATAAGGAACTTTTTGTTTTTAATTTAAACAATAAAAGAGAGTTTTCTTTTTTTCTTCAACAAGAAAAGAGGACCTTTGTTAAAGTGAAAACAACTAACTGTAGTTGTAGGAGCCTATGGTCATACCCAGGCCCTTGAGGAAAATTTGCATCACTTTAGCCACTAAGTTATATCTTTCTTTATTGAGGTACTTTACTTTATTTTAGCTGCTAAGAACCTAGGAGTAATAATCCATGTTAGGGTATGACTGAAGTTTCCACAACTTTATAAGAGTATCATCATCAAGAAATAAGAAGTGACTAATAATCACGGTGTCTCTTAACATATATTTTTTAATCATAATTTATGTTTTTAAGAAAGTATGCAGATGCAATATAATAAAGACTTAAATATAAATAGAAGCTTAAGAAAAAGCATATTTTTTAGTAACTAGAATATATTTTTTCTATTTAATATTTAGAATTGAGATGGAGGAGGAACAATTGGAGCGACTTTTATGTTTTGTACAATTTCAAAATATGAATAGAGATATTGTCTTAAAAAGTAGTAAGAATGCTTTTCTTCTACATAAACTTTTCTTCAATTGATTGCAAGTGTTTCCAATAATATTATTTTCATACTTTAAGCATGCAAATCTTATGTGCCCCTATGATTTAGAGAACATAATAGTCCTTATCCGTTATTATAACATGAATGAACTTATAATTAATTGATTCAAGTGTTGAAAATAACATTAAGTATTATTGAACTATGACTTTAAGAATTTTGATTTTCCTTATTATTTAATTAAGAGGCAACATAACTCTCTCTAATTTCAGCTTCACAAAGTTATGTTGCTTCCTATTTAAAAGGAAAGATCAGAATTTATGGTATCCTATAATTCAATAGCACCCAATATTCTCTTTAATGCTTAATTAATCCATGTTATAACAGACAAGAACAGTTTTCTTCCCTAGTTCTAAAGAACACATTCGGTTGGCCTGTTTAAGATATGAATATTTTTGTTATTGGAAACACTGGCAGTTAACTATGTAGGAAATATGGAAGGAAAATAGAATCTTTAGAGAATGTTCAAGTTTATTATAGGATACTTAAGGCCACTTGAGGTGATTACAATCATCAACTATATCACTATTTATACTACTCAAAATAGAAAACAAAAAGTCTTGCACAAATAACTAAATACATGTATCATAATTTACTAGATACATGTACTACGAAGTACTAAAGAGACTTCTTGAAAAACTAAGAGATAATTTCGGAAGACTAAACATTGATGCATTAATTCCAACACTCCCTCTTAATGCATTTGCTTGATAACTCCAATGCGTTCTCGAAGATAGCAAATTTTTTCTCTAGGAAGTGCTTAGGTGAGGATGTCAGCAAGTTGTTCTCCTGTCTGTCAATAATGCAACTGAATTTCTCCTTTCTCTTGTGCTTCTCGGATAAAATGATACTTGATGGAAAAATGCTTTGATCTTTCATGGCTGACTGGATTCTTGGCAATTGCAATTGCTGATTTGTTATCACAATACAGAACAGTCCCTCTTTTTTGTTTTTCACCAATGTCTTCAAATATTCTCCTAAGCCAAATAGCTTGAGAAGTAGCCTTGGATGTTGAAACATATTCTGCTTCTGCAGTGGATTGAGCAACAACACTTTGTTTTTTTATAATCAAGAACAAATACTTGATCCAAATAAGAAAGCATAACCAAAAGTACTCTTCATGTCATCTATACTTCCAGCCCAATCACTATCAGAATAACCAATTAAGTTCAAATCTCTACCAAATTTGTACATTATCTCATAATCCATTGTTCCTTGCAAGTAGCGTAAAACACGCTCTGCAGCTCCAAAATGCACTTGGTTTGGTTCTTGCATGAATCTAGATAATAAACTAGCAGCAAACATAATATCTAGCCTTGTTGAAGTAAGATATAGCAAACATCCAATAAAGCTCCTATAAAGTGAGCTATTAGCTTTCTTTTCTCCATCATCTTTTCTAAACTTTGCTGCTAATGGTATGACCACAGACCTGCAATCCATCATTTTGAATTATTGAAGAATACTTTTGGTATACTTCTTTTGAGAAATGAAAATTCCTTCTTTCACTTGAGAAACTTCGATGCCCATGAAATTAATTTAGCAACCCAAGATCACTCATTTCATAAGCTTGCATCATATCTTGCTTGAAATTTTGCATCATCTTTACATCATTTCCTGTAAAGAGCATATCATCCAAATAGAGACAAACAATGATAATGCTGCCATGTTCTTTTTTCAAATACAAAGTGGCTTCACTTTTACTTCTCTGAAAATTATTTTTCAGAAAGTATGTATCAATTTCTTTGTACCAGGATTTTAGAGCTTGCTTCAGCCCGTAAAGAGCTTTTTTTAGCCTGTACACCGCCTCTTCTCCCCCTTGAAAAAAAAATCCTTGAGGTTGCTCAACATAAATCTCTTCATCAAGTTTTCCATTCAAAAATGCAGATTTAACATCAAGTTGAAATATATTCCATTTCTTTTGTGCAGCAATAGCAATTACAGTTCTAATTGTCTCAAGACGAGCAACTAGAGAGAAAGTTTCATAAACATCAATACCTGGTTTTTGTGTGAAGCCTCTAGCAACCAACCTTTCTTTGTGCTTTTGAATATCTCCTTCGTGATTGAGTTTGATTTTGTAAATCCATTTTAGACTTACAACTTCTTTTTCTCTAGTTATAGCCACAAGCTCCCAAGTATTATTTTTTTCAATCATCCGAATTTCTTCTTCCATAGCTTTCTTCCAAACATCATGCTTTATTGCTTCTTCATAATTTTTGGCTCAACACCGGCAAAGTTACATCTTTGATAAATGTCACTCAACATTTTTGTTCCTCTTGGAGGCGGTTCTTCATCATCTGAATCTGGGCATTCTCTCCCTTGAGAGACATCTTCATCTTTCTAATACTCTTCTTGATTTGAAGATATAATAGCAGTATTCTCTATCTTTTTATTCTCCCAATTCCATGTTGTTTTTTCATCAAAAATGACATCTCTACTAACAACAAGTTTGTTAATTTTGACATCGAGAAGCCTATATCCTTTTGTCACATCACTATAACCAAGAAAGATACATTTTTGAATTTTTTCATCCAATTTTGTTCTTTTCTCAGCAGGTACATGAGCATAATAAATACACCCAAAATTTTAAAATGACTTACATAAGATTTAATTACACTCCAAGCTTCAAGTGGTGTCTTGTCCTTTAGTGCCTTTGTTGGACACCTGTTAAGGATGTGAACTGTTGTATGCACTGCTTCTGCCCAAAAATATTTTGGCAGCCCTTTCTCATTCATCATAGTTCTGGCCATTTCAATAATTGTTCTATTTCTTTTTTCAGACACACCATTTTGTTGAGGAGTATACCTGCTGTAAGTTGCTTCTGAATGCCTTCATTTTTGCAATATTCTTCAAATTCTCGACTTGTGTATTCACCCCTCTATCACTGGGAATGGTTTTGATGCTGCAACCTTTTTGCTTCGCAACAAGGGCTTTAAATTTCTTGAATATAGCAAATGTTTCTGACTTTTCTTTCAAGCAATAAACCCAAGTCATTCTTTAGAAATCATCAATAAAGATTAGAAAATACCTTTGACTTCCAAGAGATGGAGTCTTCATTGGTCTGCAAATGTCAGTACGGATTAGTTCCAAAAATACACTTGCTCTCCAAGACACCCCTTTTGGAAAAGACTTCCTATGTTGCTTTCCCATTATACAACATTCACATGGATCCACCTCAGTATGTATCTCAGGAAGGCCTTGCACCATGTCCTTTTGCTTGATAAGCTTCAAACCATGAAAACTCAAGTGACAAAATCTTTTGTGCCAAAGCCATGAATCATCTACAATTTCATTTTTTAATGCATTGCAATGAAATTGCAAAGCGAAGTTTCTTTTTATCATCTTTACTTCAACAATGACTTTATTTGGCTCAATTTTATCATAAACGCTGCAATAATTATCTCTAAACACAAGAGAATAACCATTTTCCATGAATTGACCAACACTAAGCAAATTTTCTTCCAAGTGAGGAACATAAAAACATCATGAATTTGCTTACCGCTTCCTTTCATGTTGATCGAAATAGTACCTTTACCTTTCGCATCAACTAAGGCTCCATTCCCATTCTCAGGTTAGTAGTGATGCTATTATTAATTGAGAGAAAAGCCTTTTCATGTCCAGCCATGTGATTACTACAACCACCATCAACATACCATTCATTGCTTTTTGTTGAAGCATCAGATTTAGAAGCAAAGAAAAGGTTTTCTTCCCTTTCTTCCGCCTGTTTTTTTAATAAAAAGTTGCTTGCTCCCGTTTCTTGTGCCAGCAATCCTTTTCAACGTGGCCAAACTTTTTACAAAAGTTACATTGGGGCTTGCCTTTGTGCCAACATTTTTCTGCATTGTGATTAGTCTTTTTGCAAACTTTACAAAAAAGACTAGAGTTTTTCTCACATTTTTCTTCAACCTTCTTGGAAGAACCATCATGATTCTGCTTCTTTTTTGGCTTGTGATTCTTCTTCTGTTGATTTTTTGAGAAAGTTTGAAAATTCTCATTTGTTTTAGACTGAAAAGTCATCTCTTTGGGTTGATCTTCACAAAAATATCTTCGCTTCTCGTGTGCACGAAACGATCCAACTAGCTCTTTGATGGAAAGCTTAGAAAGATATTTCGTCTCCTCAGTAATAGCAACAATGTACTCATACTTTTCTGTGACACTAATTAAAATCTTTTCCACAACTTGTTGGTCAGAAATTGTATCACAATGATTTCTCATTTCATTAACAATATTCATGAGTCTTGTGCAATATTCATCAATTTTTTCAGATTCTATCATCTTTAAATTTTGAAACTCTTTCTAAGAGTTTGAAGATTTATAGTGCGTACCTTTTCCTTACCATACACCTCAGTTTCCAGAGAATCCCAAGCTTACTTTGCAATCTCACAAGTAGCAATTTATGCAAAATATGCTCTTGAAACTCCCATTTGGATTTTGATCAAGGCTTTTGCATCTTTACTATACTTAGCATCAAGATTTTTCATCTCTGCTGCTGTAAGATCACCATCGTTGTCTGGCTCTTCAAAGCCATTTGCAATAATAGTCCACAAACCTCAAGCTTTTAAATTTGTTATGATTCTTATCTTCAAGTATTCAAAGTCAGTTCCATCAAAAAATGGAGTAAGAACAACTGAAGAATCAGCACCTTCATTTGTTTTGGATGCCATATTTTTTTCTTCACCTAACCCCAGATTAAGAACGAAAACCTGCTATGATACCAATTTGTAGGAAATATAGAAGAAAAATAGTATCTTTAGAGAATGCTCAAGTTTATTATAGGCTACTTAAGGCCACTTGAGATTATTACAATCATCAACTACATCACTATTTATACTAAAAATAGAAAAAAAAAGTCTTGCACAAATAACTAAATACATGTATCACAATTTACTAGATACATGTACTACGAAATACTAAAGAGACTTCTTGAAAAACTAAGAGATAATTTCCGAAGACTAAACATTGATGCATTAATTCAACAAACTTCAGATAAGTGCAAATCATAATAGCACAAAAAATCATTTTGCTAATTCCAAGACAAAATATCTATGATACTAAAGTAGTATAAGAGATAAAAATCGCTTCAATCGTGCTTGTTCCATGTCGATCCTTCTCTACAAGTAGGAAAAAGATAGATTATAGTTACAATCAAAAGATGGAATATTTTTACACTTCTATGAATATGAATCTTTGTAATAGTGTATCGCTGTATAGAATAAAAACAGACATATCTTTCGCTATTTGGATGTTTGAATATGTTATATATGTATCTTTGTTTAGACATGCGATATTATTCATTAAGTTCATTTTTTTCAAATCCTTATAGTTTATGCGACAAATGCATTAAGGGTCAGGGCGGAATGAAGAAACTCGAAAAGTTAATGTTGAAGATGATATCTGAGAGCAATACTTTGTAAGAGCAATACTTTGTAGTGAGTTATCTCTATATATATATTGTTATTTTTTCTCGATATAATTTAGATTTATGTTATTTATTTTTCTAACTTAAGACTATTAATAATATAATATGCATACCCAAAAGATTCTCAGTATAGGACGAACAAGTTTTATATTTAGTTGTTGATGGTACGAATGAGTGTGAAATTAATGATGTCAAGGATTTTCAACAACACACACCCATATGAATTGCCAGAGATGGATAAATACAAAAACAAAGGATTGCATGCACGTGGTGGCACCAACACTTGTGGATTCAAAAGATGACTTTTAATGGTGTAGAAAGCCTTCTAGTTGGTGCATTTTTTAAAATAACTTGAATATGGGCTCGCATATCACCGTTGATTGAGCTATATATCGACTGCTATAATTTAGTCTCCACAAGAAACTCATTACTTCCTTCTTAGTATTTGAAGGAGGTAAGTCTTGAATTGTCTTGACATTGGAAGAGTCAAGCTCAATACCTCTTCTGCTAACTAACTCAGTCTCCCCGACAAAATCATTACTTCCTTCTTAGTCTTTGGACGAGGTAATCTTGAATTGACTTGATCATGGAAGAGTAAAGCTCAATACCTCTTCTTCTAACTATAAATCCTAGTAACTTATCTACAGGTACTCCAAATGCACATTTGACTGGTTTTAACTTTAAATCATACCTTTGTGACCTATCAAAGAATTTTTCAAAAGTGTCAAGTGATCCGATCTCTCGCGCAGCATTATGATCACATCGTCCACATAAATTTCAATTTTTATGTGGGTCATATCATGGAAAATGATGTTCATAGCTCTCATGTAAGTGGCACCAACATTCATGAGGTCGAACGTCATAACTCGATAATGCTACACTTCGAAGATGTGATGAACTCTGTTTTTTCTACGTCTTCTTCATCCATTAAAATATGGTGTTATCTCGCAAAATAATCCACAAAAGATTGCAACTCATGCTTAGCACAATTATCAATGAGTATATGGATATTTCACAAGGGGAAATTGTCTTTTGGACATTCTTTGTAGATATATCGATAATCCATGCATATCCTGATCTTTACATCATTTTTCACCACTGGACAATAATAGCCAACCTAGTGGGATACTTGGTCACTTCAATGACTTTTGATTCAATTTTGTTTCCTAACTTCTTCTTAAATCCTTAAATTCACATCTGGCTTGAACTTTCTGGTTTTCTTGTTTATATCGCAATATTCTAGATTATATGTAGCTTATAGGGAATAATATCAGTGATCAACCCCCAACATATCATAATAAGAGCTTGTAAACTCATCAATGTATTGTTTGAGTAGTTTGACCAATTCTTCTTTTTTGGTTGCTTCCTAGTGAACAATGAACAAATTCTTCATCTCCCAAGTTTATTGTCTTTGTCTCATCTAGGTTGGCCTTTTATCATCTTCAAGTTGACTCAAGTCCTTAGTGAGGTGTTTAGGCATCATAGTTGCCTCATAATATTCTTTACACTTTTCCTCATTGATCTAACTTGGTTTTCCATGTTCGTGGCATGTCATCACATTGGAAGGTTTAGATTCATTTTACTTGAAAGAACTAAAAATCAACCTTGTTAGATAGGAAGTGTTTGAATGAACATATTTTAGGGCGATTCATAGAGATAAGATAATCAATTTAAAATATACAAGGCTTTCTTCGGAATTTTAAAAGCACATACAAGCTTTTGTCATGACTAAGATCAACGCCACTCATTTACTTTTTAAACATTATGATAGAATGTAATGTCACATAAATGGTGGTCTAGGCTTCATCCAGACAACATCAGTATTCAAAAGTAAAAACTTCAAACCTGGTCTGTCTACTGAGCCATTTTATGAATCATAAGTGGAGTGGCCATCAAATTTTGTACCATTTCTTCAGATGTAGCATCTCGGATGGTTGGTGTCTTGGGGAACTCTACCGATATCACAACACAATATTCCCATCCCTTTAGATAGGCCATCAATCTCACGCTCTAAAGCTTATGCAAAATATGACAGGTACAATCTGGAATAAGTCTTGGTATATCACAATCATGTTTCTTCCTTGTATCTGCTTCAAACAATTCTCCTCTATTTGGGTAAAACCAACGTCAGAGCGGATATTTTCAAATATAATAGGAAGAGGTTCAAATATGTCATCCAAGTTCTTACCTAACCCATCTCAGGTTCAAAACCGCTTCTTAGCATAGTCATGGCAAGCATTTTATACTCCGGTGGCATCTGTATTTGCGGTGTTGTATAATTAAAAGCAACATTTATTATCTCAACCATGTGAAAGTCAATACATTGAGAAGCCTCTTCAATAACTGGAATAGAGAAACAAGAGTAACTACGGAACTACCTTCACCATGGATGATAATTTCATGGTCCTCTCAAATTAATTTCCAATGTTGATTCAATGTGGATGGAACTGCTCCGATTGAATTAATCCATGGTCTTCCTGCCAACAAGTTATAGCTTGTAGATATAACCGTCACCTCGAACTTAGTGATAAATTTTGCATGCCCCATTTGGATGCACAAGTCTACTTCCCCCATAGTCTCTGTTTTCGTGTCATCAAATGTTCTTATGTTCATGCGACTTTCATGGACTTTTCCTATATGATAGTTTAGTTGAGTAAGGGTTGATAATGGAAAAATATTGAATCCTTATCCATTATCAATTAACACTCAAGCCATAAACTTTCCCCTAAATTTGATTGTGATATACAATGCTTGGTTGTGCATCATTCCTTCGAGTGGAAACTCCTCTTCTCGAAAAAAAGATTTGGTCTCCTAATGACAAGACTTTGCATAGTGGAAAGACTCTTACCACTTGTTCCCATCCGTATATATGCTTCATCAAGCACCTTCAACAATGCTTGCTGATGGTACTCTAAATTCATTAATAGTGCCCACATGGAAATTTGAGGTAGGATTTTTCCTAATTCTTGATGATAGAATATTCCTTATATTGAAATCTTCACAAAATCTCTTCAGCCTAACCTTCTATGGCGGCCTTTTATGGTTCTCTTTTCTTTATGTTTCCTGAGTCATCTATTCTGGAACATAACATCTTCCTAAATGTGTCAACAAACTTTTCTTTGGGCTGGTCATCGTTTCTTTTTTCTGCCAAAGCAAATGCCTGATAGAGTGCAGTTATCACCACAAAATCTGGACGGACCTTTATGGTCAATGAGGTCAATATTGGTATAAGTGAGTTGACGTTTTCTTTACTAATAGTCTTATTAGCAAGACATTCTTCATCTCATTCAAGCATGTTCATTTCCCTTCCCCATGATTAGGCAGTGGGTTATGGATCACATTGGGGGTTGGGTCTTGCAGAATGATAACTTTGTGATCAATTAAGTATTGAATCTTATATTTTAGATTGATACATTCTTCTCTATCATGTCCTGTCCCTCTAGAAAGGTAGGCACATTGCTGATATGTTCAAAATAACCTTGTTATGGGATTAATTGTCTTTGCTTCTACTAGTTGGATCAATCATGCTGCTCTTAGACGCTTAAAGAGTTGGGTACGTGTTTCTGCCAAAAGAGTGAAGACTTTGGGAGGCTTTCTTACAAGGTTATGGCGGGGTAGGTTTTTGGCATTTGGGTTGTTCTTTCAAGGATTTTTGTAGGCTTGTGCATTTGGTTGGCGATGTGGTCATGTAGTTTGGTATGCTAGTTGTTGATAGGTAGGGATTTTTGGTAGTTTGGTTGTGCATAATAGATTGTTATTTGAGCTTATGAATATTGTGGGTAATTTATTAAGGTGGAGAGGTTGGAGTTTCCAATGGCAGAACAAGACCCAAAATGCCTTTGCGGTTTTTGTCTTGAGCTTAAAGATATGCCAGACACGTCTTCCTTCTTTTTTCCTACAAATCCTGTGGCAATGAATGGTGAGGCATTATTAGTGTCTTGCAAAGTAGTGAGACTTGTAACCTTTCCATACTAAAGGCCATCCTCTATGGAAAAATCCATTCATAATATTAAGGCTCCTGAGCCGGAATGGAAACATTGGTCATTTTACTTTTGGTCATCACAGGTTGTACCTTTGCAACTTCTTTCTTTTAGCTGCATGCATACTTCACAGTATTTTCCTTTTAATTTTTGAAAAATTACATTTGTTTTTTAAAAAATTTACGTTTGTGATGCCCCAAAGAATAAGAGATGCCAAGATGTCTTGGAGTCTATGCACAGTTGATAACGCTACACAAAATTATTTGTGGTAATAAGAGTTCATGATAAACCAAAAGATGTTGTGAATAACAGAAATATATAAAAAATACTGATAAAGATTACGAAAACTTAACAATTCAAGAATAAAAAGATTGGTATCTACTTGAGCAAGGAGGGGGAGAAACGTGGAAACATGGAGGAGAAGAGAAGCACGAGGCATGTAAGATTTTGTGAAATAAAGAGTGTTATTTTAAAAGAGTCTGAATAATATTAAGACTCTCTTTTTCTTCAAACCTAAAAAGATTCATTAAGCAGTTTGAAGCAAAACAAAAATAACTACACTCAATTCTTACAAAAAAATGCACTTGATTGCCTGAATCAAAACAATTCAGATTAAGATCTCCATTAAGTGGAAACAAATGATTCATGAGTTATGTTTGCCTCTAAAGTGCTAGTTGCTACCTGATTTCCATAGACAAGGAACTAGCATTAGAGTTTTAGCAGCTAATATGAAGCCTACATCAATCTTTTCTATCGTATAAACTACTAATCCGCTATCTACAGAGTGTATGTGTTAGATGCCTCAAAATCCAAATCTCATTTTGAGAAAAGAAAAGACGGAATAACCAAAACACCATTTGTATCAAACCTATGAATGTCAAAAAATGACACTATAATTTTTTTGGATAAGAATGAGAAGTTTGTAAAACATCTAAATTGTCAGTTTTGTTGAATGCCTCTCAAAGTGAGAGTCTTTCCATTATATAGAGAGAATAAATATTACAAATCCCTAAAGATCCGTTATTTCTATCCCTAAATATCAGCTATTCTATCTCTACAAAGATGCATTTAATCCCTCTAAATCTGTTTTGCTATCCCTCCAAATTAGTTATTCTATCACAATATTTATTCCTTTGATTCTACAACAAATAAATATATATGATCATGCTAATTTATATCACTATATAATTATATTAATATATACAATTATTTAAATGTCCATCATGCTAACATCCCCCCCTCAAATTGATGTTGGTGGATCAAGAAGCATAAATTTATCTACTAGAAACTGATGGTGTTTCCATGCCATGAATTTTGTAAACGCATCAGCTATTTGAAGATCAATAGACACATGTGGAAGATTAAGGACTCCTTTATCTACAGCTTCTCGTACATAATGACAATCTACTTCGATGTGTTTGGTCCTCTCATGAAAAATTGGATTAGTAGCAATCTGAATAGCACTTGTATTATCAGCATGGAGAGGAGTAGGATCAGATTGAGGAAATCCAATCTCAGCATGTAATCCACGAAGCCATACAACCTCGGAGAAAGCAGTAGAATGGATCAATATTCAACCTCAGTTGAAGATGTTGATACACGATCTTGATTTTTACTCTTCCAAGATATAAATGACTCTCCAAGAAACATGCACCAACCAGTGACTGAACGGCGACTATGAGGACATCCCGCCCAGCCAGAATCACTAAGAGCATTAAGACATTTAAGAGAACCACTTGGAAAGAACAATCCACGAGTAGATGTTCCTAGAAGATACTGAATGACGAACAGGCACCACGTGGAGATGATGGGGAGCTTGCATAAATTGACTAACTTGTTGCACTGCAAAAGATATATTAGGTCGAGTAATAGTAAGGTAATTTAGATTCTCAACTAATTGTCGAAACATAGTTGGATCAGGAAGAAGATCGCATTTCTCACGACGATACTTCACATTCAATTCCAGTAGAGTATCTACGGAAGAGGAATCTTGAAGACCAGCCAAGAAATCAGATCCTGAGTGTATTTGTGTTGGTTTAAAAGCACACCTGAAGCAACATTATGAACTTCCAAACCTATAAAATATGTAAGGGTACCGAGATCTTTCATATGAAAAGAATCTTTAAGCTGATATTGGAGGCTAGTTATTAGTGAAGAATCAGTTCCTATGATGATAATGTTATCTACATATAACAAAAGAAGAACACAACATGTAGATGTTTTCCGAAGAAACAAAGACGAATCATATTTGCTCTACTCAAAAGAAAATTGTAGCAAAGTAGACTGGAACTTATCAAACAAAGTTCTTCGAGTTTGTTTTAATCCATACAAAGACCGCTTCAACTTGCATACATCTGATGTAGGCGATGAGAACAACCAGGTGAATGTTTCTTATAAATGTCTTATTTGAGATCACCAAGGAGAAAATAATTTTTGACATCCATTTGATAAAGAGACCAGTTTTGTGAAGCGGCAACGGCAATAATAGTTTGCACCATAGTCATTTTTGCTACGGGTGCAACATCCTCCTCATATTCCACCCCATACTCTTGTTTGTTACCAAGAACAACCAACCGAGCTTTGTACCAATCAAGAGTTTCATCAGAATGAAGTTTAATTAAAGAAACCCATTTACATCCAGTAGGGCGGACATTTGAAGGACATGAAACGATGTCCTATGTGTCATTTTCTTTAAGAGCCAAAAGTTCCTCCTCCATTACTTTTTGCCAACATTCAAGCTTGGAGTCTTGTGAGTAACCTGTTGGAATAAAGATGATGGATAAAGTAAAAGAAAAACCATACCATTTAGGAGTTTGAGACACTCTAGTAGATCGCCAAGGAGGCTCAAGAGGAGCAGGCCAAAAAGAATCTCAGATTCTGGTTGTGGAGCAGTCTCAGGTGGCGGATCTGTTTCAGGATGGGGTAAAGTTGACCGACGTCGTTCATACACAAATCTTGATTTGAACCTATTTGAAGACAATGACAAATCCTCAAAAGTAAGAAGAAGTGGAGAAATAGAAGATGACTCAATATGAGTAGGAAAGAAATACTGATGCTAAAAGAAAATAACATTCCTAGAAACACGAAATTTGTTAGAACTTGGATCATAACAAATAAATCCTTTATGCGAAGTACTATAGCCCATTAAAGCACATTTATTGGACTGGACAGAGATTTATTGCGTTGAGAAGGAGGCAGGTGCACAAAACAAACACAACCAAATATATGAGATAGCTAGGATGTTTGTGAAAAAGACGATAATATGAAGACTCGAGGTTTAACACTTTAGAATGAAGTCTATTAATCAAATAGACAGCAGTAGACACATCTTCAACCTAATATTTAGATGGAACAGCTTCAACCTAATATTTAGATGGAACAGAGGACTCAATAAAGTACGAGTGTCATCCAAAAAATGACGTTTTTACACATAGCAACCCCATTTTGTTGTGGCGTATATGGGCAAGAGCATTGTAATACAATTCCTTTCTCAAGCAAAAAATTATTGAATTCGTGAAACATATATTCTCCATCAGAATCAGATCTAAATATTTTGATGCATGTGGAAAATTGAGTCTCAATGTAAGCCAAAATTTCTTGAATATGGATAACACTTCAAATTTAGATCGAAGAAAATACACCCATGTAAACCGACTATGGTCATATAAATGTCACAAAATACTTGAAATAAGCATGAGAAATAACTGGTGAAATGCCCCAAACATCACTATAAATGACATCCAAACACTTTGCAGCACGACCACCAAAATTAGGAAAAGGAAGAGTTTTATTTTTGCGTAATTTGCAAGTATAACAATCAAAGGAAGCAACTTAAAATTAATTTTTATTACCCAATAAACCAGATTTGGAAAAATGAGACAACACAATAGAATTTGGATGTCCTAGACGTTTATGTCAAACCTAATTCTTAGTAGTGGTGGAAGCAAAAGCCAGAATTTGAGGAATAGAAAAGTGTATAGAAAACAATCTTCCAACTTTAGGCCCCTTCGCGATTATCGTTCCCGACACCTGATCCTGCACAAGGCAACTATTACGAGAAAAGTTCACATTACAATTGTTATGTACCAATTGGCCAACTGCAATAAGTCTAGTGGAGAGCTTTGGTGATACAAAAATATTCTTGACAGTTTCAGTAATATCCCTCAACCTTGGTAATGAGTAAATTACTATCATTGGCAACCTGAATTTTTGTTGCACCATTATACTTACGGATGTTTATGAGTATATCAATTGAGTTCGTCATATGATTGGAAGTTCCAGAATCAACAAGCCAAAATCATTTGTTGTACCATTTGAGGAGTAAGAACTTGTCCTACTGAAGATGAGCTATCTGTAGTGGAATCATTTATCCCAACTTGAAAAGCCTTTGCAATACGATTTTGAGGACGTATAGGACACTCTTTGATAATGTGTCCTTGTTGTTTACAATAATTACAGAACTTCTTGTCACAATTATGCGCAATATGACCATATTTCTTGCAACTGTAGCATTGATTTCTAGTCATATCCATGCCCTTTCCTTTCCATTGAGCTACAAATGCAACAGTGACAACATTTCCTTGATGAAAAGTAGTTTGTGTGATGATACACTACTCCTTACGAAGTAATTTCCTAAAATATACATCTAACAAAGAAGGTGGATCATGACTCATCAAGTTGGAGCGAACACTTTCAAAGTCAATCGTAATTTCATCAAAAATTGATCTCGCTTGCTTTGTTCATAAACTCCTTGAATGATGAAGAGAGATTCAGAAGGTATTTTAGCATAAACGATATCAGTAAAATCAACCCATAAGTTTTGAAATTCAGAGAAATAATCTTGAACAGAGAGACCTCCTTGTGAATACATGGCAAATTTATGCTCTAACTGAAATCGCCTTGTGCTATGATTTCGGTTTTAAATATTTCGTAAATAATCCCACATGATCTTTATTTTCTTGTATGGCCTGATATTAAGAACAATAAAAGGGTCAATTGACCCTAAAATCCATGCCATCACCCGAACATTTTTAACCTTCCATTGACTGAGCTTTTTAGGATCGGTAGGAGTAGGATCGCTTCCATCTATATGTCCCCATAATTCTTTTCCACTGACAAATAGTTGGAATTGAAATTCTCAAGCGGAGTAATTTTTTCCTGTGAAACGAACATGGAAGGACTCAAACTGATATGACGACATATTATTGACAAGCTAAGGAAGATAGAAATGCAATGATGCAAAATAACTAGAATGACCAAGACTAATATTCAAAGATGCCTTAAATTCCAAGATACTTAGGACTAACTGGTGACTAACAGTAGGCAGAACCAAAACTTTCCAAAAAAAATTATGGAAAGAATCACAGATGAAAGACACTAAGAATCAAAGCACTGAAAAGGGCTCTGATACCATGTGAATTTTGTTGAATGTCTCTCAAAGTGAAAGTTTTTACATTATATAGAGAGAATAAATATTACAAATCCCTAAAGATTTGTCATTCCTATCCCTAAATATCAGATATTCTATCTCTACAAATCTGTCATTTAATCCCTCTAAATCTGCTTTGTTATCCCTCTAAATCAACTATTCTATCACATTATTTTGTTCCTTTGATTCTACAACAAATCTATATGATCATGCTAATTCATATCACTATATAATTATATTAATATATACATTTATTTAGATGTCCATCATGCTAACAAAAATAAGCTACATTCTTGATTCCAGGACTCAAATTGAATTGTTATTCAAACAAAATGAAAATTCAGTAAATCAAAATAAACCTTAACAAAGAGTTAAATGTCAATAACAATAAAACACACATTTTATCAAACCACACTAAATTACTAATAGTTGAAATGCAAATTTAGAGAACCTTTCACATCTGTATGGGCAAAAATCAAATAGCCAGAAAAAGGACAAAAAATTTCACAAGGTGTATATCGAATTCCTCTAACACCCACAACAACTTTTGGAATCAAGATCCGAAATAAGTAAGGAGTTAATCAGAAAACAATCTTAGAGAATGTAAGAAGAAGATAAGACAGAGAAATTTAGGACACACCTTTAGATTGATTATTCACTTCAGTGTGCACAAAAATATTGGGTGAAAATTGTGAGATGTTAATGTTCTTTGATGAGGAGTGAGAGTCGTATAAGAAATCTAGGTCAAATGGAAATGGAATATCATCCACCTG
The DNA here is from genome assembly GCA_022817965.1 of Solanum lycopersicoides. Lineage (NCBI taxonomy): Eukaryota > Viridiplantae > Streptophyta > Magnoliopsida > Solanales > Solanaceae > Solanum > Solanum lycopersicoides. The sequence goes on along the minus strand of CM040618.1, from coordinate 30,425,250 downwards.
TAAATTGATTCAGGCCAACAATCTTTGATATTTTTTTCTTTTTTTGTTATCCTGCCTATTTTTTGATAAATGACAAAAAAACAAATCTAAGTGAGATTTTGTTTTGAATTAATACCTCTAAACTCCCTACACTATTCACGTTCTCGAGTTTAACACTTAAATTATGGGATATTGTGGACAATTGTTGTTAACCCCTAAACTATAGAACACGTTATATGGAGAGTGATAGTCAAAAATAGCATTTATGTGGACCTAGTACACTGTGAGGTCCGTCATTTCTTAGATTCACCTCGTTTAATGCATTTCTATTATTTGAACAACAAATTATGTAATTGATTACTTAATTTTCTTTCAATAAATATAAAAGTTAATCTTTGTTGGTAAGTTCTATCCAATATACAATTATATTAAATGTTTCTCTGTTTTCAAAGAGGATTTTAGTAACGATCGAAGCCTTCTTCTTTGAAGACTTAAGATATGTAGACTCTCTAAATTGCTTAGCTTTCATATTCTTTCAACTAACCACTCTCGTAAAATATTCAGATTATACATTACGTAATCATTTCAAGTGTCTAATCAATAAAGTGACCAATTAAACAATTAATAATGTTCACAAGTCTATGAATTCAAAGAAAACAAGACTCTTACTATTATTTATTATACAAATTAAAGTAACATTGAAAGATTATGTAGTACTTGTTATTTGAAAAAAAGTCCATATATTTTTTATTTTTGAAGATGATCTTTTACCTTTGCATGTTCAAGTCATTTACCTCGTCTTTCAATTCCCAATAAAATGATATAAATGGAAATCAATCATCTACATCTTTAAAATAAGATTAGAGGAAGTTGTGATTAAAATAGTTCAAATTAACATGCATTCATAATCAGGAAGAGATTTAGCCGTTTTAAATATGTCAATTGCATTATTTAGAAAATTTTCAGATCATCTTATTTGATTTTACATCAAGATTTAAGTGATACAAATGAAATTTACACAAATCTAATGACATGTCTGCAAGTATTTATAACATTTACATTTATGAAAGGAAAAGAGCAAAAGAACAAGAAATCTCCCGAATGGTATCCAAGAGTTCTTATGAGCATTAAAATTTGATAACGAAAATATATAATTCTTGTCTGAGAAATATGATTTCTTCATTTCTAACAAAAACCAGAAAACTGAGTTATATAAGAGTTGTTAAAGTCATAATCTGAACGAAAAAAGGCTTTAAAATGTCCTAATGCCATTGTAAAGGAAAAAGGCTCACAACAGTCCACTATTATTTGGACTTGGACTCAAAATGATTATATTCCTTTCACATGGTGCAATATCAGTCTTACTAAGGTGAATTTTTTAACAGAGACTAAACTTCATATGCTTCTCACGTGTTTCTTATCCTAATATCTAACTTCCATTCTTCCCTTCCCTCGTAACTCAGATGCAGTCAAACATATACATATAGAACTAAATATATATGGTGGTCTCGTTTGTAACTTCTTCTTTATTTTCTTCCACATGACATGCTCACCGTGTTATCAAAGACGAAAAGCGTAAAAAAGCTCTAACGTTTGTAGGGGCTTTAAGTGCAAATCGCAAATAAAGCGTGGGCTTTAATGAAAAAAGAGCAAAGGGAGGAAAAATACAGACATATATGTTTAGTCCAAGACTAATAATTATATATATGAATGGCAAATATATAACCAAATAAATTGAATTATTTTTTTTATAATAAAGTGAAATATCAATTGTTTAGTGTTCACTTCTTCAGAAAAGGCTCGTTGGCAAGGAAAATTTTGTCTTAAAACCTTGATGATGACGCAAAAGCACACATAAAGCGAGGCGAAGTGCACAACACGGTTTGAGCCTCATTTCAGGGCTCAAGCACGCCTTTAGCTACACTGTCCTCTCGTGATGGATTTTCAATCGGATCAATTTTAGAGTTTTTGACTGTATTATTTTTCGATGGTCCTTTGACTTTTAGATGGTTAACATGATCTTCCTAGTCTTCCATAACAACTATATTAATTTCTCACCTACAATTACTTCAAGTTAAATATGTTTCTTGTTGAATGACTAGAAGTTCATTATACCAACAAGGCTTGCTAGCTATTGTTAAACGGTTTGAGATTCAATCAATTAGAAGTCAAAAGTTGTAGATTGAGTTGGCTTTGATAAATTACACACACATATATATATATATATATATATATATATATATATATATATACTAATTTAGCATAAAACTAAATACTCTTGCCACCAGTAACTCTCTTTTTCTTCCTGTACCAAAAGTTTCACAATTTTCCACAACGAAAATCTCAAAATTAAAATTCAAAGCTTCACGTAGAAAGTACGATGAAATTAAACCTACCCAGAATACATAAACCACTATGAAAATTACCTTCTCCGAGAAATATAATAGATCTTACCCGTAATTTTAATCTTCATTGAATGATAATGCTCCAATTCCTCAAAATCTGGTGGTGAGCATGATCTGGTGGACCAGAAAACTCTGTGACAAGGAGATGTGGTAGAATCTTTCAGTGTTTTCCATAGATCTATAGTGATACTTGTACTTGGAGATGGAAAGAAGGAGACTACAATAGCTTCGAATGAAATTGAAAATTAATAAACACAAAAATTTTGTCTTTTGAGTTCTTAATCTTATTTTTATTTTATTTTTCATTTAATGTAGAAAACACAAGAGAAATAAAGAAAAATATTAATAGAAAAAGAAAAAAAAAGTAAGAAAAAATGAAAAGTTATTTTATTTTTGTACCTATATTGTGATTCAATATTTGTATCTATTAAAAAAATTGAGGTACCTATAATACACTTTACACGAAAATAAGCAAAAGAAATATCTATTAAAATAATAAATTAAAATTAGTCGTTAAAAAGTAAAATAAAAAAAAAGTTACTCTGATAATTTGAGCAAATAATATAACAGTAACAACAACAATACGTTTGTTGATACTTAGGTATATGAAGGGTACGGACTTTGTATAGTGTATTAGTGTTGTTAACTTAGCATTTTGGTCCTGATATTTTGTCGTAACTTTAGGATTATTTTGCTATAAAGTTATATAATTCATAGTATAGATGTAAATGTAATCTGTGTTGGAGTTCTATTTAAGCACAATATACATATCAACTTGTAGGATTTAAGGAATTTGATAAACTCCACTTAGAGTGTGTTTGGTATGAAGGAAAACATTTTTTGGAAAATATTTTTCAATTTTCTCATGTTTGGTTGGGACAAAAGTTTTGGAAAATGTTTTTCAAATCAACTCATTTTCCTCAAAATTAAGGAAAATGACTTCCCTTAAAAAATTAAGGAAAACATTTTCCAAAACTCTCCTCCAATTTCAAATTACATTTTCTTTTAGAAAAAACATCAATTTAAAAAAAAAAAAAAATTCAAAATTTTGTTTTTTCACCCGATCCCTGACCCCTCCCCACCCACCCACCACCGGCCACCCCACAATCCCAACCCCACCCCCTCCCCAAAAATTTGATTTTGCTTTTTAAAAATATTTTCAACTTTAAATTTTAATTTTTAAACTCCTACCCCCTCCCCCCCCGGGTAGCCCCCACCCACCCCAATCCCCAAAAAATTAATTTTATTTTTTAAAAATACTATCAACTTCAAAATTTTATTTTTTCACTCCTAAACACTCCCCCTGCCCCCACCCACTACCCCCCACCCCATCACCATCCCAAAAAAAAAAATTTCTTTTTAAAAATATTTTCAATTTCATAAATTATTTTGTACTCTAGTAAAAATAAAAGATGTCTCTCAAAAATATTTTTCATTCATAGATCAAACACTAAAAATCATTTTCGGAAAATATTTTCTATTCACCAACCAAACATGAAAAAATAAGTCCAAAATCTACTTGTTTTCCAGGAAAATATTTTCTAGGAAAACATTTTCCATGGAAAACATTTTCCTCCATACCAAACACACCCTTAATGTATTCTCTATAAAGTGTAAACTTTTGTTTTGTATGAATATATATCAACTTTATATTCTCCAATTTATCTTTCCCTCTTTCATGCTTATTTGCTCTTTCTCTCCTTCAATATAACACTAGCTTTCATTTAATTTCTATCCTCAACATTAATATGTCCCCTTTATATTTTAGATCTCATTTGAATCACCATATAATTTTATTTATATTTTTCATTTCTTAGAAGATGGTACAACAAAAAAGATTGAAAATTATATTCCAGTTGAAAATAGTCTCTCAACAATTTTATTATTTATATAGGGCTGTAAATAATCAACTTAAAATATAAAGTATGCATAATCAGTTGAAAAGGTTTAAATATGTCATTAAACTATTAAAAATAGTTTTTTATGCTTTGTGTTAGAAGTTTGTTTCATCTATGTTATTGTCGTTACAAAAACGATTCATTCATGCCATTAATTTTAGCAAAATAATATTTAATTTTTATTTTAATTAAATATTGGGTCTTTTTAATTAGGTGATGTGGACCTCGTATAATATACCATGTGGCATGAATATTTTTGCAAAATAAGATGTATTTTTCGTTAAAAATAATGGCACAAATAAAACCTTATAATGATAGTGCATACATGAGCCTAATTTTTAAATTATTTCTAATAATTTAATGGTATATCTGAAACTTTTTTCTCCTGTAATGAAATATGGTGCAATATGATGTAATGACCAAATAAATCTTCCGATACACATTCTCCACAGTGGCATGCTAGAAGGTGGGACCCATGTACAAAACAATCTTTTGAAAAGATTAATGGTTTGTACTCACTTTTAATTAACTTCTATGTTATGAGTGGAAAAAAAACTAGTGATTGGATAGGTATGACCTACCAACTTTTATAAAGTGTATATGTAAATATATACAAACTTTTAAAAGCGTATGTAAATATATATGTGTGAGACTTTTGTAATATGTTACGAATGAAGAAATTCTTTTACTAAGGGTGTGTTTGGTATGGAGGAAAATGTTTTTCATGGAAAATGTTTTCTTGGAAAACAAGTAGATTTTGGACTTATTTTCTCATGGTTGGTGGTGAGTAGAAAATATTTTCCGAAAATAATTTTTAGTGTTTCATTTATGAATGAAAAATATTTTTGAGAGACGTCTTTTATTTTTACTAGAGTAAAAAATAATTTATGAAATTAAAAAAATTTTTAAAAAATAAAATTATTATTTTTGGGGGGAGAGTGGTGGGGTGGGGTGGGGTGGGGTAGTGGGTGTGGGCAGGGGGGAGGGGGGAGGGGTTAGGAATGGAAAAATAAAAATTTGAATTTGATAGTATTTTTTAAAAAAAAATTTTTTTTGGGGGGTTGGGGTGGGGGGAATAGGGGGGCTGGCCGGGGGTAGGAGTTTAAAAATAAAAATTTAAAGTTGAAAATATTTTTAAAATCAAAATTAATTTTTTGGGGAGGGGGTGGGGGTGGGACGTGGGGTGGGGTCTGGCCAGTGGGGGGGAGAGGTCAGGGATCGGGTGAAAAAATAAAATTTTGAAATTGAAAATAATTTTTTTTAAAATTAATATTTTTCCAAAAAAAAATGTAATTTGAAATTGGAGGAGAGTTTTGGAAATGTTTTCCTTAATTTTTGAAGGGAAGTCATTTTCCTTAATTTTGAGGAAAATGAGTTGATTTAGAAAACATTTCCAAAACTTTTGTCCCAACCAAACATGAGAAAACTGGAAAACATTTTCCAGAAAACATTTTCCTTCATACCAAACACACTCTAAACCTTCTCATTTTTCTCTAAAGTTTCAAACACTAAAGGTGTGTTTCGTATGAAGGAAAATATTTTTCTAGAAAATCAGTAGATTTATGATTTATTTTTTCATGTTTGGTTGGTTAGTAGAAAATATTTCTAGAAAATGATTTTTAGTGTTTGATTTATGAAGAAAATATATTTTTGAGAAATATTTTTATTTTTACTATAGTAGAATATAATTTTTGAAATCGAAAATATCTTTAAAATTTTATTTATTTATTTATTTATTGGGGGGGGAGGGGGTGGGAGGGGTTAGATGGTGAAAATATAAAAATTTAAACTTGAAAATATTATTTAAAAATAAATTATTTTTTTGGGAGGGGGGGTCTGGGAGGGGGTGGTAGGGGCTGGCGGGGTGGAGGGGTAGGGGTGAAATAACAAAAATTTGAAGTTGAAAATATTTTTTAGAAATAAAATAAAAATTATATTTCTTAAAAGATGGCACCTTTAGACCCTATTATTAGAGACAACCTTAATTTGACAAAAATGGATGTTGGTAAAGCTGGAGTTGCTTCCGTTTTCAGAAGTATTTTATCTAGGCTTGCTATGGGTGCGGTTTGTGATTTGTTGAGTCCCAGGTATGGATGCGCTTTTCTTATCATGTTGTCTGCCCCAACTGTTTTTTGTATGTCCTTTGTTTCGTCCGCTGGTGGCTACGTAGCTGTCCGGTTAATGATTGGGTTTTCACTCGCGATATTTGTGTCGTGTCAATATTGGATGAGTACTATGTTTAATAGTAAGATCATAAGGCTAGTGAACGGAATCACAAACCGCACCCATAGCAAACCTAGATAAAATACTTTCGAAAACGGAAGCAACTCCAGCATCACCAACATCCATTTTTGTCAAATTAAGGTTGTCTCTAATAATAGGGACTAAAGGTGCAGCAGCAAAAGTCGAAAAGAAACAAGTAAATGTTTACCCTTATATATGCAAGTTTAGATCTAATTTTTAACGATTTATCTCTATTCGTTGGATCGTGTTTCTTCTTCGCTCGTGAAAATGTTTAACTAGAACAAAATATGATCGTTCTTATCGAATTTCTCTCTTGAGGAGTTCATTTTTATCTTCTATTTGAAGAAATTGTTGCTGGAAAATGATGGGTTATTGTGGGGGATAATATACGGAATTGATAAAGGTGAAATTGATATAAATAGTTAATATTTAGTGAAAATGGTGGGTCAACTTAAATGAAAACTTTGATCTTTGTTTGATAAAAAATACGTATTTGTGCTGGTTTATTTTTAAAATATTTGTTAAATAAGTTGTTTTTATATAATATTTATTAAGATGAAGAAATTAATATAAAAAAGGATAAAATTATCAAATCTACATTAATTTACAATTATTTTAAATTGATTTAAAAATGATTATAAGTAAATGAAAATAAGGAAGGTAGACATAATATTGTAAACCACAAGGGAGATTACTGTTGTCATACGAAACCTGGAGGGAGGTCTCTGAATTTATCCCAAAAATAAAATTTTGAAATTGAAAATATTTTTTTTAAAAAACAAATTTAATTTTTTTGGAGGGGGTGGAGGGATGATAGGGGGGGGGGGGGGGGGTTTCAAAATATCAAATTTTGATATTGAAAATATTTTTTAGAAATTGATGTTTTTCAAAAAAAAATGTAATTTGAAGTTGGATGAGAGTTATGGAAAATGTTTTCTTTAACTTTTGAAGGGAAGTCATTTTCCTTAATTTTGAGAAAAATTAGTTGATTTGAAAAATATTTTCCGAAACCTTTTTCTCAACCATATATGAGAAAATTGGAAAACATAGTCAAATATCCCTTCTACTTTATGTGATTAAATTGTTTGTTTAATGAATATGTCCTGATTTTAAATGAAAAATAAGAAGTTCACAGTACTTGGTTTTTGGTCAATGGTATGATTGGAACTTAGGAAGTGTGTCTAATCTACACATCGCGTGTTACGCTTTTACCAGTATCAATTGGGACCACACATTTATTATACATATCCACAACTACATTTAATTCTCCATAAACACAAGGAGTGTAGAAAAAGAGGGAAGTACTCTCACCAGATATTTTTTCATGAGTCCACCTGTGCCCTTTGTTAAAGACAAACGGGTGAGTCGAATCGAGTCGGATATGGGTGGGTCTAAAATGAGTCAAATTGACCCATATATAGCTCATCTTTTAGATATCATATAATTTTTACTAACCATTGCACATATATAGTAAATGTTGGGATTCATGCGTTTTGATGATACTCACAAACGCAGGGACCTGGTGTTGGAAGAGTGCTCTCGTCCATGTCTGTAATGATGTACGACTGTAAAGATGTCGTGTTAGGTGGTTGGTTGGAATAACAGTGTACTCCACCAATGAAAATGGACGAGGTTGTTTTGTTCAGTGGTAAAGAACTTCGTTGGTTCTTGATATATGCAAGACAACAAAACAACACATGATTCATTCATTCAAAATAGGTGCAAATATCTTTTCAAGAACTCAAGCATAAAACAAGTGTTGGGTTTAGCAAGTATGAATGGGAAAAGAAAAGAGAGAATATGAAAAGTGAGGGAACTATTTTGGAGGGAAAATGAAAAGTCATTTGCAAAGTGCAAATGAAAAAAGGCATTTCTCCCATATCGGCAAAAGAAAGGGAAATTGTTGTCCTTATGTAAGGAAACACTTCCATTACTTCTTAAAGAGCTAAGAAGAAGATTCCCCCTCGCGCCGTCGTTGTCGTCGCTCGCTCGGCTTCGGATTTGGATTTGGCAAATGATGTGATTGATTGATAAATTTTTTGGACAAAATTTATTTAATCAGTTTTTGTTAAATCAAATAAATCCTGTTAATATTATCTCTTTATAAATTTGCGGGTATCGGTAACATTCCGAAAAGTTGTTACTCTTTCCGAAAAGTCGTTACTTTCCGAAAAGCCGTTATTTTCCTAAATGACATATTTTTCCGAAAAGTTGTTATTTTTTCCAAAAGACACAACTTTCTGGATAAAACGGGTCTGAACAGATTTCTCTGAACAGACATGTTTCTTGCTGAAAATGGCTATAAAAGGAAGTCAATTTTTTTTTTCAAACACTGAATTTTTCCTGCTCTGCATAAAAATTTTCTCTCAAACAAATCAAAGTGTCAATCGACTGAGTCTGTGTGACTTGTTACTGTTCTGCAGTTCGCTGAAGTTAAAGAAATTTGAGGTACCGCTATTTCTTTAACAGGATTAATCCATTTTATCTTGGGAGAAATTAATCCATAACCTCGGGTACAGTGAGGAGATTAAATTTCTTAAGGAGACACAGTAGTTTCTGTGGACTCGGATTACTTCTTGTTTTCTATTATACTTTCTGTTTCATCTTATTCTGTTTCTGTCTTTTTGGCTAACCTTATAATACAGGTTGAATAACAATCTTAAGAAATTTAACAGTTTCTGTATTTGAGGTTTCTGGAGATTAAAACCTTTATGGTTTTCTACTCTGCTTGAATTTTTAAAATTCATTCGATTAACGATTAAAAGAACATAAAAACTTTATCGTTAAATCAGAAACATCTGTGTAAAGATTTGTTCTTTACTGTTAGTATTTTAAATACTTAAATTATCTGTCATTTGTGACAGAAAAAATGACTAATTTAAGTCAAGTGAATGCTGGAACAATGAGTGCTGCAACAGTAAGTGCTGCAACAACATCGGTTGCACACAATCGTTCAAATGCTGCCTTAGCGCCGGCTGAGAAACCTGCAAAGTTTTCTGGAGTCGACTTTAAGAGATGGCAGCAGAAGATGTTCTTCTATCTCACTACGTTGAGTCTACAGAAGTTCATTAATGAGAATGTTCCTGTTATGTCAGATGAAACTCCGCCTGATGAACGATTCTTGGTAACAGAAGCATGGACACACTCAGATTTTTTGTGTAAAAATTATATTCTGAGTGGCCTGCAAGATGATCTGTACAATGTGTACAGCAATGTCAAAACCTCAAAAGAACTCTGGGATGCTTTAGAAAAGAAGTACAAAACAGAGGATGCCGGAATGAAGAAATTCATTGTGGCAAAATTTCTGGACTATAAGATGATAGACAGTAAGACCGTCGTCACCCAAGTTCAAGAACTGCAGGTCATAATCATGATCTCCTTGCTGAAGGTATAAATTTATTTAATGCCTATGTTAGAAATATTAAGTTTTTTCTTAATACTCACATAATCTTTAATGAAGGATTGATTGTGAATGATGCTTTCAAGTGGCTGCAATTATTGAAAAATTACCTCCATTGTGGAAGGACTTCAAAAACTACTTGAAACATAAACGCAAGGAGATGACTGTTGAAGATCTCATAGTAAGGTTGAGAATCGAAGAGGATAATAAGGCTGCAGAAAAGAGGTCACGTGGAATTCAGCAATATCTGGAGTAAATTTTGTTGAAGAAGATCCCACAAAATTAAAGAAAAGAAAGAAAGCATCTGGTCCAAAAAGCAATCCTCCTAAGAAGAAATTCAATGGAAACTGCTTCAACTGTGGTAAACATGGTCATAGGGCTACTGAATGCCGGGGTCCTAAGAAGGACAAGAAAAAGAAGGATCAAGCAAACTTGGCTGAATCCAAAGGAGAAATGGACGATCTCTGTGCAATGCTTTCAGAATGTAACTTGGTTGGAAATCCAAGAGAATGGTGGATAGATTCTGGTGCCTCATGCCATGTTTGTGCCAACAAAGAATTATTTTCATCATATACTCCAGCACCTACAGATGGGAAGTTGTTTATGGCAAACTCCGCTGTTGCAAAGGTGGAAGGAACTGGCAAAGTCCTATTAAAGATGACATCAGGCAAGGTGGTGACTTTGAATAGGGTCTCATATGTTCCAGAATTTAGAAAGAATTTAGTTTCAATTCCAGTTCTGACCAAGAATGGATTCAAATGTGTATTTGTTTCTGATAAAGTAGTAGTAAGCAAGAATGATATGTATGTAGGAAAAGGCTACCTTAGTGATGGCCTTTTCAAACTCAATGTAATTGCAGTTGATATGAATAAAGATTTTGCTTCTTCTTACTTGCTTGAGTCTAAATGTTTATGGCATGAACGTTTGGGACACGTTAATAACAAAACCTTGCGAAAACTGATTAACTTAAATATTTTGCCAAAATTTGAGTGCAATAAATCAAAATGTCAAATTTGCGTTGAATCTAAGTATGCTAAGCATCCTTATAAATCTGTTGAAAGGAATTCAAATCCTTTAGAATTGATTCACACTGATATTTGTGACATGAAGTCAACACCATCACGTGGTGGGAAAAAGTATTTCATAACTTTTATTGACGATTGCACTAGATATTGTTATGTCTATTTGCTAAATGGTAAGGATGAAGCAATAGATGCATTTAGGCAATATAAAACTGAAGTTGAAAATCAGTTAGATAAAAAGATCAAAATATCAGAAGTGATAGAGGTGGAGAATATGAATCTCCATTTGCAGAAATATGTTTAGAAAATGGAATAATCCATCAAACTACTGCTCCTTACACTCCTCAGTCTAATGGAATTGCAGAAAGGAAAAATCGAACTTTAAAAGAAATGATGAATGCATTACTTATAAGTTCAGGTTTACCACAGAACTTGTGGGGGAAGCTATCCTTACAGCAAATCAAATACTTAATAGAGTGCCTCACTCAAAGACAAATGTAATTCCATATGAGAAATGGAAAGGTAGAAAACCCAACTTGAAATATTTCAAAGTGTGGGGGTGTCTAGCCAAAGTCCAAGTTCCTATACCTAAGAGGGTAAAAATAGGGCCTAAGACTGTGGATTGTGTATTCATTGGATATGCCACAAACAGTAAGGCATGTCGATTTTTGGTTCATAAGTCCGAACATCCGGATATTCATGATAATACAGTAATGGAATCAGATAGTGCTGAATTTTTTGAACATATCTATCCATATAAAAATAGACTTGAGTCATCTAGTGGGGGTCTAAACAACCCAGAGAAGAACCAAAAGAGAATGAACCCAATGAAGAAAGTCCAAGACGCAGTAAACGTCAAAGGACATCTACTTCATTTGGATCTGATTTTGTAACATTTCTTCTTGAAAGTGAGCCTCAAACATTCAAGGAAGCAATGTTGTCTAGCGACTCAACCTCTTGGAAGGAGGCTGTTAATAGTGAAATTGAATCAATCTTAAGCAATCATACTTGGGAGTTGGTTGATCTTCCTCCAGGGAACAAACCCTTGGGTTCAAAATGGATCTTTAAAAGGAAGATGAAAGATGATGGAACTATTGACAAATATAAAGCAAGACTTGTTGTCAAAGGTTTTAGACAAAAAGAAGGTCTTGATTATTTTGACACATACTCGCCAGTGACTAGGATTACATCAATTCGGATGTTAATTGCACTAGCTGCAGTATACGGTCTTGAAATTCATCAAATGGATGTGAAAACAGCCTTCTTAAATGGAGAGCTGGAAGAAGAAATTTACATAGAACAGCCTGAGGGTTTTGTAGTTCCTGGTAAAGAAAAGAAAGTGTGCAAACTTATTAAGTCACTTTATGGACTAAAACAAGCACCAAAACAATGGCATGCAAAGTTTGATCAAACCATGTTGTCAAATGGATTTAAGATCAATGAATGTGATAAATGTGTTTACATTAAAGATACTCCAAATCAGGAAGTCATTGTATGCCTATATGTAGATGACATGCTTATAATGAGCAAAGACATTGCTAATATAAAAGCTACAAAGCGTATGCTCGCTAGTAAGTTTGATATGAAAGATTTAGGAGTTGCTGATGTGATATTAGGAATTAAAATTCTTAAAACTCCTAACGGTCTAGCATTGTCTCAAACTCATTATATTCAAAAGATACTTGAAAAATTCAAATTTTTGAATTTCAAAAGGGCAAAGACTCCAATTGATGTGAACCTTCATCTTGCAAAGAATAAAGGTGAAAGTCAGTCTCAATTGGACTATGCTAGCGTATTGGGAAGCTTAATGTATGTCATGAATTGTACACGACCAGACATAGCTTGCGCTATCAGTAAACTGAGTCGATACACAAGTAATCCTAATCAAAATCATTGGTTGGCAATGAAGAGAGTTTTGGGATACTTAGATGACACTCAAAACTATGCTTTACATTACAACAAATATCCAGCCGTTCTTGAAGGATATAGTGATGCAAATTGGATTACTGGGTCAACTGAAACAAAATCCACAAGTGGATACGTTTTTACTATTGGTGGAGGAGCAATATCTTGGAAATCATCCAAACAAACATGTATAGCTCGCTCTACAATGGAGTCTGAATTCATTGCTTTAGACAAGGCAGGTGAAGAAGCTGAATGGCTCCGGAATTTCTTAGAAGATATTCCATTTTGGCCCAAACCAATGGCCCCTATATGCATACACTGTGATAGTCAAGCTGCAATAGGAAGGGCTGGAAGCATTATGTATAACGGCAAGTCTCGTCACATAAGACGAAGACATAACTCTGTGAGACAACTACTCTCTAGTGGAATTATCACAATTGACTATGTGAAGTCAAAAGATAATGTGTCGGATCCACTTACAAAAGGCCTAACTCGAGAGGGAGTTGAGAAATCATCGACGGGAATGGGACTATGGCCGAGAACAAGTCATCGTGGCGGTAACTCTACCTAGAAGACTGGAGATCCCAAGATCTAGGTTCAAGAGATAAAACAAAGTCATTGATGACGGTTCAACATTGTCAAAAATTATTTTATGGTCCATTCTCATGATGAGACAATGTTTAGTAACCAGGATAAAGACATAAGACTTTTTAATGGTTTCTAAGTTTGATACAGGGAATATCAAATGGTGTATCTATGGGATAACACATTTAGAAATCACCTATGTAAGTGTGAAGTGTAAGCCGCTTCAAGGAGAATCCGGTAAGGCCAGTTCTTTAAGCACTTACTATCCGAGATGTGTTCATGGCTGAAACGAACAAAACAATGAGAACTAAGAACAGTTCAAGGGTTGATTGTGTGACATATGTTGTCTAGGTATACACCAAAGCTCGACGGTTCAAAGATATCAAATCTACCGATTGACCGAGTATATCCGATATATGTTCACTACGGAAAGTTTAAAGGGAAACCTACTTATCCAGATGCGATTAACCTTTACCTACAAGACACACAAGTTTTTTCATGCATATGTTTTAACAATAGCCTTCCCCATTCATGTGGGGGATTGTTGGGTTTAGCAAGTATGAATGGGAAAAGAAAAGAGAGAATATGAAAAGTGAGGGAACTATTTTGGAGGGAAAATGAAAAGTCATTTGCAAAGTGCAAATGAAAAGTCATTTCTCCCATATCGGCAAAAGAAAGGGAAATTGTTGTCCTTATGTAAGGAAACACTTCCATTACTTCTTAAAGAGCTAAGAAGAAGATGCCCCCTCGCGCCGTCGTCGTCGTCGCTCGCTCGGCTTCGGATTTGGATTTGGATTTGGCAAATGATGTGATTGATTGATAAATTTTTTGGACAAAATTTATTTAATCAGTTTTTGTTAAATCAAATAAATCCTGTTAATATTATCTCTTTATAAATTTGCGGGTAACGGTAACATTCCGAAAAGTTGTTACTCTTTCCGAAAAGTCGTTACTTTCCGAAAAGCCGTTATTTTCCTAACAGACATGTTTTTCCAAAAAGTTGTTATTTTTTCCAAAAGACACAACTTTCTGGATAAAACGGGTCTGAACAGATTTCTCTGAACAGACATGTTTCTTGCTGAAAATGGCTATAAAAGGAAGTCAATTTTCGTTTTTTCAAACACTGAATTTTTCCTGCTCTGCATAAATGTTTTCTCTCAAACAAATCAAAGTGTCGATCGACTGAGTCTGTGTGACTTGTTACTGTTCTGCAGTTCGCTGAAGTTAAAGAAATTTGAGGTACCGCTATTTCTTTAACAGGATTAATCCGTTTTATCTTGGGAGAAATTAATCCATAACCTCGGGTACAGTGAGGGTATTAAATTTCTTAAGGAGACACAGTAGTTTCTGTGGACTCGGATTACTTCTTGTTTTCTATTATACTTTCTGTTTCATCTTATTCTGTTTCTGTCTTTTTGGCTAACCTTATAATACAGGTTGAATAACAACAAGATATACAACAACGGACCTGAAAAATCAAAGAAGAGCAATCTTTATGTATTGGTGTTATTGAATGCTTGTATTGTGCTAACATTGTAGGATTCATTTCACATTCATAAAGAAACATTTCAAAACTTTGTTTGTATTGAGTGTAAGAACATTGTTAGAGTTAACTTTGTGTCTTATGTATTAAAGTGTATATTAATAACAGATAGTTAATATAGTGGGCAATGAAAGCATTGCTTTGGCTCAGTAAGAAATAGAGGTATTACTTTGTGTGAAATTATTAGTTTAGTCTCATTGTTGTAGTTGAAATATGTATTCTTTTTTGCTGAGATTAGTGAAGCAAAAAAATTTGAGAATCCTGTGTGACATGTCATGATTTTACTCTCTTGAACAAGGAGGTTTTCACGTGAAACTCTTTTCCCTGATTTACTTTGAACTATTCATTTTACGAACTATTATTCTATTTGGGGACCTGGTCCTGTGATCACTGGTGGACCCATACATTTTCAACAGCCAGAACCAGGTGGCAGAGATAGTTATAACTTTGTTAGATAGTTTGTTAATTAACAATAGTTAAGAAGTGGTTAGTTGATTTAGATATTTTACTAATTGAGTCGATTAGTTGCATAAATAGATGGTGGCATTGTATTTCAAGATCTTTAGCAACAATTAATTAATGACAATAGATCAATTGCATCTAAATATGTATTTTTAGCGGCAATTAGCACTCTTTGTATATGTTCCTAAAGCCTTTAGAGACATTGGATATAATGTCAGTGAACTAATGCTGGTAAGACTGGTACTCTTTATCAATGTGTCTACTTATTGAAATTAAGGGGGGGGGGTGAATTAAAATTCTTCCACTCAACTACCTGTAAATGTTAGTCAACTTTCCTGCAAGTTTGTTTAATTGTGTAAGATAAAGAAATTGACTGTAAGTAAATGAACACATGAAGTTTTATACTGGTTCGGATCACCAATGTGGTGCCTAGTCCAATCCCATTGGGTTTCAAGGTTTTACTTTAGAGCTTGATGAACTTGGTTTACTAAATGAGTAATCTTTCAATCCTTTCTGATATGCAAATCAGACTTTCTAGTTTTGATACTACCTCTACTTGTATAACCTATTCTCAGAATCTTTTCATTCCTTTTTTCTTTTACAATTGTTCACTCTCGTGTACAAAACTTTATCAAAGATGAAAGAGGATTACAAATAAGTTCAAGTGAAGTTGCATGCATCACATCTAGGGCTGAGAATGATTTATATAGTTGATGGTATTGCTCTGTTCGGAAACCCAAGGGATTTATCAATCAAGGATTACTTGATTGATTCCTTGATTTATTTGGAATTGATTTGCTGAATCATGTCCATATTAGATATGTGCATGATTAAATCAATTCTTTCCTTTGTTGAGCGATTTGCTGGATATGTCATCCTTGCATCTTGGCTTGATCTCTCAATTCTGATCTTCAATCCTTCCTAGATTATTTGCATGATAATCAGCCAACTTTATGTTATTTCCTGTAGGTTGTCATTTAGTCAAAATACAATAAGTTAACACTTATTGCCTCTAAAAGTTTCTTATGTTGTAGTGTCATGACTCATGATTGTATCAATGAGAATGGTTCCTTTTCTCTCCAGTTATCCTTTCCTCTGTCTCTTCCTGTTGATCTCCTTCTCATTATTACAGTTACTGTTTTAACAGTGAACAAGTTCGTACTTAGGTACAAGTGGTGGAAAAACAACATGGTTGGTAAGACAGATTCATCAAAATTTGTGTGCATTAGATACGTAAAGAAGTGTTAAACTGTTCCATACTAGTGGGTGGGAAGTAATTTGTTTTGTTTTAAGTTGTATTGTTTATTATGATATCCGAATCAAACACACTCCATTTCTGGTATTTGACATGATTTTTCACATTATGTTTTTTAAGTAACGCGATGCAAAATATGAACCTTCTTCTTTCCCCTCCTCCATTTCATCATTTATTGTTGTAATTTGCAAATTCTAACTGTTACATTCTACAGCTAATAGGAGTAACAGTGTTCATTGCTTATCTAGCTCTACATGATCACTTTATCACAACTCGTGATGCCTGAAATATGAAGCTTCTCTTACTGTTTCGATCATTTTTTCACAATCTCTTTGGTTTAACGTTTACCCTTCTGCTTGCACAACATAACAACACAAAAAGTTTTTCCCTTTTATTCATCATATAATATAAGCTGTAAAATGGCAGAGAGCACAACAGGTAAAAATGGAAAAGGGAAAAAATAATTAAAATGATACTTCTAATACTGCATTTCAAGTAGTTGTTAGCATGCTATGCAATTGAAACACGTTCTTGCTAATGGTAAAAACAACAGGGTTGAACGTGGGGATGTTCTTATTTTACCAGAGGGGCCCTTTCTTCGAGACGCTTACTATATAGATAGTTACAAGGCCATAGACTTATGTGGAGAGAGAACTTTTATGGCATCTCTCTTTCTGTCTAGAGAAGATGAAACAGTAATCGATACGACATAAGCTTCTTCCTCAATAATGGTGTCCAAATTTTTTGTTGGTGGCGGAGACTTCACCCCGGGGGTAAATTTTTGTGGAGCAACTTCTGTTGAGAACCTCATTGTAGGAGCCTTAGCCATGTGTTGTATTAGAGCTTTTTGTCCAAGAACTAGAGAGACATATATAGATGGTTCAACTTGAATGTGAGAAAGAGTAGAAATAAATAAGCAGAGAAGAAAAATCCCAATTGTGGTGTATTTATAGAAAAATACATCTCCTAGACCTAGTATAGTGTTTTCTTGGTGGACAGAGTTATCTGGTATCCGTTGTTTTGCTTGCTGATGGACATGAAACGTATCACATGAAATTAGTTAAGATGAAGTTGTTGCTTAAATCCCTATCATCTTGTACAGACGCGGGCCACCCTCCTTTGTGTATAGATGTCTACTTCAGTATGGAATAGACAAAGGTAATGAAGGCCTTTTAATTAGTTGTCGTACGTACCCCTTTTGAATGTCTATTCTAAAAGCATTCTAAAAATCGTTTCAAAACGATTTTTCTCATGCCCCTCCAAATTTGGTCGATTTCCCATTGCATAAAGAAATTGTTTTACCTCCTTATAGGGATCGTTTTACCTCCTTTAAATAGCTCACCCAATGCAAATCATAATTAATTTGTGTTCGGTCTTTCAATTGCCCATACTCTTTACTTCCACTCCTCCAAAGGTAATTTCATTTTATTTTAGAGGCCAAGAGCTAAGCTTATACCCTATTCATACTAAAATAAGTGTCACTTTAGAAATTTATGACAAAAGTTTGTTCCTTTCTCTACCAAGGGAATATTTGTGCTAGATCTTGTATAAATTCACTATATGTATAAATGTTTAGTTCTAAATTTAGTTTTTATTATAGTATTAAAGTTTAAATTATGAAACCGCTTGAATGCAAATGAATTAAGACTGATGTAACATGATTGAGAGGCATTGGCGTAGTCGCGGAGCCACATGAACTTGAGGGGTGTCGACCGATACTCCTTCGTTGAAATAATACATTATGTAGTTACAAAAAAAAAACATTTTTTAATGTGTATATATCACCTATTAACATTCCTTGACTTATACACAATTTGATCTTTTTATATTTTGATATTGTTGAGTTGTAATTTTGACTTCGCCACCCGTAATTGGAATATTCTTGGATTTGTACTATAGAACAATATTTGATTCTTCTGCCATATTCACTTTTTGTGGACCACTATACAGTATTAGTGTACAAGTGGGGAAGAACAAGGTTGTTGTAAGATAGATGCATCAAAACATGTGCACTTGATAGTTGATACGTAAAGAAAGTATTGAATTGTTCCATATCGGTTGGGTGGTAAGAAATTTGTTTTGTTTTAGACAATCCTTACGTTTTGCACTAATTTTTGGTGTTAATTTAGATTTAAGATTTATGATTTTATTATGATATTTGAATCAAACACACTTAATTTCTATTTAATAATGAATTGTATCACTTTGGTTGATCAGTGTGGGTGGCGTTGAATTGTCCCACATGGATGAATATGACGAAATTTATCTTCTTATATGATTTTAAAGAATCCACATCTCAGAGTGTGGGTGACGTTGAATTGTCCCACATGGATGAGTATAAGGACATTTATCTTCTTATATGATTTGAAGAAACCACATCTCATAAGTTATAAGCTAATTTTTTTAGGCTCAAGATCTATTTCTTGAGCGAGAAAGAGCACACTCGTGGTAGTGCACTGGCAAAATTTTTAGTGCGCTCACCAACATGAGTTGTGTTAAAGTGGTATGTACTATTTATTTTTCACAAAAAGTCTCGAGTTCAAGTTTCTCTGGGTATGTAGTTGCATTTCTTAGGGAGCATTTCCTCGATGTTGAACTTAAATTCAAATTTAGTCTGACTTCAATATATGATATCAGATGAGAAAATAAAAAGAAACATGTACTAATTGTGGAATTTCCAGTTCTTGGAAAAGTACCATGTATAGAATTATTAAGTACTCTCTTTATAACTAATTATTTGTCTACTTTTTATTTTTTAATTATTCTCAATTACTTGTCCATTTTGACATATCATGAAATGACAAAACATATTTTACATATTATATCCTCAATTAATTACTTTGAAAAAGTAGAGCTTTTTAAAAATCTTAAATTTTTAATTCTTCAATTTCATAATTAATAAGAGTAACATGATAAATTTACTAGATCAATTATTCTTTTCTATATAAGTATATCAATTCAAAAATAAATAAATAATTGAAACCAAGAGAGCATGAATTTATAAAGTATCTTGGTTCTCACATGCCCAGAGAGTCGGTGCCGCACGCAGACCCTTTTTAGGCTGGGACCTGGGTCATTTTTATACAGCTTCGTGAAATATTTAAGTATTTTATTTTTTAAAAATTGTTTTAGAGAAGAATATTAATTTTAATATCTAATTACTACTAACTTCTAATAACTCAAATAGTATATTTAAGATAACAAAATTTAAAAATATTTTAGCACAATATATAAAAAATTATATTTATTTTTAATTTATAATCATAACATTTAAAACTCTTCGTTATTTTTCTTATATTTCGTGTCTAGTCAAACCAGCAAAAGACACCAGTTGCCATGCATGGACTACCGTCTACTTGTCTGGTCATATTATCGCTTAAAAAAGACGTACAACTTGATTTGATGAATTGTTCGGTAGCTAGAGCTATATGGTTACTAGTAAATAAAAAACTAATTATGTTATGTAATTTTGAGTTATTTAAGTATTTAGGTATTTATGTACTTTGTTATTTACGTTTTTATTCTATATAAAATAATTTTAAAAAATCTTATCGCTTATTCATATATTAGTTATATGCAAATTTCTGAATAAAAATCAAACTTTATATTAAATTTATATATAAATAACTTAATTTCTGATTAATGACCAAATATAATATTATTTTTAATAAATTTAATATTGATGTAACTTGCCTACAAACTTGGTGTCAAGTGGACTACAAATTGAACACTTCAAGATGATATGTCATAGTATACAATTCCGCACCTTTTTTTTTCCTAATTATTATCGGGGTAAACATATATTTATAATTTTTAATATTAAATAACTATATATAAAAAAAAAAAGAATAATAGTCAAATTTAAGTTTCAAACTATTACATTCTCAAGGAGGGTTGAATATTTGAATATTTTCTTTAGAATTGTAACTTTTTTACTACAATAGTTTTATTAAAATAGACATAATCAACTAGGTAGCTCTTTTAGGGCTTATTTGTTTTCATTAAGATTAAGAGGTGTCAATCTGAATACACATCTGAATATTAAGATTTGCATTAAGACCTGAATGCAATGATCTGAATACACATCTGAACATTAAGGTCTCTAAATCTGAACACTAAATAATTAATGTTGTTTGTTTTCAATATCAGAATGTGCAAGTGAAATTGAATATTATATTAATAAAACATTATAAAATTTTCGTTTCAACAAAGTATATCTTTTTTTATTAAAACAAAAAGTTTTGACGTCTTAATAATCTTGATTTGGAGTAATATTTTTTCATTCAAAAACCTTGATAAACAACAATACACCAAAAAAATTATTGCAACCAGTGTTCTTGGCACACATCAATAGAAGAAAATTATTAATATAAAAAAAATACTTGAAAGGATTTATAAAAACTTATCAGTTCAAGAGGGAAAAATGGTGTTTGATTGAGAAAAGAGAGAAAGAAAGTTTTTAGTTATGGGATAAAAAGGCACGCCCAAAGCAGAGAAGAATGATTTATTATTTGATAACTTATTAACTGAGTCTGAATGTTGTTAAGAGTCTCTTACAAATCTGATTCGTTCAGACCTCTTCAGACTCATTAAGAGTTTTTTAAAAAAATAAAACAAATGAACTTAATGGGCTGAAACTGAATGATTCAGATTCATACCTAAAAACCAAACGTACTTAATGGGCTGAATCTGAATGATTAAGATTCATACCTCCATCAAGTGCAAACAAATGAGGCCTTAATTAGGTGTTGAATTCCATTTAAATTTTGAATAAATAGTACTCTAAACTTTAGGAGTTTGGCATTTCAGCAAATCTTTTTGCTTAATTTTAGCTTTAGAAGTTATTAGTTTTATTATAAATTGTATTCTTAAATAGTGAAAAATGATAAATCATTCAAGTTAAATATTCATAAGTTTTCTTTCATTTTATTAAGTTGTACGGTACTCTTTCACTATCACTTCGGACATACCCGAAACGAACTTGCTCATCATTACCCTAGAATCGACAACTATAGAAGGAGCATATTTTGATAATTGAGTAAATCTCAAAGCATATGCTTTCACACTCATGTTCCCTTGTCGGAAAATAAAAAAATCAAGCACTTTTGTTTCCCTCGTCTCAAGAGGAAAGAATTTGATGCAAGTAAGCAATCTGTAATGGAATTAGTTAATCTAGGAGATACAACTCGATGAAGATGGTAGCCAAATCAGAATTATAACCGAGAATTGAGGTTGGATTGAATGTAGAAAAGAAAGAGAGAATCAAATATTATTTCATGAATGCCTCATCTTATATGCAGTTGCTATATTTATAGAATTGAATCTAATAACAAAATCTGCTACAACTAACAACACCAACAAACTCTTACTTGTCACATCACCTACTATTTTTGCCACCTCAGCTCGTGTACACCTAACTTGTATAAATACCCCTTGCTGAAGAAAATCCTTGTCCTCAAGGATGAAATATAGGGAACCGATGCAGCAACTCAATTCAAACTTTCAAGTAGTTTGAGTGTCATCAATACCAGACCACTTTACCCAGACTTGTCCCATTGCTCTATTACACTTCTTCATAAGCCTTCCGTCGAGAACAACCTCAGGACTAGGACAATAGGGACTGGAAAGGTGGAAAACAGGAGGATGATTGATGATGAATGGAACTTCAAGGAATCCCTTTAGTGGGGAAGCATGGAAAACTGGGTGAATAAGAACATCAGTCGATAGCAAAAACCTGTAAGTCACTGCTCCAATCTTAGCATCAACGGGATAGGGACCATAGTACTTATCATCCAATTTAGGAAAAGTCCTAACAACAAGAGAAACTTGTCTATAAGGTTGGAGCTTCAGATAAACCCATTATCCCACCTCAAATGATCTAGAAGACCTATGTTTATTAGCAATATCACTCATTCTTTGTTGAGACCTGGGGATATGAAACTTCAACAACTAAATTATGGACTCTGTGGCAGCAGAAGACTTGTCCAACATATCAGTAGAAGCTTCACCAATCAAAAAAGAGAGATGAATATGAGTTTTTTTGCACATACAACACCTCATAAGGCGTACACTTAATAGTGGTATGGTAGGTGGTGTTGTACCACTATTCATCTAAAGGCAATTAAGAATACCATTCCTTAGGCTTGTCAGAGCAAAAACACGTAAGTACGTTTCAAGGGTTATGTTCAAATCCTCTGTCTGATCATCTGTTTGAGGATGGTAGACATTAGATCTTTGCAAACACCCTGCAAACTGAACAACTCCTTCTACTAAGGAAAATTTGATCTCGATCACTTGTCAAGGTGTTAGGAATGCTATGGAACTTAAATATATTGTCAAGGAAGCACTGAGCCACTGATTGAGTAGAGTATGGATGGGAAAAATCCAAGAAATGTCCACACTTGCTTAACTTGTCTATAACAACCAAAAATATCCATTTTGCCATTAGATTTGGGAAGACCCTCAATGAAGTCCAAAAAAATGTCAGTACACACCGCATCAGACACGGGTAGATGTTGTATCAACCCTGGGCTTGCCGCAACATCATACTTACGTCGTTAGCATATATCATACTTGTTAATGAAGTTTATAGTGTCTCGTACTAGTGTTTTCCAATAGAATAAGGATTGCAACCTTTTAATAGTGGCATCCATGCCAGAATAACCCTCTTAAGTAAAGTCATGCCAAAGTACAATGATAGACCTTTTGAGTTCAGAATCAGCACCGACCACCAACCTACCCTTCCACCTCAACCGATTATTATGCCAAGTAAAATGTTTATAGGGCAATGTCTTCACCTTAATAATATTCCTTGCAATGATTTATCAGAGCTCCAAGAGGATTTAATGTGATCCAATAAAGAGTTATGAGGACTGATCAATGACATTACCAATAGCTCAGCATCAGGTTTCTTGGACAAAGCATCAACAACCTTGTTCTCAACCCCTTTCTTGTATTCAATACAAAAATCAAAAGACATAAGCATGGAGATGCAAGCCACTTGGAAAATATGGATAGGTTGATTCAAACGATATTTCAGTGCTTTCTGATCAATTTTGATAATGTACTGCCTTCCTAACAAGTGTTGAGACCATTTCGAAACAACAAAAATGAGTGATAACAACTCTCTATCATAGACGCACATATCCTGATGTCTAGGATTTAAAGACTTGATAATGAAAGAAATTTGATGCCCTTTTTGCATCAGTACAACTCTTATACCTTTTTCGCTAGCATCTATCTCCATAGGAAATGGTGTAACAACCTGATTCTGTTGTTATGAAAAAACCAATGGGGAAAGAAATTGGGCTGGAAAACTTTTTGGTAGTAACTTGGGATTTTCTAGCCTAGTCCAATTTTGGACGAAATCAAAGTCATGAGAGTCTAGGAAAATCTGGTAATGAATGATATCTCTATTAATGAACTTGATTACATGAGTGTAAAACTAAGATGTTAAGGACCCGTACGACTTTACATAATTAAATTCGGGTGAGTAGAACTCCCAAAAATGATCTTAGCATGAAAGAGTGGTTTTTGAATATCACGGGCTGAAGGTATGTTGTGAAATAGGGGCTTGGAATTCAAATTCCAGCATTCTGTCTCCATGCATGTCGTCGTAGCGGGATGGGTCCCGCCATAGCAGGACAGTCGCGATTTAAATAGGGTAACCCCCCCCTCAAAATGTTATTTTTTTTTGTAGAAGTTCATTCTTGAGAGCTAAGAAATGAATCAAGGCTATTTCTTGTATGTTTTCACCATTCTTGAGGCAAAAGGTAAGGTTTTAACTCTATAAATTCATTTTTCAATCCGCAAAATGTTATTTAATGGGTAATTATCAATGGGAAGGATTTTGATCTGCAATTTATGGTGTAAACAACCCTGATTGGGATCAAGAATTCGACCTAGGGTTGATATTATGGATATAATACTATAAATTAGGTGGTTTTTATTGATACTTGCATATATTAATTTTTTTTGTAGACCTAGAACAAGCGGAAAAAATTGAAAAGGGAAGATTCAAGGTCTATAGGGGATTCAAGCTTGGATTTTAGGTAGGTGATGGTTGTGATTTCATGATTTTGTGATATATGTTTCTTCTTGATTCATTATAATACATGTATGTATGCAAATGTTGCATTATTGATCACACTTGTTGTAAATGAGATAGATGAATGATGAATTCCCTAAACCATGACTTGATTGTATGATTTTGAGAATATACTTGTAATTATGATTGTGGCTTGTTGAATGATCAGGTGTTGCATTTCGACACACTAACTTGGATTGGTTGCCACATTCCGGCATGAATAAGGGATCGGTTGCTACATTATGGTATAAATATTGGATCGGGTACCATATTTCGGTATGCTAACAGTTTAGGTATGGGTTCCATGAGAGGACCAATGACTTGTTATAATTGTGTATTTGAGATTGTGAAATTGTTTGTTGTTTATAAATGATATCAATATTGTATAATTGAAATATGCATGTATTATTTATGTTGTAATTACTTTCTTATGTTGCACTTAATGGGATAGTCGCGTGATCCTACCAATACAATGTGGTTGTGTATTGATACTGCACTTTCTTGTTCTAGTTGAGTACAGGGCATCTTCGGATGACTTTCGATAGACCTCGGCTAAGTGACTATTGAGCGCGATCAAATGGTGAGCCAATTATTTCAGGCAATCATGGATATTCTTCGTTTAAAGTCCACTCTTTTCGGACTCAGACTATTTGTTAAGGTGTTTGTTTAGTTTCGGGGTTGTATTCCTTGTTCTTAGACTTGTCGTTAGTAGAGTTTTGATACAATGACTTTCAGGTTCTAGGGGTTGACTTTCTGCATTAGTTAGTTTGTTATTTGTTTAAAACCTTGGAGTTTATGGGGACTCCATTTTATTGTCATTAATCTGATTTAAATCTTCTTCTGTAACTTTAAATACTTTATTTTGATATATTTCTTAGATTTGGGTTGTAGTAATGGTTCTCCAATCGGAGGGTTAGTGTGGGTGTCAATTACGGCGGTCTTGGTCGTGACAAAGTTGGTATCAGAGCCCTAGGTTCATTGATCGCATTGTACCAAAATGAGTCTAGTAAAGTCTTGTGAAACAGCACGAAGACATTCGTACTTTTCTTCGAGAGGCTATAGGAATTTAGTACAAACTCACTTTTTTCTACTCCTTCATGTTATGACTTGAATCCAAATGGTATATTTCCTCCTTCACTCTACGCTCCATACTAGAGCAACAAAGGGGTAACACCATCACTATCAAGAGAGGATATGTATAGCCTATCGACAGTTGGATAGGTTCACCATTGGAACAGATATCAATTTCCTCGAATGGATGATCTTTTGAACAATTACAGGGTGTATCGGTTTTCTATAAGACTCATCTAAGGTCTGGATATCATCAGTTAAAGATAATGCCTGAAGATATACTAAAAATGACATTTAGATTCCATTATGGGCAATATGAGTATCTAGTTATGTCGTTTGGGTTGACAAATATGCCCGCAACTTTCGTAAGTTTGTTGAACAACGTGTCCAAACCATTTCATGATTCATTTTAAAGTGTCTATTGATGATATTTTTGGTTTGTTTGAAAAGTGAGAAATAGCATGTCAACTATCTTCGTATTATTATGGGTGTATCGTGGGGATGTGTGGGTTATGGTGTTGAATTAATGAGAATGGGTTGGATTGTGTAACGTTGGATTGAATCGGGATAGACAATGATTATCCGAGTTAAGGGGACTATCCTTAATTTCTAAATACACCTGAAAACCGTTTGGAGATTTAGAAAATAAAACCCAGGAAAAATTTATTTCTTGGGTACTGTTTCCCTCAGAGCCGTTGGGGCGGGATGTTTCCGCCAGCGCGAGGCTGCCAAAGCGGTAATTCCTCGCTAGAGCGGAATAGGGAGAGACAAAACCTCAGCCCTGTCTCCTCTATTTTTCCTAGGTATTCTTAGAGAACTCGAATCGAATCCAAACTAACACATGCAATCCAATAAGGGTTAGCAATTGCGGATATACTGTAAAACCTTGTAATAAATCGAAAGCTGTCAAAACAATAGAATAACTAGCATCCATGCGCTTACAAAAACAAAAGGGGTGATGGTAGATCACTAAAAGATTGAAGCAGCACGAATTGGGTCTGACTTAGTTTAGTGGCTTAAATTAAGAATTTTGTGGGGCTCACTAGCTACTATCGTCGCCTATGAAGGGATTAAGGTCAGATTTGTAGATTCAAGTTTATAAGTAACAACATTCAAGAAGTTTGGTGAGGGACGACTAGATAATAAACACCATTACTTTGGGAAATGTATTTAGTATTGTTGTCATAACACATATGGGTTGTTAGCGAATGATGAAGTTAAGTTATGTCAATTAAGGTCAGAAGCTATTCTAAGATTTCATGGATTATTGTATATCAATGAGGGTCAGGATATGTCTGCTCCAATATAAATAATGCTTACTTGGTTAAGTTATTAAGTGTGTTACAATTGTGGAGAACCTATAAATATGAGGAGGACATCAACAAGGTTGTGGAGCTGGGAAAACGGTAATGTAGGTAGAGGAGCAGTGCAACCAGACACAAAGGTTGTCTATCAAGATGACATGGATCAGTTATATTCTTTTCTTGGAAAAACCGAGTTTGAGGTGTGTGATTGGGTGGTCACAAGTGCTCCTCTTATTTGTGCCCGGATGGCTATTGTTTTGTTTGATCCCGGTTCTACTTATTTCTATGTGCGAGTTCAATTACCTTGGGATTTGGTGTGGTTTGGGATATACTTGATGCCCCCATGCATGTTTTAAACCCTGTTGAAGATTCAGACATAATCACTATGTATATCGTATTGTCCTGTTATGTTTATGATTTTCATATATTGGTTGATGTGGTTATGCTGGATATGAATGACTTTATATGATCTTAGGCATGACTTGGTTGTTCTCCTATTATGTTGTGCTTAATAGTAATGCTAAGTCTGTAACTCTACAGACCTCATGTAGGGAAAGGTTAGAGTGGGAAGGGGGTACAAGCCTAAGTCAACTAAGGTCATATCTTTTGTACGGGGTAGGAAACTGGTGGGGCAGGGTTTGTTTGGCGTAATTGGCCCATATTTGGGATGTTGAAATCCAATCCCCCTCTATTGAGTCTATTCTTGTGGTGTCGGAACTGAGAGATCTTAAGGCTCAAATCCAAGCGCGATAAAGATTTCATCCGTCCTAGTGTTTCCACGTGGGGTGCTCCTGTCTTGTTTGTTAAGAAGAAGGATGGTGGTGTGAGGATTAATGATTGTATCTTAAGCCATAAAGGAGTGAATGGCTACCAGAATGAAAAGTTTATGGGTAAAAGAAGCCCCATTGAGTATACTTGGGTGAAGGAAATTGAAGATTTTAGTAAGAAAGTGCTTGTGAAAATTGGGTTAGTCCTTTGAATTTGATGAGTATACCTGAGTTTGAGGTGTCGTGTTTAGGAAACGATTGAATTTGTAGAGTCAGGGTTGACTAAGCATAATAATAATAATAAGAGTTCATGGTGGATTGTGACGGGATGCAAATATAAAATAAGATTGTTGGTTAAGCGAATTTATATTACGACTTGCCAGTATCCAAGGTTGTGGTTCCCTAATATTTGGTGAGTAACGTGATTGTATGGTAAGTTTTAGGAATGATGGACAACACTCGAATAGAATTTAAAAGAGCTATAGTCATAATGAAGAAAAAAATGGTTGGATGTAGTACAACCTTGAGAGAGAGGCGACATCAAGGATATTTTTTTATTGAAAAAGTTGAAGAGATATCTTCAAAGGGGTAGATAATTGGGTTCAGAGATTTGTGATTTCATTCATTTTGTTATGGCTATGGTAATAGTGTCACAAGTCCGCCAGATTGGTTAAAAACTATTGGAAATGACTTGAAGAAAGAGTGGACAGACATTAGCTCAAGTGAGATGATATGTGCTTTATTTTTGTTTTGAGTTTAGTAATGAGTACGATTGAATTGTTAGCGAAAGATATCATAAGATCGATGGAGATGCGATCAATGATAAGTGAAGGTCCCAGGATTTTATATAACAATTCAATGTATGATTAATAACGATAGATAAGGGGGTTGTTTTATACGGTTGAATTTACAATTCATATTTTTTTCATTATAAATCTACATTCGTGGTGTTATATTTATCAAGGTATGAATTTACAAGGTGAGCAATTGAATCTATTATTGAACATTTGAAAGGACTTACATCTGGGTTGAGTCATAAGGTTGATTACTGTTGATTGTTAATCACATAAGAAAAGTCTTCATTTAAAAGTGTTGGGCTAGAGTAAGGTAAATGATAGGAGTGTTCATGATGGTTGTTATTATTGAGAGTGTGGACTTCATTAGAATGATGTGATAAGTATGTGGAGTCAACTGAATGGAAATGACTGGTATTGACTTTTCAGAGGAAAACCTTTAATTATTTTCAGTAAAATGCTTCGGGGCCATCTATTTCGTTTTGTACATGGTAGTTAGTATGTTTCACTAGTTATGATTATGTGTGTTTTCACTTTTGTGGGTGGATCCCTAGTGCTAGATTAGGGGTACAAATCATGTGGTGTTTTCTTGGAAGATTGTGAAGATTTGGTTATTTCAAATGACATAATTGGTGTTGTCTTAGAGTTGTTAAAGAATTTTAGTGGTTCTACATGTACCACCTTGCTTATGAGAATTTGTAGAAGAGCTACCTTGCGTATTTATGGTTGTATGACAATCTTGATATCCATCTTATCATCGAGGTCATGTATCAATTATGTGTGGTTGAATGTGGGGATGAGTCCAATATTACTGTCTTAAGAGGTATCTACAATTACTAAATCTAGTATTTCGATAGTGTTCTTGGAGGACTGGTATGCTTGGACATATCCCTCGATGAGTATCTGGTTTCCAAATACTAAACTTTTATAACTTAAACTCATGGGAAATTGGGTGTGAGATGGAGATGCTGATAAGAACTATGATTGTTTAGATATTATGATTGTGTGTTGGTTGGTTCAGGTTCACATCTAATTGAGGCGAGTTTGGATTTAGCATTTTATCATGGTTATGTGAGAAAGAATTATTCCTAATATTTATGTCAAGTCCTTGATAACATGTTGTAGACTTTGATGTTATGGTGAATAGCGTTGTGGTTAGGTAAGTGTGCATACAACAATAATTGTCACTTGAGTATTGTTATGACTTCATTGAGGCCTTGTATGGGAGGATGTGTAGGTATTCAATTTGGTTGGTTTGGAGACAAATTATATTATAAAGTGAGACTCGGTTTTGTTATACAAGACCTTCTGTATGTGTAAGATATGGTTGAAATTCTTGATATCGATGTCCGAAAGCTAAGAACATGCGAGATAATTATCCCATTTGTTCAGCGTTTCAAGTACTACTCCACTCTAGCTTTAGCCTTTTTCTCCTAGATTGTTACTCGGGGACGACTGATGGATAAATTGGTGTCTATTATAATGACCTAATTTCTTCGTTATGGAAAAACCAACGGGGAAAGAAATTGGAATGAAACTTTTTGGTAGTAATTTGGGATTTCCTAGCCTAGTCTAAATTTGGACGAAATTGGGGTCATGAGATTCTATGGGAAATATGGTAATGAATGAGAGATATATTAATGAATTTGATTGTATGAGTGGATAGCTAAGACATTAAGAAACCCGTACGACTTTACAGAATTGAATTCAGGTGACTAGAACTCTTGAAAATGATCTTAGCGTGAACGGATGGTTTTTGAATGTAAAGGGTTGAAGGTGTGTTGTGAAATGGGGTCTTGGAATTCGAATTCCAGCATTCTATATCGATTCATGCAGCTGTAGCGAGATTGCTGCCGTTATAGCGGGATGGGTCCCATTGTAGTGGGGAAGTCGTTACTTTAATAAGGTAAAACCCCCTAAAACGTTTTTTTCTGCAAAAGTTCATTCTTGAGAGATAAGAAAGGACTCAGGGCTATTTCTTGACCATTTCTCACCATTCTTGAGGCAAAAGTTAAGATTTTAACTTCCCGGGTCCGACTTTTGATCCGTAAGTAATCTAATGGATAATTATCGATGGATAGGGTTTTGATCCATAATTTATGGTGGAAATATCCCTAGTTGGGATCAAGGTTTTGACCTAGGGTAGATATAATTGATATAGTATGGGTAACTAGGTGTTGTTTATTGATCCTTGCTTATATTAATTGTTTGTAGACCAAGAACAAGCGGAAAGAAACGATTCAAGTGCCTTAGGGGAATCAAACTTGAATTCAAGGTAGGTGATAGTTTTGATTTCATGATTGTGAGATATATTTTTATTCTTGCTTCATTATAATACATGTATGTATGTAAATGTTGCATTATTGATCACACTTGTTGTAAATGATATGGATGAATGACGAATGCCCTCAATCATGACTTGATTGTATGATTTTGAGAATCTACTTGTGATTGTGACTTGTTGAATGGATCAGGTGTTGCATTCCGACACACTGACTTGGATAAATTGCTACGTTACGGTATAAGTATGGGATCGGTTGCCATGTTACAAAATAAATACGGTATTGGTTACCATGTTTTGGCATAAATATTGGATCGCGTACCACGTTTCGGTATGCTAACAATTTGGGTTTGGGTTCCATGAGAGGACCAATGACTTGTTATATTTGTGTATTTGAGATTGTGAAATTGTTTGTTGTTTGTAAATGATATCCATATTGTATATTCGTGTATGCATGCTATTATTATGTTGTAATTACTTTCTTATGTTGCACTTAATGAGATGGCTACGTGATCCTACCAATACACAATCACTTAAATATTGTTCTTGTTCAGTACAGGGCGTCTTTACGAGGCTATCTATAGACCTCAACTCAGTGACTATTGAGCATGATTGAATTCAAGGGTGAGTAAGTTCTTTCAGACTGTCATGGATCTTTCTGGTTTAAGTCTACTCTTTTCGGACTCAGACTATTTTTTAAGGTGTTTGTTCAGTTTCGGGGCTGTATCGCTTGTTCTTAGACTTGTTGTAGTAGAGTTTTGGTACAATGAGTTTAAAGTTCTAGGGGTTGAATCTCAGCATTAGTTGATTAGTTATTTGTTAAAAACCTTGGAGTTTCTAGGGAATTCATTTTTATTGTCATTTTAACCTGCTTCCGTAACTTTAAATACCTTAGTTTCATGAATTTCTTAGATTTAGGTAGTAGTAATGGCTCAACCATCAGAGAGTTAGTGTGAATGTCAATCACGATGGTCTAGGTCATGATAAATGGTTGCCTATAATCAGGCATAGCCAGAACAGGAGTAGACACCAAAGCTAATTTTAATTTTTCAAATGCCTTGGTGGCAGCATCACTCTATATGAACCCTTCTTTTTTTAGTAAGTCGTGTAATGGCCTACAGATTGCCCCAAATCCTTTTATGAACTTTCTGTAATATCCAGCAAGACCTATTAACCCTCTCAACTGTTTAAGGTTAATAGGAAGCGGCCACTGCTGAACAACCAATATTTTCTTTGGATTAGTAGCTACACCATCTGCACTAATAAATACTCTTAGGCATTCCAAAAGCACACTTAGACATTTTAGCATACAATTGATGTTGAATCATAAGATCAAATGCAACTTAACATGATCAATATGAGTAGCCATAGTTTTGCTGAAAATCAAGAAGTCATCGAAGAAAACTAACACTGATTTCTGCAATAGTGGTTTGAAGACGGAGTTCATAAGGCTTTGAAATGAAGAGAGAGTATTAGTTTTATGTGTATCACCCTCAATCATTCTTAATTGGTGATAGCCAGCTCTGAGATCTATCTTAGAAAATACAGAAGCTCCATCACCTAATAGATCTTCAATAATGGGTATAGATACTGTCTACTGATTTAAGTCTCTGTAATCAACACATAACCTTTTTCCTCACTAACACCATGGGAGAAGCATAGGGACTGGTTCTATGTTGAGTTACTCCTTGATTTAACATCTCTCGAACTAGTGTTTCTATAATGTCTTTTTTTTTATACCAGGGTATCTTTATGGACTTTTATTCAATGAGTTTGCAGATTCAATAAGAGGTATTATTATGATCAAACGATCCTCTATGAGGAGGAAGTGTAGTTGGTGTTTCAAAGATACTAGAATGTTGTTGCACTAAGGCAGATAATGCAGGATGTAACTTTGTACCTTGCGTAGCCCGTTGTTATGACAATATACTTCTGGCACTTCAGTAATAACCACTTCCATCATGTAGAAGGGAGCTTCAGATCCCACCCGCTTGATTAAGGAACTAGTTGTTGATGTAAGTTGGACACCGTCTTCTCCAAACACATGCTTCTTCCCTTGATACATATACTATATGTTTTTTTTTTGAAATCAAACATAATTCTTCCAAAAGTATTTAACCATTGTACTCCAAATACAATATCCACATTTCCCAATGGCAATAAAAAGAAGTCAGATGAAAATGTAGTCCCATGTAGTAACCATTGAAAGTTCTTACAGACTGAAGTAGTTTGCACTTATCTACCATTTACAACCTAACTTCTTAGCCACCTCTTGGTCAATGAAGTTGTGGGTGCTTCCGGTGTCTATTAAGGCTTGTAAAGGCCTCTTCTCATGATATCCAGTCACCCTAATGGTCTGATAGCCAATAGCTCCAGTGAAAGCTTGCAATGAAATAGTCATGAGTTCATCCCCTGCTTGTGGACTTTCAGTCACTTCTTGTACTACCTCATTTCCTTCCCACTCCATGAATCTATCATCTTCCAGTAACTCCATTATGAACAACTTCTTGTTGGCTTTGCAATTATGGCCAACTACATACTTTTTATCACAAAAAAAACCCAAGCCTTTGGCCCTTTTTGCATCCATCTCAGCAGTAGTCAATCTTCTAAACCTATTTGACTTAAGAAAATTAGATTTGTGTGTTGGTGGTTTTTGATAACTAGTTTATGAGGACGTGCTTCGCACGTTTGTTTGATGTGAATTTTTATATATACGTTAGAATGACTAAAATTTCATGGAAATATATATGTAAATTGTAATGAATAATAAAATGTAACAATTACAAAATAAGAATAAAGATTTATGACAATATAACATTCATAGAAAACTAAATTAAGAAGTCTAATAGAGAAAAAAAAAAGAAAAAAAGAAACAAATTTAAGAAAAGAATACAATGTAAACATTATTCTTATAAGAATGATGTATGTATAGATGAAAAAATAAGTACAAAATTAGTACACAACTCTTTGAGTTCTTATAGACTCCTTCCATATTCTATAAAAAAACAAGAGGTTTCTTCATCTACTTTAACTATAGAATAAAAATAATAGCCTAATAATCTTGGTAGAGATTCCATGAGATTAAGAAGTTGAATATATATAGATAGAATAGAAGGAATATCAAAAGATATTTTAAAGTTTTAGTTTAAATATTTGGAGGTTATGAATATGAAAAGATGAAAGTTATGAATATTAAAAATATAAAAGTTGAATAAGTAATTAAAAAATAATAATAAATAAATGAAGAAAATGAAAAAGAAAACTAAAGCTAGCAAACCATGTAGAAAGAACAACTAAAGTTCTTATCACGTAATTAAGTATCAATGAATTTAATTTTGTGAAGCTAGAGTAATTCTTTAATAATAATCAAGAGGACATTATCAATGTGCGTCGCCATTTTGCAGATTTGTACCCTTTAGATTATTAAATTTCGTTATTTATCATAAAGGATAATACTTTATCCACATAAATTATATTATTCATGAGAGGTGGTAAGGAAAATCTAAAAAGTTATGAAAAGAGGAAAAGTATAGCAATTTAGATAGAGACTTTTTTTTAAAAAAAAATTATAATTATTATATACATATAGATTATAGATGATAAATATTAATACGTTACATATTTATTTAGGAATTAATCTTAGGAAGTCTAAAAGTCATTAACATTTTAATTAAATTTATACAATCAAATATTTAAATATTTTATAACAATTTAATTTATAGAAGGGGTAAAACCGTAATTTAACCTTCAACTTTTTTTTTTTTTCATGCTTTTAGTAATGTATGATATGCTGATATGAGGCAAAATAGCATTAGATCCTTTCTGAACTAATTTTAAACCCCATGTATGAGCTTGAGCCTCAAAAATGCCCTCCTGTAGCCTAGCAACCTTATAAGCCTTCATTAACGTCCTTGGTGCTTGAATTCTGGTTTCAACCCTCATAAAAAACAACTTATAACATTCTCACTTGATAGATTGGCCCTGTTAATAACCTATCAAATATAGTCGGGTAGTCCCTAAAACTACCATTTTGCCCGAGATCTTTTAATGCCTCCATTGGATGTTCAAATCCTTCTCCAAATCTCTATATATGACAAGTGCCAAGCAATAGCTTCACCATCCAGATGAATTGAAGCTACCTTAACCCTTTGCTCGAAAGAAAGTTAATCCATAGAAAAAACTTGATTAACTTTGTACAACCAAGTAGCGCAAATCACAACTAGAAAAGAGAGGGGAATGTAGTTTACAATATCGAGTGAAAAAAATTCTATTACCATTGTACCCAGATTCTCCTCCATGGGAATCCATGTTCCGACCTTCAGTACGAATCCCTACTAGACAGTCCAATTAGTTGAAGATTCTTCTCTTCCCTATTCTTTTTCTTTTTTCTTCAATGTCATAGAACCTAGGGTTTCCTTGATTCCTAGAAGCTCCTTATCAGCTTGAATATTCCTCGAGTATATACTTGACATTACGATTCTACAAGTGATCTTGAATATGAGAAAGTTCCCCGTCAACTTCCTCACTTGATTTATCCTGATTCTTGTCATGAACTACAATGATTATTGAGTCGAGAGTCGGTTGATCTGATACCAATTGATACAATTAAGCAATCTGTAATGGAATTAGGTTATCTAGGAGATAGAACTCGAAGAAGATTATAGCCAAATATGGGTTATAACTGAGAATTGAGGGTGGATTGAATATTAAAAAGAAAAAAGAGAATCAAATATTATTTTATGAATGCCCTCATCTTACATGCAGTTACTACATTTTATAAAATAGAATCTAATAACAAAATCTGAAATTATAACTGCTACAGCTAACAACTCCAATAAACTCTAACTAACTTGCCACATCACCTACTATTTTTGCCACCTCAGCTCGTGTACACCTAACTTATATCAATTGATGCAATTAAGCAATTTGTAGTGGAATTAGTTAATCTAGCAGATAGATATTAAAGAAGATGATAGCCAAATGAGAGTTATAACCGAAAATTGAGGTTGGATTGAATGTAGAAAAAAAAATCAGATATTATTTCATGAATGCCTTATCTTACATGCAGTTGTTACATTTATAGAATTGAATCTAATAGCATAATCTTAAATTATAACTGCTACAACTAGCCGCTCCAATATAATCTAACTAACTTGTCACATCAGCTCGTGTACAACTAACTTGTATCAAAATCCATCGAGAAAAGTAGACTTAAAACTTTCCCACTCGAGGGGACCCTCATCTACCGGTCTTGCTTTCTTCCATTAGATGAGCCAAAATAACACTCTTAAGTTGATAAGCGGTCAATTCCGTCTTTTTCATCGGATTCATGCCCATAATAGTCTAACACCTTGTAACCTCACCAATCAACTTTTGAGGATACTCCTCAACCGTAGAATCATGGAATTCCGTAGGATCCATCCTACTTAAGTCCACACTCTAGATACCGCCGTATCCATATTTGGGTTCACATCCTCCCTATTATTTTAATATATATATATATATATTTTTTTTGTAATTTTTCTCCTTTAAAACAAACATAAATGAATAAATTTCTTTATAATTGTCTAAATTTCAATTAACAAAATTATTTAGTACGTATTTGATACTTATGTGGGTGGAAGATAGTAAAAGCTCGATAGAATAGCTAAAGTATGTGGAAAAGGTGTCCTAACAACGTAACCAAACACTACAAAAAAAACTCTAATTGCTAACAGATTTTACTAACAACTTAAGTTGGTTAGTATTCTACTAACAAATTACCAACATATTTCTAATCGAATAATATTTTAAAACTTAACAACAAAATTCTAATAGATTACCAACATAAATCTTACTAACTAAGCATTTTAGTTGGTAAATACGTCGGGACAAAATGGCGCCAATTTAGCAACCTTCTATCAATGGATTACCAACAGAAATATTACTAACGCACACCTTTTGTTGTTAATATTACCAACGAAGTATATATCGGTTGGTAAATATGACAAAAAATTCATTATATAATTTATTAGCATATTAGCAATGAATTACAAACCAAACATTTACCAACGACAAGATTGTGTTGCTAAATTTACCAACTAAATATAAATGTGTTGGTAAATTAGTAACGAAATGTAATTTGTTGGTAAACTTGCCAACCAATATCAAATTAGTTGGAAATTTTGCCAAAGAATAAAGATTGTAGTTAGTAAATTACTAACATCAATAGTTGGTAATATACCGACCAATCACTAAGCAATTGGTAAAACTTACCAACATATTATATATTAGTTGGTAATATTACATCTGAATGTTTAGTTGAATAGTAACTGTTACCAACTCTGGGATAATTTATTGGTAAATTATTAATTACTAACTTATATTTTAATACTTGGTAAATTACCAATTGAAGTTAAATTTTTTGGTACATCAACGTCTAGTGTGGGGCTTTCGTATTTAATTTGTGTTATTAGGCGTTTTAACTTTTAAATTTTAACAAAAACTTGACTTTGTTTAATATTTTTGGTAAACGTGCTCAGGTTAGAACTCCGTCAGTGTCATTGGCTTCGAAAGGTCGTTTTTAATAAACGGGAAGGTTGGTTCATGTTTTGAGGCTTCCATTTTTGTTTGTGCCGTTATGTATTTTAAATTTTATGTTTAGGCCAAAATTTGACTTTGATCAATATTTTTGTGAACGTGCTCAGATGAGAATTTCGTTAGCGTAATTAACTCCAAAGGTTATTTTTTATCTAGTAGGATGGTTGGTTTGAGTTTTGAGCCTTTCATTTTTACTGTGTGATGTTAGGTGTTTAACATATAAATTTTAGCAAAAATTTAACTTTGGTCAATATATTTGATAACATACCCAGAAAAGACAATTAAATGCGAAAAATCATTTTTGATGTAATAAGATAGAGGGTTCAGATTTTGAGGCTTCCGTTTTTAGTTTATGTCATTAGACATTTTTGCTTTTAATTTTTGACCAAAATTTCACTTTAGTCAATATTTTTGGTAATCGTGCTCGAATTGAAATTTTGTCACCGCAGTTATCCATATAAGTTCAGTTTTGATCTCATAGGATGGTTGGTTCGGATTTGCGACTTATTTTCAGTTTGTGTCTTAAGCGTTTTAACTTTTAACTTTTGGTTAAAATTTGAATTAGGTCAATTTTTTTGGAAAACATTCTCAAATTTGAATTTCATCAGCGGGGTTAGCTATGGAAGGTCATTTTTCGCTTTATAGGATGGCTAGTTTGGATTTTGAGGTTCATATTCAGTTTGTACCGTTAGGCGATTTAACTTTTAACTTTTGGCAAAAATTTGATTTTGCTTAGAATTTTTTGTAAATGTGCTCTGATGAAAATTCTATC
Source organism: Solanum lycopersicoides (assembly GCA_022817965.1). NCBI lineage: Eukaryota > Viridiplantae > Streptophyta > Magnoliopsida > Solanales > Solanaceae > Solanum > Solanum lycopersicoides. The sequence goes on along the minus strand of CM040618.1, from coordinate 30,386,898 downwards.
AGTTCGATTAGTTTCGAAAGGTAATTTTTTTATCTAACAAGATGGTTGTTTCAGGTCCTATTACCCCCCTGAACCTATTTTATTAATAATTTTCTACCCTTTTTCGTCCTACGTGGCTCTATCTTGTGGGCCCAATGCTGTTTGACTTTTTTTTCAAATTAGTGCCACGTAGGCCGAAAAGGGATAGAAAATTACTTATAAAATAAGTTCAGGGGGTAATAGGACCTTAGTATAGTATAAGTTTGTCTTTGGAATTTCGAGCATAGGTTGAGGGGTACTTGTGCATATTCCCAAAAATAAATAATCATACTAAAGTATTTTAAATTTATTACAAACAAGGGTTGTGGTGTAGTGGTAAGTACTCCTGCATCTTTAACCAAGAGGTCTTAGGTTCGATTCTCGTTGGGTACATCATCATATTTGTTAGGTAGTGCTTTACCACCCAATGTGGGACTTTCCGGTGTGAATCCAAATTTAGTTGAACTCCAATGTGGGTGCCAAACACCGGATGAAAAACCCAAAAAAAAGTTTAAAAAGTATTTAAAATTTGCTGGCAAATTACCAACACAAATTTTTTGTTACTAAAATTACCAACCAATTACCAATGTATGTATCGAAATTTACTAACTCCTTTTCAATTCATTAGTAAAGGTACTAACGATATACTAACCAAAAATTAGTTGATAAATTTACGAACGAAAATTTCAGGGCCATATCTCAAAATTTTGTAAGAACATCTTTGGGTGTTTACCAACTTATTTTTGGTTGGTAAGTTTACCAACAAATTAAAATCAGTTGGTAATATTTACCGACGAGCTTTTTAGCAATGGATTAATATAAGAAGGCATTTGATTGGTAACTCAATTTGCCAACCGATTTGATTAATTTACCAACAAATTATTTTATTGGTAATTGAGGTTCCTTTTGAAGTAAAAATGATTCAATAGAATTAGTAGTCTAAAGTCAAAATTTTAAAAAGAAATATTATGTTTATTCAATATTTTTTTTGTAAATATTTTTGTACTCGTAATTTATTAATATACATTGTAGTTAAGTATAATTTGATAATTATTTTTCATTTCAATTAACAGTATAACAATTCAAGTAATATTTCACAAGACATGTATTTATAAGTATTATATAAATTGTTATGAATTACATAACACCACACATGTGTAGATCTTAGGTAAGTTCTTAATGGAAAAAACTTACCCGCACCTGTGTTTACATAAAACTAATTTACTTTTCATTATTATGTGAATTAATGAAGTAAAACAAATGCTAATTAATTAAGGTTAAGTAAAATGAATAATAAACTTAAACACATGGCATGCATGTATTGGATTGATGTAAACACAAAGTGTAGATAAGTTTTACCCGATCTTAATTATTGATAATAATTTTGAAAACATTTTCAATCGAATAAGTTATTACACAAATTTATCAAAATTATTCTAGAAGGATTTTTATCAAATTTTACCTAATTAAGTATGCCAAATAGAGTATCGATTTTTCATTTGTATGAAATTTTATACTACTCTTAATTACAAAAATAGGTTCAAATCATCAATGTTGTAGTGATTATTACACCTTAGATGATATTCAATGTTAAGAAAATGTCTTTTTAAATTTAATTAGTTTGATCTGTAAATGTTTAAGAAGTCACCTCAAAGAGTTGAAGATAGTCTTACAAAACCAATGTTAAAACATGATTGATTCACAATTGAATTGAATTAGGAAAATTAAGAAGTAGAAAGTAACTACAAATTGAATCGCCTATATTTTAATTTTAACTACATCAATTGTTTTTTTTAGAAAATAATAAAATTTTAGAAGTATATGCATAATGTTGATAAAAGATGACGATAAATTTATTATAATGTAAGCTTCCTGAACCTGAAAACAGAATACCAAAAATGAGAAATTTTGGCTTACACTCACCTAATCTTCATTATCAAATTTGAGGTTGACAAGTTGTATGGCTTTCTCTTGCTAATTTTTTTAAAAGCTCAAGATCTATTTTTTCTTGTGAGAAAGAGCAACATCAGGCTTGTGGTAAACTAGAAATTTTGACGAGAGCGTTCCTGATTTAATCCGTATGTATGAAAAATATATATATATATATATTATCATGTCAAAGGTATTGAAATCGACTGAACCCATTGTCTGTATGCTAACAATATAGGAATTTTAATACTGTATTTATTTATGCTACATTACATTAAAAGCATGTACCTTTTCACATTGATGTGTAGTGAATTTTTCGAAAGGTTGTGACTTTTGTTATATAGTTGTGACTTTTTCGATGAGTTATGACATTTCCAAAAAAATGTAATTTTTTCTAAAGGGAAGTGACTTATCCTAAAAAGACACGATAAACACCTTTTTACTATCATTTGTTGTCAATAAATAGATGGGGTTTCTCACACTTTTAAACTACATTTTTTGTGAGTTTTGTATTCTTCTTCTTAAAATAAGAAAGCTAATATCTTGGTAATTAATATGTACTCATTTTAATATCTATAAATATACTTTTGCAACAACTTTTACTTAACAAGAAGCTTTTAATAATTTTTTGTGGGATAATGCCCAAGTACCCCCTCAACTTATGCCCGAAATCTCACAGACACACTTATACTATACTAAGGTCCTATTACTCCCCTAAACTTATTTTATTAATAATTTTCTACCCCTTTTTGGACTACGTGACACTATTTTGTGTGCCCAACGTTGATTGACTTTTTTTTCAAGCTAGTGTCACGTAGGCCGAAAAGGGGTAGAAACTTACTTATAAAATAAGTTTAGGGGGGTAATAGGACCTTAATATAGTATAAGTGTGTTTTTGGGATTTCGGGCATAGGTGGAGGGGCTACTTGTGCATTTTCCCATTTTTTGTTGGACAAAGTACAACTTAGTGTTCAGTATTGGGATAATGCACAAGTACCCCCTCAACCTATGCCCGAAATCTCAGAGATACACTTATACTATACTAAGGTCCTATTACCCCCTGAACTTATTTTATTAATAATTTTCTATCCCTTTTCTGCCTATGTAGCACTATCTTGTAGGCCCAACGCTGATTGACTTTTTTTTCACCATAGTGCCACGTAGGCCGAAAAGGGATAGAAAATTACTTATAAAATAAGTTTAGGGGGATAACAAGACCTTAGTATAGTATAAGTGTGTCTCTGAGATTTCGGGCATAAGTTGAGGGGGTACTTGTACATTTTCCCTTCCGTATTTGAAAAGTCTCAAACTTTTGGAGAAAAATAATTTGGTCAAACACTTATTTGAAGAGTCCAAACTACATAGAATAAGTACATTTTCATTTACAATTTGTTTATTGTACTATTATTTTTATTCAATTTAATATAGAGTGTACTTTTTCTTTGGGGTGGGGGCGCATCTTTAATACCACAAAATTAAAAGACATTTTTGTATATTTTACATATGAACCTTAAATTTAGAGTTTTCTTTACTTTTTAAACATATCAAACTAAAATTAGACCAATCTATATCTGTTGTTTTTGAATCTATATGTACAATCTTAAAAGAATGAACCACTTAACTTAAAGGGAAAATGCACAAGTACCCCCATAGACTATGACCAAAATCTCATAGACACACCTTAACTAAACTAAGGTCCTATTACCCCTCTAAACTTATTTTTTTTTGTAATTTTATGCACCTTTTTGGCTTATGTGACATACTAATATCTCCCACACGCCTAAATTGCATGGAGCCACAGAGTGTTTCATAAGACAAAAGGTTTATAAAATTACAAAAAAAATTAAGTTCAGGGGGGTAATATGACCTCAGTATAGTTAAGGTGGGTCTCTGAAATTTTTGTCATAGTCTAGGGGGGTACTTGTGCATTTTTCCTAACTTTAATGATAAATTATTATAATACCCGAAACTTAAAACACCAAATGTAGCATATATTTTGTATTTTATACTGTATTATATTTATTTATGTGTATAATATTATATTATATTAAAGTAGGACACCTTTTGACATTGAAGGGTTGTGATATTTTCAAATAGTTATAACTTTTTCGATGAGTTTGACTTTCTATAAGTTGCGACTTTTCCAAAGGGTTGGACTTTTTTGAAGCGTTATGACTTTTCCGATGAGTTATCACCTTTCTGAAGGTTTGTGACTTTTGTCTAGGGTTGTGACTTCTTTTTTATAAGGCACAATAATCAGTTTTTCATACAATATCCTTTGTTGGCTGTAGAAATAGAGACTTCCTCAAATTTTTAATCTTCATTTTAAAAAAAATATGTTTTTCTTCTTAAAACGTCCTATTTAGTATATCTTCTACATTTTCATGATAAGAAACAATATGCACTTACTAATGTTATACATTCTAAACTATAAATGGATGGATTTCACCACATCTTAAAACTACACCTTTTATTGTGCTTTCTATTTATCTCTTCTTAAAATCTCAAGTTTAATTTAAGACTTTGACAATATCAAAGGCCAATGAAATTAGAGCACCCTGTAACATGAATGTTGATCCAATATAATACCCCAAATAAAAACATCCAATTTAGTATATATTTTATATTTTTTTATAAATATTTATATTATATTATATTAAAAGTAAGAACACCAAAAATACAATATAACAAAGTAACACACTGTGGGAAAGGGATGAGAAAGTAGATTCAAGAGGTGTAACTAAGAGATTTTAAAAGTGACTAATATTTTATTTAATAATATTCACATTATTTTTAAAAATAGAGTGATACATGGTTTGATATTCACGTGCGCCAGAACTAGTTACCTTAAAAGCGTGAACTCCTAACTTGAATGTTAAATTACTACAATATTCCTAACTTTGTGTAACATCTCGTAACTTAAAATAAATAAGAATAAGCTAGGAAACCAAAGACAATAATTTTTGGAAATAAAAAGAGTAATCTGCAAAATTTCCAACTTTTAAAAGGGAGTTTTGGTCATTTTCAAACGATCATAACTTTCAGCCCGGGAGGAGTTTGGATGAGTTCTTTATATGGTTGGAAATTAATTGGGATGATCTTTCCAACACCGCCACGTTTGTGCAATTCCGATTTTGTATGAGGGAGATATGTTTTCGTAAGTTGGTTGTTGGACTAAGGAAAGTCCAAACCGGATTTTAGTAAGGGAAAGTTGCCTTTTCATCCTAGTATTTCCAAATTTATTTTAAGGGTTATTTAGGGGTAAAAACCAAGTCCTGATTCAGTTAAAAAAAAATTAAGAACGCTTAGGGTTGGGGAGAAAAGAGAAAAGAAGAGGAAGATCAAGAATTGTCCAAGAACGCCTAGATCGTTGCGTGTATTTCGTCGGGGTGATCCCTATCGAGGTATGTGAGATCATTTTGTGTCGGGTATTCTCACCCACACCCCAATTTGACTCAATTCAGCAAGTTAGAGTATATTGAATGATGAATATGGGAGTTCTTGATGAAAAATAGTTAAGTTCTTGTTGGTTGAATTTTGTGTCTCTCCGGTATATTTGATTCTTGTTTTTGGACTGTTTTTGGGTCTAATATATTGGGTAATGATGTATTTAGAGATTCTATGTGTTTGGGGTAGGATCCATGGAAGTTTAGGAGGTTTAGAGATGAAAAACTTAGAAGAAAAGTCGGAGGTCCCGTTTGTTACACCCTGGGGCGTCGCGCCTGCCATAGCCCCTCAGGGCAGTCTCTGTCTGACAGGTCCTGCCATGCCGCGCCAGCCAGAGTGCCTCAGACCAGAGTCTGTCCGACATGCTCAGGCACTCCGCGCCTCTCAGCGCGCCAAGACCCCCTGGAGACCCCGTTCTTTCCCTATCTTTTCGTACTAGTTCCTAAGTGATGTACCTATCATTCCTAGTTTATTCCAACACTCTAAAGTACATCTAAACATCATGAAATCATCCATAAACATGAGATCATGATCCTCGAATCCATAATTCAATTCAAAGGAAGCTAAGGTCAAAGTCAAAGAAGTTAAGAGTCAAGTTTAAAAATTAAGTAGCAAGTCAAAGTGAGTTCTTAATGTTTTCAAAAAGACTTAAAAAAACATATTGAATTTGTTTTAAGGCTCAAGTTACAAGTTGATCAAAGAGTAAATAGTTGAGTTAAGTTCTCAAAAACTATAAGGGAACTAAGTATTCCCTAAGAGTTAAGTTTCAAGAGAGTTAAGTTTCATGTTAATCAAAGAGTAAGAGCTGAGTTCATTTCTCAAAAGCTATAAGGGAACTAAGTATTCCCTAAAGGTTTATAAATGTTTTCACATTAGAGTTCCAAAAGAGTTTTGAACAAAAAGGGGAACATTGATTCCAGAATGAGCTTTTTAAATCTAGAGGGTTCAGTAAATTATCTCAACCCAAAAGAAGGAAGTTTTGCTAAAAGCATCAGCTAAAGTAATATTTGGGAGTAGTATTGAGCACCGATGTGAGAATGAGAGTTCATATTAACTCAAGTCTCCATGAAATTCTTGAAGCAATCATGGGTGTTAATGGGTCATACTTTTTAGATGATCACGTAAGTTAAGTTAGTGGATCCATTAAGTTAAGTAAGGTCCTATACCGATGGCAAGGTATAGGATGGTCCTTGGGCAATTTGAGGTAAAACATTGTATCATCACTTTGGCTCAAAGTGATGGTTGTTGGTTAGAGAATCTCACACAAAAATTATATTACTTTCATATCTAAGCAAAGATAGGTTTGTTATTGAATTTCTTTAACAAACTAAGTTTTTTTATGGTTTTACAAGTTTTATATATATCGCATGAATTTAAATTGCTTTATATACATACTTTGAGTTGAGCAGATCCAAGGTAAGTTCATCTTATTCCCCTCAAGCTTAAGTCGTTGTATAGCATTCCAACTCGCATACTCGTACATTGAATGTACTAATGACAGTTGTCCTGCATTGTTTTATGATGCAATGCAACTAACCAGGATCAACATACAGCGCACCGTTGATCCAGTTGAGCACTCCACAGTCATTTGGTGACCCTTCTTGTATTCCAGAGGACATCCCTTTTATTGCCTTTCTAGCTAATTCATTAGGATGTTGTAGGGTCGGTCCCAACATCCATCTCAGTCAGTTTAGAGGCTTCATAGACAATTAGTAGTTCAGTTTTGGAGTCTAATTTATCTTATATTTCATATGTTCAAGTGTTGAGACTTAGTGTCATTTTGGCCAAGAAAATTATTTAAGTTATTTGATGAGAATGCTTTTAATTCTTTATCTGAGATGAATATAGTCTTCCGTTGAGTTTAGTATGCCAGGGCAAGGTTTGCTCAAGTCCAGCAATGGTCTTTGGGTGCCGGCCACGTCCAGGGTGTAGGCTCCGGTCGTGACAAACTTGATATCAAAACACAAGGTTCAAGAGTCCTAGGGAGTCTATGAAGCCGTGTCTATAGAGTCTTATTTGTAGGTGTGAAGCGAGCCACATATATGATTAGGAGGCTGCGACATTTAGGAATTCTCACTTCTTTCATAAATTCTTTTCGTGCGTTAGAGTTGATCACTAAAAGTTTCCTTGTAATTCGTGCTTACGCATGTTTCAGATAACAATGCCTCCACGAAAAGCAGTAAGAGGTCGTCCAACCAGTTGAGATGTCGAAGCTCAGGAACAGGATTTACCTAATGCACCAAATGTGCAACCCCAAGGAGAGGTTACCAACACCGAATTACGGGAAACTTTTCGGATGTTAAATCAAGTAGTAACCAACCAAGTTTGGCAACAGATAGAAGCTCGATAAGAAGGGGCTGACACCTCGAGGGTTCCTGAGTTTCTGAGAATGAATCCTCCCATCTTCACCGGATCAAGCACTAATGAGGATCCGGACAACTTTGTGGAAGAATTGAACAAAGTGTTTGAGGTAATGCATGTGGTTAACGCTGAGAGGGTTGAATTATTTGCATACCAATTGAATAATGTGGCTAGAACTTGGTTCGAACAATGGAATGGGGCAGAATCGAGGATGCACCACCTCCAAGTTGGGCTTGTTTTGAAGAAGCTTTGTTGGGGAGGATCGTCCCTCTAGAACTGAAGGAAGCAAAGGTACATGAGTTCCTCACTTTGAAACAGGACTCCATGAGTGTTCATGAGTATGGGTTGAAGTTCACCCAACTGTCTCGCTATGCTCCGAAGATGGTGAAGGACATGAGGAGCTAAATAAGCTTGTTTGTTGCCGGTTTGGGTCGTGCTTCAAGCAAACAAGGTAAGGCTGCATGGTTGATTGGTGACATGGACATATCCAGGCTTATGGTCTATGTGCAACAAGTTGAAGAGGAGAATCTTAGGTACAAAAAGGAATACAAAAACAAGTAAGAGAAGACTGAGAATGAGTATGGGTAGCAACAAGGTTTTTCAATTCGACCACAATATCAGAAATCAAAGGGTCATGCACCATTATCTGCTAGTGCATTTTTGCCCAGAAATAGAGGTGAGTATAATGGGCAAAATTCGCAGAGCTTCAAGGCTAGACCAACCCAGTCCCAAGGTAGTGTGGCACAAGGAGGTAGTTGGGCTCCTGCATGTGGTAGGTGTGCTAGAAGCCACCCCGGTACATGTTGTGATGGCTAGACAGGTTGCTTCAAGTATGGTCAAGAGGGTCACTTCTTGAGAGAGTGCCCTAAGAATAAGTAAGGTGGTGGAAATTCGGGCAATAGAGCTCAATCTTCATCAGTTGCTCAACCAGACAGGGCTGCACCTAGAGGAGCCACTTCTAGTACTAGCGGAGGGGCAAATCGTCTCTTTGCAATCACTAGCCGCCAAGAGCAAGAGAACTCTCCAGATGTTGTCACGGGTATGATCAAAGTCTTTAATTTTAATGTTTATGCTTTGTTCGACCCATAAGCAAGTTTATATTTTGTAACTCCTTATGTTGAAAATCAGTTTAAGATTCTTCCTGAAAAACTTTGTGAACCCTTTTGTGTTTCTTCACCTTTGGGGAGTCTATTCTAGCGGAAAGAGTCTATCGTGATTGTCCTATTTCCATCAATCACAAGAATACCATGACTGATTTAATAGAGTTAGACATGGTAGATTTTGATTTCATTCTAGGTATGGACTGACTTCATGTCTGTTATGCATCAATAGATTGTAGAACTCGAGTTGTCAAGTTTCAAATTTCTAATGAGCCAGTCATAGAGTGGACTAGTAGTTCAGCAGTGCCTAAGGGTCGTTTCATTTCATACTGAAGGCTAGGAAGTTAATTTCAAAGGGGTGTATCTATCACTTAGTCCGAGTTAATGACTCAAGTGTTGAGGTACCTTCCATTAAGACAATGCCTATAGTCAGTGAGTTTCCAGATGTTTTTCCTGATGATCTACCCAGAGTCCCTCTCGAAAGAGAGATAGACTTTGACATAGACGTCATCCTAGATACTTGTCCTATCTCTATTCTTCCATACAAAATGACACCAGCAGAGTTAAAAGAGTTAAAAGAGCAATTGAAAGATTTTCTAGATAAAGGCTTTATTCGACCAAGTGTCTCGCCTTGTGGTGCTCCAGTTTTGTTTGTAAGAAAGAAGGATGGTTCCCTTAGGATGTGTATAGACTACCTCCAACTGAATAAGGTGACCATCAAGAATAAATATCCTTTTTAAGGATAGATGATCTTTTTGATCAACTTCAAGGTGCTTCTTGCTTTTCCAAGATTGACCTCATATCAAGCTATCATTAGTTGAAAGTTAGGGAATGTGAAATTCCCAAGACAACTTTTAAAACAAGGTATGGGCATTATGAATTTTTGGTTATGTCCTTTGGTTTGACGAATGCACCTGCAACATTCATGGATCTCATGAACAAAGTCTTCAAACCTTATTTAGATCTATTTGTCATCGTCTTCATTGATGACATACTGGTTTATTCATGGAATGAAGAAGATCATCCTAGTCACCTCAGGATTGTTCTGCATACTTTAAAGGATAGGGAGTTATATGCCAAGTTCTCCAAGTGTGAGTTTTGGATTAAGTCTGTGGCATTCTTAGGTCACATTATTTCTAGTGATGGGATTAGAGTTGACAGTCAGAAGATAAAAGCAGTTCAGAGTTGGCCTAGACCCACATCTCCAACAGATATAAGGAGTTTCTTATGTTTACCTTGTTATTATAGGAGGTTTGTTGAAGGGTTTCCCTCTATCTCGTCTCATTTGACCAAGTTAACTCAGAAGACACGCAAGTTCCATTGGTCTGAAGCTTGTGAGAAAAGCTTTCAGGAGTTGAAAAATAAATTGATGACCGCTCCGGTTTTGACTGTATCGGAAGGAACTCAACGTTTTATGGTGTATTGTGATGCATCAAGAGTTGGTATGGGTTGCGTGTTGATGCAGAATGGCAAGGTTATAGCTTATGCCTCTAGACAGTTGAAGGTTCATGAGAATAATTATCCAACTCATGACTTAAAATTGACTGCATTAGTGTTTTCTTTGAAAATATGGCACCACTACTTGTATGGTGTTCATGTTGACATATTCACTGATCAAAAGAGCCTCCAATAGTGTTTACTCATAAAGAACTCAATCTCAAATAGAGGAGGTGGTTGGAATTATTCAAGGATTATGACATGATTATTCTATACCACCCAGGTAAGGCTAATGTGGTTGTTTATGCTTTAAGCAGGTTGTCTATGGGAAGTACTGCCCATGTTGAAGAAGGAAAGAGGGAGTTAGCAAAAGATGTGCACAAACTTGCACGTTTGGGAGTCATACTTATAGATTCCACAGAAGGAGGCATAGTGCTGACCAATGGGGCGGAGTCATCATTAGTGTCAGAGGTGAAAGAGAAGCAAGACCAAGACCCCATTTTGCTCGACTTAAAGGTGAATGTTCATAAGCAAAGAGTATTGAATTTTGAACAAGGGTAAGATGGTGTGCTGAAGTATCAAGGTAGATTATGTGTACCAAGGGTGGACAAACTCCAAGAAAGGATCATAGAGAAAGCTCATAGATCAAGATACTCCATCCATCCGGGTTCCACCAAGATGTACCGCAACTTGGGAGAGGTATATTGGTGGGAAGGCATGAAGACAGATATTGCTAAATTTGTTGCCAAGTGCCCAGATTTCCAACAAGTGAAAGTAGAACACTAAAGCCTGGAGGTTTAGCATAGAATATAGAACTTTTGGAATGGAAGTGGGAGATGATTAATATGGACTTCATCACAGGCTTGACAATATCTCAAAGGCAGCATGATTCTATTTGGGTGATTTTTGATAGAATGACTAAATCAACCCATTTTTTGCCGGTAAAGACTACCTATTCGGCAGAGGATTATGATAAGTTGCAACTTCATGAAGTGGTAAGACTCCGTGGAGTTCTGGTCTCCATTAGATCCGATAGAGGGGCACAATTTACTGCACAGTTCTGGAAATCTTTCAAAAAAGGTATGGGTTCGAAGGTGAACTTGAGCATTGCTTTTCATCCTCAGACAGATGGACAAGCAGAACGTACTATCTAGACCTTAGAAGATATTTTGAGATCTTGTGTGATCGACTTCAAGGGAAATTGGGATGATCACATACCTCTCATTGAGTTCTCTTACAACAATAGTTACTATTGGAGCATCCAAATGGCTCCATATGAAGTTCTTTTGGGAGAACATACAGATCTCCTATTGGGTGGTTCGGAGTTGGTGAAGTAGGGTTGATAGGACCAGATCTAGTTAACCAAGCTATGGAGAAGGTGAAAGTGATTCAAGAAAGATTGAAGACGGTACAAGTCACCAAAAGTCCTACACAGATGTTAGGAGAAGACCATTAGAATTTAGGTGGACGATTGGGTGTATCTTTAAGGTTGCACCCATGAAAGGTTTTATGAGGTTTGGTAAAAATAAAAAACTTATTCCCCCGGTATATTGGACCTTATAGAATCTCCAACAGAGTGGGCAATGTGTCTTATTAGTTGGAGCTACCCCAAGAGTTAGCAGCGGTTCATCCGGTATTCAATATTTCTATGTTGAAGAAGTGCTTGGGGATCCTTCGTTGACAGTACAAGCTGGGAATTTTGGGATTAAGGATAACTTATCCTATGAAGAAGTTCTGGTTCAGATTTTGGATCGTCAAGTTCGCAACTTGAGGACAAAGGAAGTTGCTTTAGTCAAGGTCCTTTGGAGGAACCAATTCATTGAGGAAGCGACTTGGGAAGCTGAGGAGGATATGAAGAAGAGATATCCACATCTCTTTGAATCCGGAGAGAATGCAAATCAAGGTATTAAATTCTCTTCTTAGCACTTTATAAGATTATGTGTAAGCATGTTATCACTTGATTTTGTTGTTGAGAGCTGAAATCATGTTACTACCCTTAGATTAGTGAAAGAGTTCTCATTTGAGGATGAACGTTCCCAAGGGTGAGATATTGTAACATCTCGCAACTTAAAATAACTAAGAATAAGCTAGGAAACCAAGGACAATTATTTTTGAAAATAAAAAGAGAAATCTGGAAAATTTCTAATTTTCAAAAGTGAGTTCCGGTCATCATCAAACGGCCATAACTTCCAGATCGGGAAGAGTTTGGGTGAGTTCTTTATATGGTTGGAAATTCCTTGGGAAGATCTTTCCAACGCCGCCGATTTTGCGTAAATCCGATGTCGTGTGAGGGAGATATGTCTTTCGGAAGTTGGGCTATTGGACTAATGAAAGTCCAATCCGGAATTCAGTAAGGGAAAAATTGTCTTTTAACCCTAGTTTTTTCTAATTCGTTTTGAGGGTTATTAGGGGTAAGAACCAAGTCCCTATTCATTTTAACATATATTAAGAATGCTTAGGGTTGGGAAAAAAGAGAAAAAAAGAGGAAGGTCAAGAATTGTCGCTTAGGGTTGGAGAAAAAGAGAAAAGAAGAAGAAGGTCAAGAATTGTCCAAGAATGCCAAGATCATTGCGTGGATTTCGTCGGGGTGATCCCTATCGATGTATGTGAGATCATTTTGTGTCGGGTCTTCTCACCCACACCCCAATTGGATTCAATTCAGCAAGTTAGAGTATATTGAATGATGAATAAGGGAGTTCTTTATGAAAATTCTTTACATTCTTGTTGGTTGAATTGTAGTGTATCTCCAGTGGATTTGATTCTTGTTTTTGGACTTTGGGTCTAATATATTGGGTAATGAGGTATTTAGAGATGCTAAGTGTTTGGGGTTAAATTCATGGAAGTTTAGGAGGTTTAGAGATGAAAAACTTAGAAGAAAAGTCGGAGGTCCCGTCTGTTACACTTTGGGGCGCCTCGCCTGCCATAGCCCCTCAGAGAAGTCTCTGTCTGACAGGCCCTTCCGCGCCGCTCCGGCCAGAGCGCCTCAGAACAGAGTCTGTCCGACATGCTCAGGCTTTCCGCGCCTTTCAGAGCGCCAAGACCCCCTGGAGACCCCGTTCTTTCCCTATCTTTTCGTACTAGTTCCTAAGTGATGTACCTATCATTCCTAGTTTATTACAACACTCTAAAGTACATCTAAACATCGTGAAATCATCAATAAACATGAGATCACGATTCTCGAATCCATAATTCAATTCAAAGGAAGCTAAGGACAAAGTCAAAGAAGTTAAGAGTCAAGTTTAAAAATTAAGAAGCAAGTCAAAGTGAGTTATTAAAATTTTCAAAGAGTCTTAAACAAAAATATTGACTTTTTTTTAAGGCTCAAGTTACAAGTTGTGCACAAAGTAAAGAGTTAAGTTAAATTCACAAAAACTATAAGGGAACTAAGTATTCCCTGAGAGTTAAGTTTTAAGTTAAGCAAAGAGTAAGAGTTGAGTTCACTTCTCAAAAGCTATAAGGTAACTAAGTATTCCCTAAAGGTTTATAAATGTTTTCATATTATAAATGTCTTGTGGCTGGATGACCTTTGGATACCCTTCGTATAGACATGATGATCTGAAACACGTGCAAGCACGAATTAGAAGAAACTTTTTAGAGATAAACTCTAGAACACAAAAAGTAAAGACGAAAGAACTAAAGAAATTCCTAAATGTTGCAACCTCTTACTCATAGATGTGGCGTGCTTCACACCAATGACTAGGACTCTTCAGACACGGCTTCATAGACTCCCTAGTAGTCTTGCACTCAATTCTTTTATACCAGGTTTGTCATGCCTAGAGCCTACACCTTGGACGTGGCTGGCACCTAATGACCATTGTTGGCCTTCAGCGAACCCTTGGCCTGACTTACTTAACTCAGCGGAAGACTTACTCAACAATAAAGCAAGTACATTCTCATAAATAACATAAATTAATTGTCTTGGCCAAAATGGCACTTCAGTCTCAAAATAAGATATCTGTAAATAAAGAAACCCAACAGAACTAGATAACTCACTATCTGTCTATGAAGCCTCTAAACATACTATGATGAATATCGGGACAAACCCCATAACATTCTATGATGAAAATAATGGAAAGCAATAAGAAGGATCCTCCGGAAGGCAAAGAGACTCACCACTGACTCTAAGTGCTCAAACTTGATCAACGAGGCGCTGGATGTTGATCGTGGTTACCTGCGTCTGCATCATAAGACAATGCAGGCCAACTGACATCAGTACATTGAATGTACGAGTATGCGAGTTGGAATTCTTACAACCACTTAAGCCTAATAAGAATAATATGAACTTACGTTGTCTCTACTAATTCATGAGTACTCAACTAAAAGTATATATATAAGGAAATTAAAACATATTCAATACACATAAAGCTTTGTAAAACAATGAAAATACTTAGTTTATTAAAGAGAAAGTAATAACAAACTAAACATTACTTGTATTTGAAAATAAGATAGTTTTGTGGGAGATTCTCTAATCGATAAGCACCACTATGAGCCTAAGTGGTGATACACCATCTTGCCCGCACTGCCAAAACTGCCCTATACTTTGGCGTCCCATGGAAGTCCTTAACTTAGTAGATCCACTAACTTAACTTATGTGATCATCAAAAAAGTATGACCTGTTAACACCCATGATGAATACATTGTTTACATAGGGACTTGAGTTAATATGAACTTTTATTCCCATATCGGTGCGCAATACTACTCCAAAAATATACATTAGCTCATGCTTTTAAAATAACTTCTTTTCTTTGGGTTGAGATAATTTCTCAATACTTACCTTTAAAAGCTCTCTTGGAATCAATGTTCCCTTTTATTGTTCAAAACTCTTTTGGGAAATATTAGTTTCTTCTTAACATAAATGTAAAAACAATAATAAACTTTCTAGGAAATACTTAGTTCCCTTCTATATTTTGAGAAATGCACTCAACTCTCTACTTTTTGCTTAACCTGAAATTTTGATCTTAACAATTTCTTTATGGGATACTTAATTCCCTTGTACTTCTTTAAAGCAAAGACTTCAACTTTTTCTCTTTCTGTAACTCAAAACTTGAGCTTTAAAACAAAGTTAAAACATTAAAATAACTTGGAAACTTTAAGAACTTTACTTTGACTTACTTCTTAACCTTACAACTTAACTCTTAGCATATTAGACTTTGATATTAACTTTACTTAAATTGGATTATGGATTCAAGGTTCGTGATTTCATGTTTATGGATGAGTTCATGATGTTAAGATGCACCTTAGAGTGTTGGAATCGACTAGGAGTTTTAGGTAGATCCTTTTGGAACTAGTACAAAAAGATTGGGAAAGAATGGGGTCTCCAGGCGTCCCTGACGCTCTGAGAGGCGTGGAGCGCTAGATCCCGACTAACAACATCTGTCCTGAGGGGCTTTGGCTGGAGCGGCGTGCTAGAGCCCAACGGACAGAGACTGTCCTGAGGGGCTATGGTTGGCGCGGCACCCCACGGCCGGTAAGACAGGATTTTAGTATTTTATTATCCCTCTTTCAACTCTAAACCTTTTCAACTTCCATGGATCTTTCCCCAATCTCTTAGGGTAACTAATAACTTCAAAACCCAATATATTAGACCCTAAAAACAACCTGTAAACATGGATAAAATCAACTAAAGACATAACACAACTCAACCAACATGAAGTTAACCATTGTTCTTCAACAACTTCAATGTTCATAATTCAAACTACTCAAAATTTGCTGAATTAAACAAGTTGGTGTGTGGCTGAACTAACCCAACACAAAAATATCTCACAAACCTTAATAGGGATCACCCCCAACGAATTCCACTCGAAGATTTTGGTGTTCTTGATGAATTCTTGGACTATTCCGCTGCTCTTTCTTCTCTTCTCTATTCTCCCAAGCCCTAAACGTGAATAACTTTTCTAAAACTGACTTAAGGCTTAGTTTTACCTCTAATAAACCTTTAAAACAAATTAGGAAATTGTTGGGTGAATAGGTTACTTTCCCTTAATTAAATCCGGATTAGGACCTTCCCCAATCCAACAACCCAACTTATGATAGTAATATCTCCCTCATATGATATAAAAAATGCACAAACTTGACGGCGTTGGAAAGATCTCTCAAAGGACTTTGCATCCATATAAAGAACTGACTCTGACTTCTTCTGAGCTAGAAGTTATGGCCGTCTGAAAAATGACCAAAAATTCACTTTCATAATTTAGGAATTATTTTTAGATTTTTCCATTCTTTCCAAAAATGATAAATTTTAGTTTCTTAGCAATTTATTGTCTATAAAGTGTTATGAGATGTTACAATATCTCCCCCTTGGGAAAATTCATCCTCGAATGAGATTTAAATCACTATGTTAAGGATAGTAACATCTAGTCCAACACTTAACAATCAAACAACTAATAACAATCATGCTTACTCATAGTTCATAAAATACTAAGAAGAGAATTAGTACCTTGATATGCATTCTCTACGGATTCAAAGAGATCCGGATATCTCTTCTTCATATCCCCTTGAGCTTCCCAAGTCGCTTCTTCAACAAATTGGTTCCTCCAAAGGACCTTGACTGACACAACTTCCTTTGTTCTCAACTTGCGAACTTGGTGATCTAAAATCTGAATCATGATCTCCTCATATGATAAGATATCCTTACTCCAACATTTTCAGTTCGTACTACAAATGAAGCATCACCCATGCACTTTTTCAACATGGAAATATGAAATCCCGAATGAAGCGTGCAAGCTCTTGTGGTAGCTCTAACTCATAAGCTACATTGTCAATTCTCTTAGATATTCTATAAGGTCCAATATGCCGGGGGATAAGTTTTCCCTTCTTACCAAACCTCATAACGCCCTTCATGGGTGAAACTACTAGATATACGCAATCATCCACCTCAAACTCCAACATCCTCCTACTACCATCTATGTAGGACTTTTGACGGCTAAGTGCCATTTTTGATATCTCTTGAATAACTTTCACCTTCTCCATGGATTGGTGAACTAGATCTGGTCGTATCAATCCTACTTCATAAACTTCGAACCACCCAATAGGAAATCTGCATCTTCTCCAATAAAGAGCTTCATATGGAGACATATCGATTCTCGAATGGTAATTCTTTTTATAAGAGAATTCAATAATAGGTAGGTGATCATCCCAATTCCCCTTGAAATCGATCACACAAGCTCTCAACATGTCTTCTAAAGTGTGGATGGTACGCTTTGCTTGTCCATCCGTTTGAGGATGAAAAGCAGTGCTTAAGTTCACCTTTGAACCTAAACCTTTCTAGAAAGACCTCAAGATGTGAGCAGTAAATTGTGCATGTCTATCTGAAATAATGGAGACGGGAACTCCATAAAGTCTTACCACTTCTTGAATGTGCAGCTTAGCATAATCCTAGGCTGAATGGGTAGTCTTTACCGGCAAAAAGTGGGCTGATTTTGTCATTCTATTGACAATTACCCAAATATAATCATGCTGCCTGCGAGATATTGGCAAACCTGTGATAAAGTCTATATAAATCATCTCCCACGTCCATTCCAGAAGTTTTGTATTCTGAGCCAACTCTCTAGATTTTTGGTGCTCTACTTTCACATGCTAGCAATTCGGGCACTTGGTAGCAAACTCAACAATGTCCTTCTTCATACCACCCCACAAATATACCTCACTCAAATCGCGGTACATCTTGGTGTAACCCGATGAATGGAATATCTGGAGCTATGAGCTTTCTCTATGATCCTCTCTTGGAGTCCATCCAACACATAATCTACCTTTGTACTGCAGCAGACTATCTCCCCCTCATTCAAAAACCAATACTTTTTGTTTATGAACATTTGCCTTCAAATCAAGAAAAATGTGGTTTTGGTCTTGCTTTTATTTCGCCTTAGACACTATTGATGATTCAGCCCCATTAGTCACCACTATCCCTCCTTATGTGGAATCCATAAGTCTGACTCCCAAGCGTGCAAGTCTGTGCACATCCTTAGCTAACTCCCTCTTTTCTTCCTCAACATGGGCGGTACTCCCCTTGGATAACTAGTTTAAGTCATAAACAACCACATTATCCTTAACTGGGTGGTAAAGAATACTCATGTCATAATCCTTGAGTAGTTCTAACCACCTGCTTTGTCTTTTATTGAAATTCTTTTAGGTGAACACATATTGTAGGCTCTTGTGGTCAGTAAATATATCCACATGAATGCCGCAAAAGTAGTAACACCATATCTTAAAGGCGAAAACCACAACAACCAATTCTAAGTCATGGGTTGGTATTTCTTCTCATGAACTTTCAACTATTTAGAGGCGTAGGCTATGACCTTGCCTGTTTGCATTAAGATACAGCCAAAACCAACTCTTGATACATCACAATACACTACAAAATCATGAGTACCCTCCGTTAAAGTCAAAATCGAAGATGTAGTCAACCTATTTTTCAATTCCTAAAAGCTTTTCTCACAAACTTTAGACCATTGAAACTTTACTGTCTTCTGAGTCAACTTGATCAAGGGAGACGAGATAGATGAAATCCCCTTAACAAACTTTCTATTTTGGGTCTAGGCCAACTTTGAACTACTTTTATATTTTGGGTATCAACTCTAATCCCATTACCGGAATCTATGTGGCCCAAGAATGCCACAGACTTAAGCAAAAACTCACACTTGGATAACTTGGCATATAGCTCATTTTCTTTCAATGTCTGAAGTACTATTCTGAGGTGACTAGCATGATATTCTTCATTCCTTCAATAGATTAGTATGTTTTAAATGAAGATGATAACAAACATATCTAAGTAAGGCTTGAAACTGTTCATAAGATCCATGAAAGCTGCTAGTGCATTGGTCAACCCAAAATACATAACCAAAAACTCATAATGCCCATATCTGGTTCTAAAAGCTGTCTTTGGAATGTTACATTCTCTAACTCTTGAATGATCGTAGACAGATCTGAGATCACATTTCGAGAAACTGGTGGCACCCTGAAGTTGGATGAAAAGATCATCTATCTTTGAAAGAGTATACTTATTCTTGATTGTTATATCATTTAATGGGCGGAAGTCTATACACATCCTAAGGGAATCATCCTTCTTTCTCACAAACAAGATCTGAGCACTCCAAGGTGATACACTTTCTTGAATAAAATCTTTATCTAACAGATCTTACAACTACTCTTTCAACTCTTTTAAAACTGCTGGTGCCATTATTTATGGTGAAATAGTTATAGGACGAGTATCTAGAATGATATCTATCCCGAAGTCTATTTCTCTCTCAGGAGGGACTCCGGGTAGATCATCAGGAAAAACTTCTGGAAACTCTTTTACTATAGTAACTTAGTGAAGGGAAGGTACCTCAACACTTGAGTCATTAACTCAGACTAAGTGATATACACAACCCTTTGGAACAAACTTCCTCGCGTTAAGGTACGAAATAAAATAACCCTTAGGCCCTGTTGAACTAGTACTCCATTCTATGACTGGCTCATTCGGAATTTGAAATTTGACAACTCGAGTTCTACAGACTATTAATCCATAAAAGGCATTAAGTCAGTACATACCTAGAATGACATCAAAATCTACCATGTCTAAATCTACTAGATCATCTATGGCGTTCTTGTTATTGATAAAAATAGGACAATTACGATAGACTCTTTCCGCTAGAATAGACTCTCCAACATGGGTAGAAACACAGAAATGTTCACAAAGTGTCGCAGTAAGAATCTCAAACTGATTTGAAACATAAGAAGTTACAAAACATAAACTTTCTCCTAGGTCTATCAAAGCATAAGCATCAAAGGTAAATACTTTTATCATACCCGTGACAACATCTGGCGAGTTCTTTTGCTCTTGATGCATAGTGATTGCATAGAAACAATTTGCCCCTCCGCCAGTACCAGAAGTGGCTCCTCTAGGTGCAACTCTGACTGGTGGAGCCACTGATAAAGATTGAGTTCTATTGCCCAAAATTCCACCACCTTGCTTATTCTTAGGGCACTCTCTCATGAAGTGACCCTCTTCACCATACTTGAAGCAACGTCTGTGGCCTTCACGACATTTACCTAGGTGGTTCTACCGCACTTAGCACATGCACGAGCCTAACTACCCCTCGTGCCACACTTTCTTTAGACTGTGCTGGCTTAGATCATTAGTTTGGTGAATTCTAGACATTGTAGTCACCTCTATTTCTCGGCGCAGGTGCACTAGATGATGATGGTGCATGCCCCTTATGTTTCAGAAATTGTGGCCAATTCAAACTACCTTTCTACTGCCCAGACTCATTCCCAGTCTTGTCCTTCTTGTTCTTGTACTCTTCTCTATCCTTCAGCTTCTTATCTTTAACTTGCTGCACATAAACCATCAATCGGGATATTTCCATTTCCATGATTAGCATTGCCGCTCTGCCCTCTTTACTAGATGCATGATCCAAGACAACGACAAATAAACTTAGTCTCATCCTCATATCTTTAACTATCTTAGGATCATAGCGAGACAAATGGGTGAATTTCAGCCCATACTCATGAAAACACAAGGAGTCCTGTTTCATTTGTAAGGAACTCCAGTATCTTTGCCTTCTTCATTTCTCGAGGGAAGAACCTCCCCAAAGCCTCTTCGAAACAAACCCATGTTGGATGTGGTGCATCTTCCTATCTACCCTCCTTCCACTAGTCGAACCGAGTCCTAGCCACATTCTTCAGTTGATATACAACTAGCTCAACCCTTTCAGTATCGACCACAAGCATCACCTCAAACACCTTCTTAAGCTCTTCCACAAAGTTTTTCGGATCCTCAGTATTGATTGAACTAGAAAATCTTGGGGGATTCATATTCAAGAATTCCCTAATCCTTCAAGTGTCTGCCCCTTCTTGTCGAGCTCCTCTTTGTTGCCTAACTTGGTTAGTCACCGCTTGGTAACTTTCCCTTGAGGTTGCACTTCGAGTGCATTACGTACCTCCGGTTCTTCTACATTTCTTATGGCTGGATGACCTGTGTATTCTCTTCGTGGAGGCATGATGATCTGAAATACGCGCAAGCACGAATTAGAGGGAATTTTTTTAGAGATAAATTGTAATGTACGAAAAAGGAAGTTGAAGGAAGTAATGAAATTCCTTAATGTTGCAGCCTCCTACTCAAAGATGTGGCGCGCTTCAAACAGATGACTAGGACTCTACAGACACGAATTCATAGATATTTTAAGACTTTTGAGTATTGATACCAGGTTCGTCACACGCCGTGCCTACATCGTGGACGTGGCCGGCACCCAATGACCATTGTTAGCATTGAGCGAACCCTTGGCCTAGCTTAATTAACTCAACAGAAGACTTACTCAATGATAAAACAACAACATTCTCATAAGTAACTTAATTTAATTTTCTTGGGCAAAATGGCATTAAGTATCAAAATAATCTATCTAGAAATAAAGAGACCTAACTGAACTAAATGACTAACTATCAGTCTATGAAGCCCCTAAACACACTATGATGAATGTCGTAACAAACCCCACAATATTCTATGATGAAGAGGCTGGAAAACAATAACAAGGATCCTCCGGAATGCAAGGAGGATCACCACTGACTTTAAGTGCTCAAACTGGATCAACAAGGCGTTGGATACTTATCCTAGTTACCTACGTCTGCATCATAAGACGATGCAGTCCAACTGGCATCAGTACATTAAATGTACGAGTATGCAAGTTGGATTTCTAACTACCACTAAAGCTTGATAAGAATAAAATGAATTTACCTTGGCTCTGCTCCACTCATAAATACTCAACTCAATGCATATATATGAAAATTAAAATATATGTGATGCACATAAAGCTTTGCAAAAAAGTAAAACAACTTAGTTCATTAATGGAATTGCAATAACAAACTCAACTTTAGTTGTATATGAAAATAATATAGTTTTGTGGGAGATTTTCTAACTGACAACCACCACTATGAGCCTAAGTGGTTATACAACGTCTTAACCACGCTACCAGAACTCCTTAAGTTAGTGGATCCACTAGCTTAACTTACGTGATCATCTAAAAAGTATGTCCCATTAACACCCATGATTAATACATGGTTTACATGGTGACTTGAGTTAATATGAACTCTTTTCCCCACGTAGGTACTCAATAATACTCCCAAAATATACTTTAACTCATGCTTTTAAAATAATTTCCTTTCTTTGGGATGAGATAATTTCTCAATACTTAGCTTTAAAAGATCTCTTGGAATCAATGTTCCTTTTTTCCTGTTCAAAACTCTTTTGGGAAATATTAGATTCCTCTTACCTTAAATGTAAAAACATTTATAAACTTTATAGGGAATACTTAGTTCACTTATATCCTTTGAGAAATGAACTCAACTCTTTACTCTTTGCTTGACTTGAAACTTTTTATCTTAATCAAATATTTTGGAAATACTTAGTTCTCTTATACTTCTTTGAAGGAAAGACTTCAACTTTTAGTCTTACTTTAACTAAAAACTTTAGCCTTACATCGAAGTTAAAATGTTTAAATAAGACTCTTGGAAACTTTAAGAACTTTACTTAGAGTTACTTCATAACCTTAAGACTTAACTCTTAGCTTCTTAGAGTTTGATCTTAACTTTTCTTGAATTGGATTATGGATTTAAGGTTCATGATTTCATGTTTATGTATAATTTCAGGATGTTTGGATGTACCTTAGAGTGCTCGAATAGACTAGGAGTTTTAGGTTCATTACTTCAGAACTAGTACAAAAGGATTGGGAAAGAACGAGGTCTCCAGGCGTCCTAGGGATCTGGCTGGCGCGGCTTGCCAGAGCGTGACGGAAGGAGACTGTTCTGAGGGGCTCTGGTTGGAGCGGCGCCCCAGGACCTAACAGACAGGATTTTCATCTTTTCTTTTCCATTTTTCTACTCTTAACAATTTAAACTTCTACGGATCTTTCCCCCAATCACTTAGGATCACTAATAACCTAAATACCCAATAGATTAGACTCTAAAAACAACCCAAAAACATGAATCAAATCAACTAATGG
Organism: Solanum lycopersicoides; assembly: GCA_022817965.1. Taxonomy (NCBI): domain Eukaryota; kingdom Viridiplantae; phylum Streptophyta; class Magnoliopsida; order Solanales; family Solanaceae; genus Solanum; species Solanum lycopersicoides. Next base: position 30,363,632 of record CM040618.1, on the reverse strand, counting down.
CATAACACAACTATACCAACAAGAATTCAACCATTGTTCTTCAAGAACATCAATGTTCATCATTAAAACTACTCAAAATTTGTTGAATTGAAGAAGTTAGTGTGTGTGTGAACTAACCACACAAAAAAGATCTCGCATACCTTAATAGGAATCACCCATGACAAATTCCACCCAAAGATCTTCGCGTTCTTGATGAATTCTTGGTCTTTCCCCCTTCTCTTCTCTTTTCTCCCAAGCCCTAAGCGTGAATACGTTTTCTGAAATAGACTTAAGTTTTAGTTTTACACCTAATAAACATTTAAAACAAATTGGGAAATAGTTAGGTGAAAAGACCACTTTACCCTTACTAAAATCCGTATTGAGACCTTCCCCAATCCAATTGTACAACTTTTGATAGGCATATCTCCCTCATACGATATCAAAAATGCGTAATCTTGACGACATTGGAAATATCTCTTCAAGGGATTTCCAATCATATAAAGAACTGACTCTAACTCCTCCTGATCTAGAAGTTATGGTCGTATGAAAATGTCCAAACACTCATTTTCTTAACTTAAGAAATTGTCCATATTTTTCCTATTCTTTTCAAAAATGATAAATTTTAGTTTCTTAGAAATTTATTGGCTATTACGAGTTATAAGATGTCACAAATTATCTATGACAAATTGCCCATACATTGCACATCATGTAAACGTCAGGGTCACAAGGAGGAAGAATGTAGACTGACAATGGAGATCGAAGTTGGATTGATCGACGAAAAAAATTAGCCGAGAAAAGTTTGAAGAAGATTTGCGATCAATTTTGGATGAGAAAAAGAAAGTTCGTTCTCTTGAACAAACTAGAAAAAGGTAACATTGCCAAATTCGTCTAACATTAACTCTGGAAAAATAGTGTGCATAACCTTAACAAGGAGAAACACGCTACAACAACTAGTCAAGAAAGAGTTAACACACCACGTATCCTGCTTGGTACTGCAATATCTGGGCTTAAAGAAGATATTGGACCGATGACTAGTAGGATAAACGAGCAACTTGGTGTAGCTGCAACTGGTTCTTCCGCTCCTTACATATTGATGTTGAGGCACAAAATAATGCAGATAACAACTCTATGGAGATGATGGTTAGATCACAAGTTGCTACACTACAGTTATCGTCTAGATTTGCGAATGATGGAGAGTTGGGTTCGCCTAATGCAATTGTGGTTACTAAATCAACGCAAGATCAATCCAAAGAAGACATCTCTACCGCAGAATAGATATATGTAAATAAAGAGACTCAACTGAACAAAATGACTGACTATCTATCTACGAAGCCTATAAACATACTATGATAAATGTCGGGACAAACCCCATAACATTCTATGATGAAAAGACTTGAAAGCAATAACGAGTATCCTACGGAAAGAAACAAGGCTCACCACTGACTTTGAGTTCTCAAAATGGATCAAGGAGGCGTTGGATGTTGATCATGGTTACCTACGTCTGCATCATAAGACGATGCAGGCCCACTGGCATCAGTACATTGAATGTACGAGTATGTGAGTTGGAATGCTAACAACGAGTTAAGATTGATAAGAAAAGATGAACTTACCTTGGAGCTGCTCAACTCATGAATATTCTACTTCATGCATATATACAAGGAAATTAAAACATATGCGATACACATAAAGCTTTGTAAAACAGTAAAAATACTTAGTTCATTAAAGAAAATGCAATAACAAACTCAACTTTACTTGTATATGAAAATAGTATATTTCTACAGGATATTCTATAATCGACAATCACCACTATGAGCCTAAGTGGTGATACAACGTCTTGCCCACGCTGCAAGAGCGGTCATATACTTTGTCTTTCCATAGAACTCCTTAACTTAGTGGATCCACTGGCTTAACTTTAGTGATAATCTAAAAAGCATGACCCGTTAAAACCCATGAGAGCTAGATGATTTACATCGGGTCTTGAGTTGATATGAACTCTTATCCCCACATCGGTGCTCAATACTACTCCCAATATATACTTTAGCTCATGCTTTTAAAATAACTTCCTTTCTTTGGGTTGAGATAATTGCTCAACACTTAGCTTTAAATGCTCTCTTGGAATCAATGTTCCCTTTTCTTGTTAAAAACTCTTTTGGGAAATCTTAGTTTCCACTTAACTTAAATGTAAAAACATTTATAAACTCTCTAGAGATTACTTAGTTCCCCTATATCTTTTGAGAAATGAACTCAACTCTTTACTCTTTGCTTGGCTTGAAACTTTTGATCTTAATCAACTCTTTATGGAATACTTAGTTCTCTTATACTTCTTTAAGGAAAATACTTCAACTTTTACTCTTTCTTTAACTCAAAACTTGAGCATTACGTCGAAGTTAAAACGCTTAAATAAGACTCTTGGAACTTTAATAACTTTACTTTGACTTCGTTCTTAACCTTAAGACTTAACTCTTAGCTTCTTAGACTTTGATCTTAACTTTTCTAGAATTGGATTATGGATTCAAGGTTCATGATTTAATGTTTATGGATGATTTTGTTATGTTAAGATGCACCATAGAGTATTGGAATCGACTAGGAGTTTTAGGAACATCTCTTTGGAACTAGTACGAAAAGATGGGGAAAGAATGGGGTCTACAGGCGTCCTTGGTGCTCTGAGAGGCGTGGAGCGACAGAGCCTGACGGACAACATTTATATTGAGGGGCTCTGGCTGGCGCGTCATGCCAAAGCATGACGGATACAAACTGTCCTGATGGGCTCTTGTTGGCGCGGAGCCGCAGGGCCTACCAGACAGGATTTTCTTCTTTTCTTCTCTGATTTTCAACTCTAAACATTTTAAACTTCCATGGATCTTTCCTCCAATCTCTTAGGATCACTAATAACCTCAATAACCAATAGATGATGCCCTAAAAACAACACGGGAATATGAATCAAATCAACTAAAGGCATAACACAACTCAACCAACAAGAATTCAATCATTGTTCTTCAAGAACTTCAATGTTCATCATTCAAACTACTCAAAATTTGCTGAATTGAACAAATTTGTGTATGCGTGAACTAATCCAACACAGAAATATCTCACATACCTTAATAGATATCACCTCCTATGAATTCCACTCGATGATCTTTGCGTTCTTGATTAATTCTTAGTCTTCCCCTTCTTCTTCTTCTCTTCTCTTTTCTCACAAGCCCGAAGAGTGAATAACTTTTCTAACACTGAGTTAAGTTTTAGTTTTACCCCTAATAAACCTTTAAAATAAATTAGGAAATATCTGGTTCAAAAGGCCACATTACCCTTACTAAAATCCGGATTAGGACCTTCCCCAATCAAAAGGACCAACTTCCGATTTGCATATCTCTCTCATACGATATAAAAAATGCGTAAATATGACGGCGTAGGAAAGATCACTTCAAGGGATTTCCAACCATATAAAGAACTGACCTTTACTCCTCCTAATCTAGAAGTTATGGCCATTTAAGAATGACCAAAAACTCATTTTCTTAACTTATCAATATTTCCAGATTTTTTCTATTCTTTCCAACAATGATAAATTATATCTTCTTAGGATTTTTTTTGGCTATTACGAGTTATGAGATGTTACAAATCGTATATGTCAAACTGCCCTCGTACTTTACAACATGTAAACGTCAGGATCACAAGGAGGAAGAATGTAGACTAACTATGGAGATCAAAGGTGGATTAATTGACGAAAAACAAATTAACGGAGAAAAGTTTGAAGGAAATTTGCGATCAATTTTTGATGAGAAAAAGAAAGTTACTTCTCTTGAACAAAGTATAATAAAGGTAACATTAACAAATTTGTCTAATGTCAATTCTGGAAAAAATAGTGTGGATAACTTTAACAAGGAGAAACACCCTACAAGAACTAGTCAATAAGGAGTTAACACACTAGGTATCCTGCTTCTAACTGCAACATCTTGGCTTAAAGAAGATATTGGAACGCTCACTAGTAATATAAATGAGCAACTTGGTGCGGTTGAATTGGGTTCTTCCACTCCAATACATATTGATGTCGAGGCACAAAATAATGCAGATAATAACTCTCGGGAGTTGATCGTTAGATCACAAGTAAATACACGACATTTATCATCTAGATTTGTGAACTATGGGGAGTTGGGTTCGCCTAATTCAGTTGTGGTTACTAAATCAAAGCAATATGAAGCCAAACAAGGATCCTCTACTGCAGAAAAACCCAGTAATCAATGGACTTTGGTCTCACATAAAAAAAATAGTTGACTTTAAATCCTCAAATAATCACATGTTGAACAAAAAAGAAATTCTACACAAGTTCAGCTTGATAGAAGTAATATTGTTGTTAAATGTACTCAGTTTAATGTGTTGCGAGATAAGAATTTTGGACAATATGAAGGGCTACATGGTACGACTGAATTATCTGCTGAATCTTGGAATGCTTTAGACTTGGAAAAACCGATTGACCAAAAACAAAAGTTGTAAGAACGCTGCCATAATGATCATACTGATCAACAAGCTCTTGTAACACATGAAAAGGAGTCCATTTTAATAGACGAGATAGATGGCAAATAAATCCATCCAAATAAACCTTCCATGTTTATTTTGAATCAAGAGATGGCTACAACCGATTTAAATGAAGCTACGGAAAAACAAGGGGAAACGAGTGCTTCAAGATGGGAAGATTTAGTTGAGGTGGAGACTCATGCCCCTTCACTTAGTAGGAGTAAGTAAAGCCCTAAAGCACCCGAATTTATTCCTACAAGTAAGACAAATACATATATGGCAGTCTTACATACTTCATCTAAATTGAGTGCTAGTAAAGTTGGATAATTGGGATTTCTTTCTTGACTTGGGTAGTGACATGCTTGATGGGGATGATGAAGATGATATATTGGATATATGCTTTGATAAGGTGACTAAGGATGGGGATCTTTCACCTACACAACAAAGAAGTGGAAGCACCAAAATGCAAAAAGAAGACATATGGAAGACAACCTAGTTGGGATTGTAAGGCGAGTGAGGAATTTGTTCTAAGGAACCTACTGATGCGACAGACAAAGCAAAATCATGTGACAGTGTCAACAACTTTATCAAGATCCAAATAAATCCAACAATAAATGATGAATTATCAATTATTTTTAGACAAATTTGAAGAAGACGATAAGAAGAAAATACTTCAGATTACTTTAGACGGGCAAACAATCTTTTTTAGTTCACAGTTATATAAAATGAAATTGATTTGGATAATTCATCTTTATTACTGATTTTATATGCATTATTAAAGCATCCTAATTTTTAATATCATCACAGTGAGGATTATAAACTCGATGATGATAATAGATTACCTAGTTTTCTTTAGTTCTTGTTTTCTCCATGCCTCTTAATTAGTAGAGACTTGTTATCTCATTAGGAATAGTAAAGTAAACCTAGCCCCCCTTGATTGTATCCCTATTAATATCTTTTTATTTTCAATAAAAAGTCGCTAGACGCTCTGACTAGTGGTAAATTTGCTAAAAAAATTTATTCACATATCTGCAAAATAGTAATTCATTTGCTATAAATAATTAACGATTAAAAAAAAGATTTTAACATATGTAAGGAAAAAACAACCAAGAGTAACATTACATAACGTTTACAAAATAAAATGCTTACTTGAGCACTTGATGAATACATCTACTTGCAATTATAAGAAAACAATTTATGAATAAACCTATTTGAAATTTCTTAAACCAGCAAATTAAGTGCAAGTTTTTCTGTCTTTTTTTTATTTTATATAAAAGCAAACATATATAACATTTGCCTAGCATCTTCCTAAGACAAACTAAAATAGCCAAAATGCAATCCAAAGAAATTGTACTTAATTTATTGCAATCAAAGGGGTGTCGGGATCTTCTGAACCTGCAAAACATTTGAAATAAGGCCCCGAATCAACTTGAAGCGACAAGTTTCACCATTAGCTATCTTGTTATCTTTTCGAAATGCAGTCCATCCTCCTTTTATGATAACCATACTCCTATTATACTCTATATCCACTTCCCATTCTACTCCTTCTTCATTAACCAGCCTCATATTCCTTATGTTGATTATGTCTGTACTTTGCGTGAATCTCAACTGGATAGTCTAATAAACATATTCATCAAACAAACATAATCATTAGATTTTAAGAAAAAATAGTTAGTATGTAATGGAATGAAAAACTAGAAAATCTGAAGACACAAAGTAAAAACTATTAAACCTTACCATACAAATAGCATGTGCCTTTTTTATAACCATTTCAAAATATGTATTGTCACCATTTAAGTTCACCAAGTTGTGTCGACTTCTATAAATCTTTGGATTAACTTGTTCACTTCTACTATTAGCTTCTCCAACCTCCTTATCTGCAACAACTTGATATAAGTATGACAACTAGTACGATAGAAGTCCTACCAAAATGTTATGAAATATTTAAGACCACATTTTTTAAAAGTCTTATGGCAATATATATAAATCTCATTACACGCACGTTTCATGAAATATATGTCCAAATTCAACGTAGATATGACTACTAAATGGATTCACCTTAATAGCTAATAAACCAGTAAAGATTTTTACTTATCTTGCTCAATTACATTAGCATTAGCTTGAAGGTTAACTGGAATATCTTCCTCGATTACATTAGCGTTGGCTTGGAGAACTTGAATAACTTCCTCTTCTTCATCAGCTTCAATATCTTTATGTATTGATATTCAATTTCTGTTGTACTCTGATCATATATAGCGACATCAAAGTAAGAACGCGGGATGTATGTGAACGTTAATAAGCTGCTGATGCTTATTGAATAATATGCACAGAAATCATTCCATCCTTTGTCTAGCAAAATTTGGCCTTGAGACTTTTCCACTTCAACTTCCCATGCTTTTCCATAGGGAGCCTCAAGAAACACGGGGTTTAACATGTTTTTGCAATGTCTTTTCTCAAATACTACTGGAATCCTCTGTGTGCAAAAGAAATTTGAATTTAGTTTCATACAACATAATTAATTCTGGACAAAATCAATAATTAACAAGGACTAAAATTACAATAGCACAAAAATAAAATTGGGAAACTGTTAGCAAAACAAAGATGAACTTACGAGATGGCATAATTCATATGAGGAATTAATGATTTGGATGAACTTAGGGTTGTTGGTAGAAGATTTTACCATGATCGACGGTAGGATGGGAAATTGTTGAAGAACTTGTTTACTATTTGTAGGACTGTGATTTACGAGGACAATGCAATGCTTGTCTCACGAGGATTGTATTGTATATCTCACTCACATGATTCCTGTGATGAGTACTATATATTGCTTTGTCTTTGAATGAATTTCCCTTTTTACTTTTTCTTTCTTTTTGACTTCTATTTAAGACTAATTCTTCTAACCATATTAATTATCACTTATTTACACTATTTAACTAGTGAAATTTGCCGCGCTTGGCGCGATTCTCTAATAATCTTTTTTATATATTGAATTTTTTTTTAAGCAACATATATATATATATATATATATATATATATATATGTGAGTTAATTCGAAGATGTGAATTCTTTAAAAGGTATCTGTAGTGTATGAGCATTTTTCTTAACAAACCTATACTACACTCCCCTTGGCCCTTGTGAGTTGTTTTTTCTTTTGCCTAGTTTTGTCACACACCAAGGAGGAACTAAGAAAAAGTACGTAATGGATATACCTTTCAACTCTCATGTCTTAAGGATGAGAGATTACTTCCGTTTCATTAATTTTGTTTGTGTCCCAAGATAAGGCGTTATGATTATCATACTAAGTTTCAATTGCAATGATAGTGATTCAAGGTTAAAAACAATAAAATTAAAACACTTGCTAAAAGAAATGTGGAATTATTAATACACTAGTACAACAATACATCTTATTTATTTTAGGTTAGTAATTTAAACCGAACAGTAATATCGATAGACCTACTTTGAATGATATTTTTGAGCTGAATGCTCCTTTAGTCTAGCACATTAAATCAGGTATTTCATCAACAAAAATAAGAAAGAGAGTCACAGAGATCCAGATATACATTATCTCAAAAAGAAACAAACATAAGACATACTAGTTAAACAAAATATAAATAGGAGTTTAAAGTTTGAAACTAAACAAGTGATCAAGAAATCTTAAATACATTCAGTAGAAGGAAATAGGGTGACATTGAACAGAAGTTTGGGTCTACAAGTCCATTCAAAGACACAAACATCGCCAACTTTTAGGTTTTTGTTAAGCACAAACTCCTTCCAACCAGGGATGACCTTTGTTTTTGTTATTCCAAGAGTGTATTTTGCAGTCCATTGTGTTGTTCATTTTGTATTCATAAGATATTTAGAACAAAACTTTGAAGATCTTGGTAAGACACAACAAAGTCTGAGAACATTTTATCTATTCTAATTCATCTATGGACTGCCTAGGGTAATGTATTGTTGGGATTGGAACTATTTCTTGAACAAGTCATGATAAACCCTTTTTCCCTAATCCTGGGTTATAAATTGATGTTAATTGGGATAGAGAGGTGTTGACTTCCCGTGTAGGAAGATTCACCCTGTAGTTTCATTTGAGGTGTTGACTCCCCTATGAGGGACACTCACCCTATGGATTCTCATGAGATGAGAACTCCAATTGCCAATAGGCATGTAGAGGGTTCAATACATATCTCCTACTTCTTGAACTATGTTGCCACCGTAGGAATACTAGCTAGTGGATCCACCTTAGACGCTAGGTATATGTTTGGTTCTACTTTGGCCTGTAGACCACCTTTTTTTGGTCTAAGGTTACAACACCAGATTCCACACATAGCTCTTGTGGTGTATGTTTATTAAGACAAGTGTTCCCGAAAGTAAAATAACGTAATTATGTGAACACTAACTTGGATGACTTAAGGGGTTGACTTAGTCTAGGTAGGGGTATATGACTCTACCTAGGCATTGCACTAGTTGGATTTGAGGGAAGTCCTAGAAGGTTGTTCTTCTGATCTTATAAGGTGAATGTTATGCATATGTGGACTTTACATGTTGATGATCCTATGTGATGTTAGTTTCATTTGTGATCATGCTAGTGGTCTATATTACTAAATATGATGATGACTATGTAGAGTTAGACATTTCTTTTGATCCTTTGTTTTGTTTACTTGATTAAGTAAGGTTTTGGGGCTTTGATTGGTCATTGCACTTGTAGGCTAAAGGGTGGGTGATGAGTAAAGGTCTTCTTTATGTGATGAAGTTATGAACTCTATACATATTGACTTGACTATTACTTGTTGAGGTTGGTATTGTGTTGTACATGGGTTTAAATTATGTATTATGTAATTATCGGTCTATATGGGTTCATGATTGTGCATAAGGCTTTTCAAAGTACTTTAGCATGGTTTTGAACAAATGTCCTCTTTAACATGATTTCAATTGTTTTATGTGCATATACTCATACTTAGTACAAGTATGTAATAACCCATATTTATGTTTATTACAAATGTAGGATCTGGCCGTTGAGCTTATATAAGGCCTTTGAAGACTACTTGGATATTTCTGAAGTGTTCGGTAGGTCCTCACTTTCCGAGGACTTTCATGACCGGAGTCTAACCCCAGACGAGACCGGCGTCGTTGACCTCTCACAGGCCGCAGACAAGCCTACATACGTCATCTTTACTTCATCTAAGTTAATTTTTAGCGGAAAATTTGAACTTTTTGTTTTCTTATTTCATGTGAAACATATTATACTTAACATCATAGGCGTTCACAAATCAACCATCTAATATAGAAATAATCAAATGAAAGAAGCAGTTCATCATTGCATTAAACGTATTCTTGCCAAAACAGCACCAATACAAAGTCTTAAATGAAAGGGGAAATGAAACACTAGTGGAACATGCTCCACTAGCTAAAGCCTACATCTAAGCTAGATAATAACAGTAGACATCCTCGAAAGTATGAGGCCTACCAAATCCGGATGAAAGCTCCACGTCCGAATAGCTGCAACATCGTACTGTAAGCTCTAACGTCCACGTGTGCCTTCACCTAAAAGAAGATATTTGTATGGGATTAGTACACACTTGTACTAAGTATGGGTATATGCAAGCACACACCAAGGACATGCATGAGTAAGAATAGCTCTTTCCTAACAACATGATTTATGAAAACTCAAGTCAGTGGACTTGCAAAATTTGGATTAGGAAAGTCAGTGGACTTGCCAAATTTGGATTAGGAAAGTCATGCCATGAGAGTAACATGCATCATCATACTTATCATTTTGCAAGCAGCACATAACGTATTGCACATATCATATCACGTAGTTCATATCATTCTTTCATATGCCATGAGACCTTGGAATCATGGACTTGACATTAGGACTTCCCAAAATGAGGGGTCAACATATGGGACCTCAACTAGGGAGCCTTCTTCAGCAAACACAGAGTCTGCTTTATTTGTTCATACGTACTTTATTTTCATTCATACTAGTGCAATCACCAGTCATACCTAGGATGAAGTTTAAGACTCTCATCGGGTTTGCTGTGCAATGACCAAGAATAACCTAGTGTCATTACTTGAGTCTAGCTCACCTCTTGATTATCCTATCCTAACACCTTTGGTATCGTTCATTTCATTATATGCATTCGTTGCGGCTGACCTCATTCTTTCTTTGGGAACTTTAACCTTAACCGACATAGATCATGTGAGCATCATGAAATACAGTGTGTAATCCCCACACCGAAAAGAGGTGAATCACCAGTCAAAGTGAACCAAAACATGCTAGCGTATATAGGGAATCGAACCCTGCTAGATCCGTATATTGGCAGTATAGGTTCAAAGACTAGGAGATATAAGAGACCCATACCCGGCATGACGGACGGTCTCATATCATGAGAGTTACGTGAACCTCCGCCCTTCCCAAAGGAAGGCATCACCGCTCATAGCTAGCCTATCGGTGCTCAGTATATAAAGTTCTATTACATTCAACTTATACATCATGGAAGTTGGCTTCTAGCATGAGGACATCATTACTCATTAGATGATTTCTCATCTCATATTTAGTATTAAGTATGCATTAACTTCAATACTTTCATTAGAGTGTTCATAGAGACTGGTCTCTTCATTTGCTTTACACTCTCATAGGTGAGTACATTTTGGTAACATTTACTTAGGCTCATTTGAGATTGCTCTAATCTTTCACATTAGCCTCTTATCATATTGTCACCTCATTATTAACTTTAACACATTTGCTTTTCATAATTACTCACCCCTTCACGTGAATGTTCATTTCATCATATGCCAATGCACTTGGCCATTTAGTGTGTTTCACACTCTTGCTTAACCTTTCTAGGGTTACATTATTTTATCACATACATCTTAGGCTCACCTACTTTTAAACGTATGCTAGACTTATGAGTCCACACATACAAGTCATGAGGCTTCATTCATAGTTTGTCTAAGTGATTCATGTTTACCCAAGATTATGTGGTACAAGACTTATGCATCTTGTAGATATGCCAAGATATTGATTTCGATCTTTAGAGGCAACATTCATTAAATATTTACTTAAGAATGACTTATGTGTCAATACGGAATTGGGCAAGGGAACCCGATTTCGAATCCTTGGATAACACTTAGTCTTATTTTAAACTTGATAATTGCATTTTTCAGATTTGGGGGACCCTAGTTCGATCCCCATCAACCCCATAATATTTCCTTTCTTTTTCTCCTCTCCTTTTTCGTTTAAGTCAAGGAGGTTGTGGGTTCAATCCCCCACAAGCTCTTTATTTTTCTTTTAATTTATCTCTTAACTTTCTCACCTATCCAAGAGGTTGTGGGTTAAATCCCCACTCTCCACATTTATTCTCCTTTATTTTCCTCCTAACTCTCTCATCCATTCAAGAGGTTGTGGGTTCAATTCCCACTCACCACATCTATTTTTCCTTGCATTTTTCTCACAAAATTTTTATGAAATTTTCATTTAGTGAGGTCATGGGTTCAATCCCCAATGACCTCACATTCAAAAATTTTTTTAAACGAAGTTCATTTTTTTTAAAAGTTGGCCGAGACTACAATTTCCAGCAGACTGGAAATTTAGTCTCTTCCAATCCATTTTTGTCTTAATCTTTTGTTGATTTTTTATGTAGCTTTCATGTAATGATGTATTGGGTTCAATCCTTAGTGATTTCACTTATTTTACATTCATTTTTCATTGCATTTTGTACCACTTTGTTTGGCTGAACCCAACCTACCAAATGCTGGAAATTTGTTCACTATTTTCAGCTTCTTTTTATCATCATTTTACGCTAATTCTTAAGGCATTTCGTGGATCATTTGGTCATATTTAAGTGTAATCTTTTTATGATTATATTCAGCCAAGAATTACCATTACATCCAGCAACATTACACCACTTTTACGCCTCATGATTTACACAAACATTCGCACATAAAATTCAACCATAAAAATATATCATTTTTCACATACTTTCGGTTGACATAACTTAAAATGCTTACAATTCCAAACACATAATCATGAACACATTATCACGAAAATCACACTTCATACTTAAACTAACAGTAAACATACCAACAACATGATCTCTAACCTACTTCACATTGAGATCAAAGGGACAAGGAGTTCGACAAGAACGGCAACAACCCTAGTTACAAGATTCGTTGAGTTCATGGGAAAGAAAATTCTCTTGGAGAAAGGAGTCCAGGAGAGAAACCCATACATGATTTTAACGTTGTTCAACACTTGAACTTGCTGCCCAAAACCCACCACCAATTCACGTCCACCAACAAATCTCACACCTTACCCGACTAGAAATTTCGTTAACTTTTCATTTTTTAGATTAACTTGTTCGTTTGTATTTTTGTAAGTTCTTCAAGTGTGAAGAACTTTTTGTTTTGTTTTATATTTTGTAAAGTAGAGAGAACACGTGAAGTTGAGAGAGAGGCAGACGTGAGAGATAGATAGATAGGCGTGAAAGAGAGAAGTGTGAGGTAGTGTCCCCTTAGAACTAGGACTTGTTGGCAAGACTTAGTCAAATTAATTAATTATTAATAATTAATAAATAAAATCTGATTTCCCTTTTTTTTTAAATCAGACATTAATTATTAATTTATTAAATTAATCTACCAATTTAAATAAAACAAATTAAATCATTGCTCCCACCAAGGTTCGAACACGGGTGGAGCAAGATTTTGCTAAAAGGGCAATTTCGGCCCTCTCTACCCAAAATGCCCCTCCACCTTATTAATTAAATAATTAATTACATATTTAGAGTAATTACGATACTACCCTTAGCCTAGAAAAAGTCCATTTTACCCCTAGATCCTCCAAACTTAAGATTTCCCCTTTTTAAGTCCGGTAAAGACTCATCCGAGTAAATCTTCATATTCGGAGCCCTACATGGATGGACCCAACCTTTCCTAGCTCAACTAACTCCCAAAGTTATTTGGCTTGGCTGTCAAAAGGGTTCAGAGGTCTGGTTCTACGTGCATCAATCCATGTGAACCCGGTCTAATTGTAGGCAATCTAGACACATTAAGCATTACTTAGCATATCCATTTTTAGGGTTGTTACATTATCCCCCCCTTAGGAACATTCGTTCCTGAATAACACTACTCCTTACTAGCAATAAGTAAGTCATCTATAGAACGTATGCATACATAGGTAATTCAATACTCCTCATTGGAGAATATCTGATTCACATATTAACATGATGGTGCACATCCTTGAAACCTACTAATAGCTTCACATTAATAGACTAAAGAACTCTTTCCTAAACTAGTCTCATCAAAGCATACAACATAAGTAAACATATAAGTCATACAAATCAGCAACCAACATGATGACTCAAACATATTAACCTCATACTAGTGCATAAACACCATACACAGTCAAATACATGAAAGACTAATTAAGGCTATGCAACCGAGACTTCACCAGAAGTGCCTTCCCCTGCACCCCTAGACTTGAGTGCGAATAATCGTTGCCTCCTTGGAGCCTCTTCACTTTGACCATTAGGCTGAACTCTCTCTTTCCCTTGTTCTTGACTTCTCCTATTCGGACAATCCTTCACCATGTGACCCAGTTTGCCACAACTGTAACAAGCGTTAGAGCCCATCATACACTCTCCTCCATGCAGTTTGCCACACTTCCTGCAAGGTGGCCTCTTCTGAGGTGTATTTACTTTATTATTTCTCTTAACTCTGAACTCGGAATCCCTATCATAGCGACCCTTGGATGAACTTGACTCCCCTTGGTGGGAGAGTACCTTCTTAAACCTTGGCTTATTTCTGATTTCAGTACTACTCTTCCTTGAAAAATTCTCTTCAGTTTGCCTTGATCTTTTCCCTGCCCTAGTGTGCTTCCTCTTCTGGCTTTCCTCCACTTGTTGGACATGGACCATAAGCCTGGAAAGGTCCAAGATGTCATGAAGCATAGCTTCCCTACACTCCTCCTCGAGATCCTCAGCAATCCCTGTCAAGAATCTACTCATCTCGTCTATGCTGTTAGACACAAGAGAAGTGGCATACCTGGATAATTTCACAAACTTCAGGGAATACTCCCTAACTGTCATCGATCCCTGTTTAAGGTTTATAAACTCCTCAACCATGGCCTCCCTCATCTCCCTGGGGAAGAATCTATCCAGGAAGTCTGTCTGAAACAGCTCCCACGTGACCGGAACTCCGCCCAAAGCTCGACTATCCTGCCACATCTTGCACCAAGACTGTGCAACATCCTTGAGATGATAGGAAGCCTTCTCATCCTTCTCAGTATCTGTGGCACCCATGGCCACCAATATCTTATGTACCTCATCCATAAACTCCTAGGGATCCTTTGAAGGCTTGGACCCTGTGAAAATTGGAGGATTCATCTTCGTAAAATCCCGTACTCTTTCTGCCATGCTACGTACGAGTGGGTTCTCCCGCTGAACATCCTGTCTGTTGGCCTGATGGCTTGAGACATCTGCCAGAGCGGTCCGCACCTCCGCATCAGTCAACACAGCTGGGTTAACTGGCATGGCCACTCCTTCAGCTGGAGCCTGGGGTGGAACTTGATTACCCCCAGCAGCTGCTCCTACTCTTCCCTGACCAGCGTTCCTTTTAGTGTTCATTTTCTGAAAACAAATAAGAATTGATGCTATACACGCTCATAAACCAAGAAATCAGACATTAGAGAAAGGCACGATAAGATCAGAAGAAGGGAATTTTTCCTACGCATCATGCAGACTCTAATTCAAGATAGTGGTGCACCTCACTACCATGACTTAGAAAGTAGTCAATGTGGTTGATATGAACTTATTATCCTCGGAATTTAACCTAGTGCTCTGATACCAACTTTGTCACGACCGGAGTCTAGACCAGACGAAACCGGCGTCGTTGACCTCTATAAATTCGCAGACAAGCCTACATACGTCATCGTTACTTCATCTAGGTTAATTTTTAGGGGAAAATTTGAACTTTTTGTTTTCTTATTTCATGTGAAACATATTATACTTAACATCATAGGCGTTCACAAATCAACCATCTAATATAGAAATAATCAAATGAAAGAAGTAGTTCATAATTGTATTAAACGTATTCTTGCCAAAACGACACCAATACAAAGTCTGAAATGAAAGGGGAAATGAAACACTAGTGGAACATGCTCCACTAGCTAAAGCCTACATCTAAGCTAAATAATAACAGTAGACATCCTCGAAAGCATGAGGGCCTACCAAATCCGAATGAAAGCTCAAAGTCCGGATAGCTGCAACGTCGTACTGTAAGCTCTAACGTCCACCTGCACCTGCACCTAAAAGTGGATATTTGTATGGGATTAGTACACACTTGTACTAAGTATAGGTATATGCAAGCACACACCAAGGACATGCATGAGTAAGAATAGCTCTTTCCTAACAACATGATTTATGGAAAATCAAGTCAGTGGACTTGCCAAATTTGAATTAGGAAAGTCAGTGGTCTTGCCAAATTTAGATTAGGAAAGTCAGTGGAATTGCCAAATTTGGATTAGGAAAGTCATGCCATAGAGTAACATGCATCATCATACTTATCATTTTGCAAGCAGCACATAACGTATTGCACATATCATATCACGTAGTTCATATCATTCTTTCATATGCCATAAGATCTTGGAATCATGGACTTGACATTAGGACTTCCCAAAATGAGAGCTCAACATATGGGACCTCAACTAGGGAGCCTTCTTCAGCAAACACAGAGTCTGCTTCGTTCGGTCATACGTACTTTATTTTTATTCATTCATATACTAGTGCAATCACCAGTCATACCTAGGATGAAGTTTAAGACTCTCATAGGGTTTGCTGTGCAATGACTAAGAATAACCTAGTGTCATTACTTGAGTCTAGCTCACCTCTTGATTATCCTATCCTAACACCTTTGGTATCATTCATTTCATTATATGCATTCGTTGAGGCTAGCCTCATTCTTTCTTTGGGAAATTTAACCTTAACCGACATAGATCATGTGAGCATCATGAAATCCAGTGTGTAATCCCCACACCGAAAAGAGGTGGAGTCACCGGCCAAAGTGAACCAAAACATGCTAGCGTATATAGGGAATCGAACCCTGCTAGATCCCTATATTGGCAGTATAGGTTCAAAGACTACAAGATATAAGGAGACCCATACCCGGCATGCCGGACAGTCTCATCTCATGAGAGTTACGTGAACCTCTGCCCTTCCCGAAGGATGGCATCACCGCTCATAGCTAGCCTATCGGTGCTCAGTATAAAGTTCCATTACATTAACTCATACATCATGGAAGCTGGCTTCTAGCATGAGAAATCATAGCTCATTAGATGATTTCTCATCTGATCATTAGTATTAAGTATGCATTAACTTCAATACTTTCATTAGAGTGTTCATAGAGACTGGTCTCTTCATTTGCTTTACACTCTCATAGGTGAGTACGTTTTGGTAACATTTACTTAGGCTCATTTAAGATTGCTCTCATCTTTCACATTAGCCTCTTATCATATTGTCACCTCATTCATTAACTTTAACACATTTGCTTTTCATAATTACTCACCCCTTCACGTGAATGTTCATTTCATCATATGCCAATGCACTTGGCCATTTAGTGTGTTTCACACTCTTGCTTAACCCTTCTAGGGTTACATTATTTTATCACATACATCTTAGGCTCACCTACTTTTAAACGTATGCTAGACTTATGAGTCAACACATACAAGTCATGAGGCTTCATTCATAGTTTGTCTAAGTGATTCATGTTTACCCAAGATTATGTGGTACAAGACTTATGCATCTTGTAGATATGCCAGGATATTGATTTCGATCTTTAGAGGCAGCATTCATTAAATATTTACTTACGTATGACTTATGTGTAAATACGGAATTGGGCAAAGGCACCCGATTTCGAATACCTTGGATAACACTTAATCTTATTTTAAACTTGATAATTGCATTTTTCAGATTTGGGGGACCCTAGTTCGATCCCCATCAACCCCATATTATTTCCTTTCTTTTTCTCCTCTCCTTTTTCGTTTAAGTCAAGGAGGTTGTGGGTTCAATCCTCCACAAGGTCATTATTTTTCTTTTAATTTATCTCTTAACTTTCACACCTATCCAAGAGGTTGTGGGTTAAATCCCCACTCTCCACATTTATTCTCCTTTATTTTTCTCCTAACTCTCTCATCCATTCAAGAGGTTGTGGGTTCAATTCCCACTCATCACATCTATTTTTCCTTGCATTTTTCTCACGAATTTTTTATGTAATTTTCATTTAGTGAGGTCATGGGTTTAATCCCCAATGACCTCACATTTTAAATTTTTTTTAAACGAAGTTCATTTTTTTTATAAGTTGGCCGAGACTACAATTTCTAGCAGGCTAGAAATTTAGTCTCTTCC
This sequence comes from Solanum lycopersicoides, assembly GCA_022817965.1. Classification (NCBI taxonomy): domain Eukaryota; kingdom Viridiplantae; phylum Streptophyta; class Magnoliopsida; order Solanales; family Solanaceae; genus Solanum; species Solanum lycopersicoides. The sequence goes on along the minus strand of CM040618.1, from coordinate 30,345,750 downwards.
AATCCATTTTTGTCTTAATATTTTGTTGATTTTTTTTGTAGCTTTCATGTAATGATGTCTTGGGTTCAATCCTTAGTGATTTCACTTATTTTACATTCATTTTTCATTGCATTTTGTACCACTTTGTTTGGCCGAACCCAACCTACCAAATGCTGGAAATTTGTTCACTATTTTTAGCTTCTTTTTATCATCATTCTTACGTTAATTCTTAAGTCATTTCGTGGATCATTTGGTGCATCTTTAAGTGTAATATTTTTATGATTATATTCAGCCAAGAATTACCATTACATCCAGCAACATTACACCATTTTTACACCTCATGATTTACACAAACATTCGAACATAAAATTCAACTGACATAACTTAACATGCTTACAATTCCAAACACATTATCATGAACACATTATCACGAAAATCACACTTCATACTTAAACTACAAGCAAACATACCAACAATATGATATCTAACCTACTTCACATTGAGATCAAAGGGATACTAGGGACAGGGAGTTCGACAAGAACGGGAACAACCCTAGTTACAAGATTCGTTGAGTTCATGGGAAAGAAAATTCTCTTGTAGAAAGGAATCCAGGAGAGAAACCCATACCTGATTTTAACGATGTTCAACACTTGAACTTGCTGCCCAAAACCCACCACCAATACACGTCCACACCTTACCCGACTAGAAATTTTGTTAACTTTTCGTTTCTTAGATTAGCTTGTTCGTTTGTATTTTTGTAAGTTCTTAAAGTGTGAAGAACTTTTGTTTTGTTTTCTGTTTTGTAAAGTAGAGAGAAAACGTGAAGTTGAGAGAGAGACAGACATGAGAGATAGATAGATAGGCGTGAAAGAGAGAAGTGAGGTAGTGTCCCCTTAGAACTAGGACTTATTTGCAAGACTTAGTCAAATTAATTAATAATTAATAATTAATAAATAAATTTGATTTTCTCTTTTTTTTAATCAACCATTAATTATTAATTTATTAAATTAATCTACCAATTTCAATAAAATAAATTAAATCATTGCTCCCACCCGGGTTCGAACCCGGGTGGAGCAAGATTTTGCTAAAAGGGCAATTTCGGCCCTCTCTACCCAAAATGCCCCTCCACCTTATTAATTAAATAATTAATTACATATTTAAGGTAATTACGATACTACCCTTAGCCTGGAAAAAGACTATTTTACCCCTAGACCCTCCAAACTTAAGATTTCCCCTTTTTAAGCCTGGTAAAGACTCATTCAAGAATATCTTCATATTCGGGAGCCCTACATGGATGGACCCAACCTTTCCTAGCTCAACTAACTCCCCAAGTTAGTTGGCTTGGCTGTCGCAAGGGTTCAGAGGTCTGGTTCTACACGCATCAATCTGTGTGAACTCGGTCTAATCGTAGGCATTCTAGACACATTAAGCATTACTTAGCATATCCATTTTTAGGGTTGTTACAAGGACGATGCCACTATCTTGCTATTTTATATTGTTTAATCTTAATGAAAATTTAATTCGTTCTCTTTCTTTGTTGACTTTGTATACGCCTATATGAGGTCTTTATTCTAATGAAGTATGGGATGAACCCAAGATGTTGTATTCGACTTAGATTGTTTAGTATGAGACGTATTCTAGACATTCTTATGAACCTATACTGTTATATTATATATGTGAAATAAAAGTAGAAGACTATGTAATCTTCTTATATGAGGAGTCTATATATACTCGCTAAATATATATTATGTGTAAGCGAGAGGTCTAAGTAAACCTCATTGTAGAAGAAAATTAATTTTTTTTAAATTTTCCACTAATTTAACCTACGAAATGTAATGACGAATGCTAATAGGTTAGTCTTAGTCCTCTTCGAGGACGACAACACCGGTTACTTCTAGTGGGTGCTCATCGTATGTGACTAAACCCATATGTCACCATGTTCAAACTTTCTCTCTAGTTAGGCCTTTTTTTTTGTAAATGGATACATCACATTATCCTTTGACTTTACATAGTAAATTATGATAATTCCACCAGAGTTATTTTCTAATGGTATCATGTCTATGTCCTATATGACGAGACTTTCCGGTATACATCATGCTCCATGCTCTACCTATTGTATCTTGACTATCAAATTGTATGTATGCCAATGCGAATGGTTTGTGTCATGACCCGAGTCTACATCCTGGACGTGGCCGGCACTCGAAGACTATTGTTGGTCCCCAAGCCAACCCTCATCCTGGTTGACTACAAGCAGAAGAATAACTTAAGCATTAAAAAGATTTAAAACAGAAAAAAATCATGAAATTGAAATACATATCTGTTACTCAAATGAAAATCGTGGAATAAAATAATGATTTCAACTCACCATATAATAGGCAACTGAAGTCTTCAAACATTTTATAAAATAAATGCGTAATACAAACTCCTCAACTATAATGATTATCACTGAAGCCTCTAATTGACAAGGATCTAAGTCGGGATAAGACCCACGATATCCTGACTAAACTGAAAAGTAAATGATATACTCCGGCAGCAAGGAGGCTCACCGTGGTTAAATCGAACTCTCGTATGTATCAAAGAAGCTCTTCGTGATGATCCTGAATACATGTGTCTGCGTCATCAACAGATGCAGGACAAATGGCTCAGTACGTGGAATGTAAGAGCATGTAAGGGGAATTCTAAAGCATAACATAAACTTGACCTTGATAAAAATAGAAACATAATTACCTTTTTTAAAACTCACTCAACTCAAGAAATACTCAAGGATAATCAAAACTACTCAAACTTACTCAACTCAGAAGTACTAAAAGTTAAGATACTCAACTCAGAGATAAGGTACTCAACTCAAAGATTAAATACTTAACTTCAAAGATATGATATTCGACTCTGGGTACTCAACTCATATTAAGCAAGAATACACGTGCATTATATAGAAATCTTTATAAAACATTAAAAGCAACATAGTTTATTAATGAAAATGCAATAACAAACACAACTTTACTTATATAATAAAGTAATATAATTTTTATGGGAGATTCTCTAACCAACAACCTTTACTTAAGAGCTATAGTGATGATACAACACTTTAACTCACGCTGCCAAGGATCATCCTATACCTTGCCATCAGTATAGGACCTAACATAACTTAGTGGATCCACTAGTATGTTGTGAAAATGATTCATCTAAAAAGTATGACGCTTTTCTACTCAAAGTGGTTACATGGTTTTATGGAGACGTGAGTTATCTGAACTAATGCTCGCCCCCAATTCGATGATCAAACCTAGTCCCAAAATATACTAGCTCATATGTTTAAAAAACATACTTATTCTGTGATTTGATATTAGTGCTCAAAAACATAGCTCAAAGGCTATCTTAGAAATCTCAGTTTTCCTTCTTGTTCATTGAAAAAGTTATTACTCTTTTCTGCAAACTAGCCGAAAGGTTCTTTGGAAATCTCAGTTTCCGTTCTTATTTAAATGTTAAAAAAATGTAGATCTCTTTGGGAATAATTATTTCCCATATACTTTTGAAGAAATGAACTTCAACTTTACACTTTCTCAACTCAGTGCTAAAGTCTATAAAAAGTGTTTGAAAACAATTTGAAAAAAGACTTCGTAAAACTGGGTTCATGTCGAGTTATAAACATGAATGACGCAATTCAAGGTTTTCAATAACTATGCATAGAACTCAATACTTAGAACTTAAAAATTCCAGAACTAAAGGAGTCTATGATACTACTCATCTCAAGAATGCTCGACTTGGAGGGTTCATGCTAAATTATGGGCATGAACTACATAACTCAAGGACTGAAGCTTGATTCATAGGGTTTATGTGAAATTATGGGCATGAACTACTAAAGATCGAATTGATCAGGTCATGTAGGAACAAGGTTAAAGGACTCAAGCTCGACTCATAGGGTTCGTGCAAAATTATGGACATGAACTACATAACTCAAGGACTCAAGCTTGATTCATAGGGTTTATGTGTAATTATGGGCATGAACTACTAAACCCAAGGACTTAATGTGTAATATGTAATAGTCACATGGTTAGGAGTTAATCTTAAAGAGGGCTTAGGAACTCGACACTTAAAGGTTTAGAACATAAATATACCACTTCTCTGAAATATGCTCAACTTACGAAGTTCATGTTGAATTATTGGCATGAAACAACTGGACTAGAAGGTCTACATAACTACATGGCACTCATGTATACGAATATTTGTATTCTTTGACTTAATTCCTCAAAACTTAGTTCAAATTGATAGTTGATCTCAAAGCATTCGGAATTGAACTCAAATACTTTCTTGAACTCTACTCTTTAACTTTCTCTTGAATGTGAATTATGAATTGAAGAGTTATGGTTTTTAATATGAAGGATCTCAATAACAATATATCAATTTGATAATTAGGAATATAACTTTTAAAATAAACATGAACTCATGAACTCAAATTCAACTTATCTCAACAATACTCAAATTTAGGGGTAGAATCCTAAATTATTGTTTTAGTGATCTGAAAGTAGATGTAGGGGGTGAGGACGAACTAGTCCAACACTTTAATAGACTTAGATACCTAGAAGAGCAAGATTCTTGAAGAATCTTGAAGATGAACTTGATTAGAAGCCTTGAAGCCCTAGCTTGAAGATAAACAATCAAGAAAACCTTTCTTGAGATTCTTGATTAGTTTATTTAAATCTCTATGACCAAAGATTATGATTTTCATTAGTGAACATGAACATCTTTTTGTTTTTAGACTTTTATTAGATAATTTCTTTAATTTAAAAAGACAACAACAACTATTTCTAATATTTTCGCGCCGGCTAATTCGTTACAGCACTGTATCGGTTACGAAACTAGTCATAATCTTTTACTCAAAAATTGGATTGATGCGAATTTGGTGGCGTTTGAAAGTAGATCAAATTACCTTTCATTGGATAGGTTATGGCACATATAATTCTTTATATTTTAAGAGATATGGTCGTTTAAAGTTGACCCAAGTAGAATCTTACATCAAAACTTAATACTTCCTCCGTTTAAAAAAGAATGACTTCCTTTCCTTTTTAGTCTGTTTAAAAAAGAATGACCTATTTCATTTTTTTATAATAACTTTCCACATGGAATTTTCAAGGCCACAAGATTAAAGGGTATTTTTGTACATTTGACGTAACTTTAATTTAAGAGCACATGATCAAAAGTCTTCTTTATTTTCTTAAACTGCTTGTCAAGTCAAACTAGATCATTCTTTGTGAAACAGGGAGTAAAACATCAAGAGCACATATCAAGAACTCATCAGTAAATTCAATCCTTAGATTTCAACAAATAAATTAAAGTAAATAAATCATGATTGGCGCGTGAGTGAACAAAACCAACACTATAAAAGCTTACATACCTCAAAGAACTAGGTTCTTGGCAAAATCTTGAATTTTTTGAACGAACGCTTTGGTCCTTTCCTCCTTTCTCCTTTTTTCTCTTCTTTTCTCATCTTGAACTCTCAACTAAAACCCTAGGTGTATATTAGGATTATTAAACTGAACCTAAAAGGATTAGACCCTTAAAACCTTAGTAAATACAAATTAAATCTGATTGGGTGAGGAAAAGACTAAAATACCCCTCACTATTTTCGGCTAACTTTCCTTAACTGGACAACCTAACTTCAAAAAGGTCATATCTCACTCATCTGAACTCGAAATTTAGCAAACTTGGTGGCGTTGGAAATAAAATCAATGATCTTTCGTATGATATCTTGTAGCACACCAAACTCATCTTGTTCTAGGAGTTATGGTAATTTCAAATTGACCCAAAACTCATACTTAGTTTAACCCTCCAAAATTTCAGATTTCGCTATTGCCAATTTAGTTTTTTTCGAACTCAAGGTGCTACATCTAGTGACCTTACCATTTAAGAAATTTTTAATTACTTTGTAAAATCTCACTCATTACGAAGAACAGTTCGAGTTTTAATTCAAAAATTTTCTGCGGTGTTACATTATCTCCTTCTTGGGATCATTCGAATGATGGGTTGACGGGATATGGAATGGGTTTCTCTTACTAAGGTCTTCTTCTAATGGTATGATCTTTCTATATTTAAGATAAACCCAAATCATTTAGTTCGAATTTTATACTTATCTATATGGATTTTTATCTCAAGTAATACTCTTTACCACCACATTCAAGCTTAGTACTCTAACAACTCCATGGATTCTTACTGACCAACATCTAAATAAATTCTAAAATATCTGACTTGATTTCTAGTCTTATCATCTTCCATTTATGTCTAAAGCTAGCACTTGAACTCTATGGGCCTATTCCACATCTCAAATTGGTGTATATTCTCTTTATGCTCCTTTTTACTATTGTGACTTAGCCACACTTCAATGCCCTTATCTAAAGGTTTGGATCTCTCACTTGTACCACTCATATTTCATTTAAAGTAAAATCTCAATTTCTATCCTACTTTATGTAAAGTCTACAAGGTCTAACCTCAAGACTAACATAATTACCCTCATGTTGTCATTATTTTGATCATGTCACTCATCTCAAATTCAAGTTTAATGTTTATTATTAAACCTGAATATTATTATGATTGCTCGCTTACTATACTATACCTCAATACTACTATGGAAATTTAGAAACATTTGTCCACTAGGACCTCATGAAAATTAGTCAATCCTTACTTCTAAGTGTGCATACTCAAATTACCATTACATTTTACTTCACAACTTAAGTACTACTTACTCACTTAATGCGCATTATCTCTCAAATAACTCTATCATACTCTAAATACCATACGGTTCTCCTTTCAAAGTTCATAAGCCTAGATTAGATCTTTCTCTTCATGAATACTCTTGCCTCTTCTATACATTCAACACTTACACTTGGTCATCTCTAACACAATGACACATTATCATAACCCCTTTTTAATTAAGGTATACTCTAACTCATATAGACTTGCAAAACTTACTCTACCTCTTATCATGAGCTCTTCACAACTCATCACTTCTTAGTCTACTTGTAAGGAAAAACTCCTCATTACTAACTTACTTGGTACATGACTATAATAACATAACTCTTAAAAACACTGTCTCCCTTTCTTAAATCACTACACTTCTACATACTTTCCTCTAATTTGGGTTCTTTAATGTCACTACTACAACTCATGATCTCGTAACTCATGCTACCTTTTGGGGTGAAAACAATACCGGAGCTCTAAATGTACTTCCTCATAAGGATCTCAAATAAAACAGAGCTTAGAGAAGAGATTACGATTCACTTTTTTTTGAACGCATGATTCATATGAACATGAAGGCATTAATATGAAACTCAACACTTAACTTACTATTGGGCTTCTCTCAAGCCCCTCTAAGGTCTTATGACTTTCTAAAGACTCTTTTTAAGAACAAATCATCCATAAAGGTCTTTACACTTTATTTTTCTATCACCTCTAATATGATGGTTAGTTGAATGAATATGAAAACGCGTAAGTTAGGATAAAATCTCTATGACATAACTCTATTGCACGATTAAGAGTATGAAAGAATGGAAACTTAACTTAAATATCTATAGTACCTCATCTATAGAAGTGGGGCCCTCACAACCATGAATAAGATGCTACTGACACAGCTTCATAGATACCCAAGGATACTTGAAATCTGAGCTATGATACCAAGTTTGTTATGACCCGAGTCTACACCCATGATGTGGAAGGCACTCGAAGACCATTGTGTGTCCCCAAGTGAACCCTCATCCTAGCTAACTACAAGCGAAAGACTAACTTAAGCATACATAAGCTTTAAAACAGAAAAAAAAATCATGAAACTGAATACAAATCTTTAACTCAAATGAAAATCTTTGAGTAAAATAATGTATTCAACTTGTCATATAATAGGTAACATAAGTCTTTAAAACATTTAATAAAATAAATGAATAATACAAACTCCTCAACTATAATGACTATCTATGAAGTCTCCAACTGACCATGATGGAAGTCGGGACAAGACCCATGACATCCTAACTATACATAAAAGCAGATGATATCCTCCAAAAGTAAGGTGTATCAAAGAAACTCTTGTTGATGATCCTGAATACCTGTATCTCCATCATCAAAAGATGCAGGCCAAATGGCTCAGTATGTGAAATGTACAAGCATGTAAGGGGAAGTCTAAAGCATAACATAAGCTTGAACTTGATAAAAATGGAAACATACTTACCTCTTGTCAAACTTACTCAACTGAAGGAATACTCAAGGATACTCAAAACTACTCAAATATACTCAACTCAGAAGTACTCAAAGATAAAATACTCAACTCAGAGATTACATACTTAACTTCAAAGATATGATGTTCGATTCTGGGTACTCAACTCAATATATATAAAGAATACAACTGCAATGTATAGAAATATTTATAAAACATTAAAAGCACCTTAGTTTGTTAATGAAAATGAAATAATAAACTCAACTTTACATATATAATAAACTAATCAAATTTATGTGGAAGATTCTCTAACGTACAAACATCACTTAAGAGCTCTAATGACGATACAACACTTTACCTCACACTGCTAAGAACGATCCTATACCTTGCCATCAGTATATGAACTAACTTAACTTAGTGGATCGACTAGTCTATTGTGAAAAAGATTCCTCTATAAAGTATTACCTTTTCTTCCCATGGTGGCTACATAGTTTTAGGGAGACCTAAGTTATCTGAACTGAGGTTCACCCCCAATTCAGTGCTCAATATTACTCCCAAAATATACTAGCTCATATGTCTTAAAAACATACTTCTTCTCTGATTTTAGATTAGTGCCTCAAAAAGTTAGCTCAAAGGCTATCTTGGAAATCTCAGTTTCCCTTCTTGCTCCATTTAGAAAGCTATTACTCTTTTCTGAAAAGTAGCCCGAAGGCTCTTTGTAAATCTTAGATTCCGTTCTTATTTAAATGTTAAAATATTTTAATCTCTTTGGGAATACTTAGTCCCAATATACTTTTGAAATAATGAACTTCAACTTTACTCTTTCTCAACTTACTGCTCAAGTCTTTAAAACAAGTTCTAAAAGAATTTGTAAAAAAACTTCTTAAAACAATGTTCAGGTCAAATTATGAACATGAACGGTTTGGTTCAAGGTTTTAAATAACCATGCATAGATTTCAACAGTTAGAACTCAAGGACTCAAGCTCGACTTAAAGGATTCATGCAGAATTATGGACATGAACTACTTAACTCAATGACTCAAGCTCGACTCATCGGGTTCATGCAAAATTATGAGCATGAACTACTTAACTCAAGGAATTAATGTGTAATATATAATATTCACATGGTTAGGAGTTAATTTTAAATAGGTACTAGGAACTCGACACTTAAGGGTTTAGAACTTGAAGATGCCACTATTTTGAAAGATGCTCAACTTACGAAGTTCATGTTGAATTATGGGCATCAAACAACTCTACTCGTAGGTCTACATAATTAACTGGAACTCATGTATATGACTCTTCTTATTCGTTGACTTACATCCTCAAAAATTATCTCAAATTGATAGTTGATCTCAAAGGATTCACAATTGAACTCAAAGACTATATTGAACTCTACTCTTTAACTCTCTCTCTTCAAAGTGAATCGTTAATTCAAGAGTTATGGTTTATAATATGAAGGATCTCAGTAACAATATAACAATTTGATAATTAGGAATTGAACTTTCAAAAGAAACATGAACTCAAGAACTCAAAATCAACTTATCTCAACAATACTAAAATTTAGGGGTAGAATCCTAAATTATTGTTTTACTGATCTGAAACTAGATGTAGGGTGCGAGGATGAACTAGTCCAACACTATGATAGACTTACATACCTACAAAAACAATATTATTGAAGAATCTTGAAGAAGATATGCATCACCTCAAACACCTTCTTCAGCTCTTCCACAAAGTTCTCCGGATCCTTTGTAGTGCTTAATCCACAAAAGCTTGGGGGGATTCATTCTCAAGAATTCCCGAATCCTCGATGTGTCCGCACCTTTTGTTCGATCTCCTCTCTTTTACCTGAGTTAGTCATCGCTTGGTTGAGCATTCGAATAGCCTCGCGGAAGTCAGGATTGGTAACTTCCCCTTGAGGTTGCACTTCGGGTACATAGGTACCTCCGGATCATCGACATTTCTTCTGGCTGGATGACCTATGGCTACCCTTCGTAGATGCATGATGATCTGAAACACGCGCAAGCACGAATCAGAAAGAAACTTTTAAGTGATAAACTCTAACACACGAAAAAGAAGACGAAAGAACTAAAGAAATTCCTAAATGTTTCAGCCTCTTACTCATAGATGTGGCGCGCTTCACACCGATGACGAGTACTCTACAGACACGACTTCTAGACTCCCTAGTAGTCTTGAACTCAATGATCTTATACCAGGTTTGTCATGCCTAGCGCCTACACCTTGACGTGGCTGGCACCCAATGAACATTGTTGGCCTTGAGCGAACCTTTGGCCTCACTTACTTAACTCAGCGAAAGACTTACTCAATGATAAAGAAGAACATTCTCATAAATAACATAAATTAATTGTCTTGGCCAAATGGCACTTTAGTCTCAAAATAAGATATCTGTAAATAAAGACACCGAATTTAACTAAATGACTCACTATCTGTCTGTGAAGCCTCTAAACATACTATGATGAATATTGGGACAAACCACACAATATTCTATGATGAAAAGAATGGAAACTAATAAGAAGGATCCTCCAGAATGCAATGAGGCTCACCACTGACTCTGAGAGCTCAGACTTGATCAACGTGGCGCTGGATGTTGATCGTGGTTACCTACGTCTACATCATAAGACAATGCAGGCAAACTGACATCAGTACATTGAATGTACGAGTATGCGAGTTGGAATTCTTACAACAACTTAACGTTGATAAGAATAATATGAAATTACACTGTCTCTACTCAACTCATGAATACTCAACTCAAAGCATATATATAAGGAAATTAAAACATATTCAATACACATAAAGCTTTGTAAAACAATAAAACAACTTAGTTTATTAAAGGAAATGTAATAAAAACTCAACTTTAATTGTATTTGAAAATAATACAGTTTTGTGGGAGATTCTCTAAGCGATAACCACCACTATGAGTCTAAGTGGTGATACACCATCTTTTCCACACTTTCAGAACTGCCCTTAACTTTGTCGTCGCATAGAACTCCTTAACTTAGTAGATTCACTAACTTAACGTACGTGATCATCAAAAAAGTATGACCTGTTAACACCCATTATGGCTATATTGTTTACATAGGGACTTGAGTTAATATGAACTTTAATTCCGATATTGGTGATCAATACTACCAAAATATACTTTAGCTCATGCTTTAAAATAACTTCTTTACTTTGGGTTGAGATAATTGATCAACACTTAGCTTTAAAACCTCTCTTGGAATCAATGTTCCGTTTTCTTATTGAAAACACTTTTGGGAAATCTTAGTTTCTTCTTAACTTAAATGTAAAAACATTAAAAAACATTCTAGGAAATACTTACTTCCCTTCTATATTTTGAGAAATGCACTCACCTCTTTACTTTTTTCTTGACTTGAAATTTTAATCTTAATCAACTCTTTAGGGAATACTTAGATCCCTTATACTTCTTTAAAGGAAAGACTTCAACTTTTTCTCTTTCTTTAACTCGAAACTTGAGCCTTAAAACGAAGTTAAAACGTTAAAATAACTTGGAAACTTTAAGAATTTTACTTTGACTTACTTTTTAGCCTTACGACTTAACTCTTAGCTTATTAGACTTTGATCTTAACTTTACTTGAATTGGATTATGGATTCAAGGTTCATGATTTCATGTTTATAGAGTGTTGGAATCGACTAGGAGTTTTAGTACATCCTTTCGGAGTACAGAAAGATGGGGAATGAACGGGGTCTCCAGGCGTCCTTGGTGCTCTAAGAAGCGTGGAGCGCCAGAGCCTGACTGACAACATCTGTCCTGAAGGGCTTTGGCTGGCGCGGCGCGCTAAAATGCGATAGACAGAGACTGTCCTGAGGGGTTATGGTTGGCGCGGCACCCCACGGCCTGTAAGACAGTTTTTTTTATCTTTTATGATCCCTCTTTCAACTCTAAACCTTTTAAATTTCCATGGATCTTTACCCAATTTATTAGGGTCACTAATAACTTCAAAACCCAATATATTAGACCCTAAAAACAACTTGTAAACATGGATCAAATCAACTAAAGGATTAACACTACTCAACCAACAAGAATTCAACCATTGTTCTTTAACAACTTCAAAGTCCATCATTCAAACTACTCATAATTTGCTGAATTAAACAAGTTGGTGTGTGGGTGAACTGACCCAACACAAAAAGATCTCACAAACCTTAATAGGTATCACCCCCGATAATTCCACTCGAATATTATGGCGTTCTTGATGCATTGTTGGTCTTTCCCGCTTCTCTTTCTTCTCTTCTCTTTTCTCCCAAGCCCTAAACATGAATAACTTTTCTTGAACTGAATTAAGGCTTAGTTTTAGCCCTAATAAACCTTTAAAACAAATTAGGAAATTGTTGGGTGAAAAGACCACTTTACCCTTACATTAATCCGAATTGGGACCTTCCCCAATCCAACAACCTAACTTATCATAGGTATATATCCATCATAAGATATCAAAAATGCGCAAACTTGACGCCGATGAAAATATCTCTCAAAGGACTTTCCAACCATATAAAGAACTGACTCTGAATCTATGTGAGTTAGAAGTTATGGCCGTCTGAAAATGACCAAAAACTCACTTTCATAACTTAGGATTTCTTTTTAGATTTTTTCATTCTTTCCAAAAATGATAAATTTTAGTTTCTTAGCAATTTATTGTCTATAACGAGTTATGAGATGTTACAATATCTCCCTCTTGGGAACATTCATCCTCGAATGAGGTTTAAATCACTATGTTAAGGATAGTAACATCTAGTCCAACACTTAACAATCAAACAACTAATAACAATCATGCTTACTCATAGTTCATAAAGTACTAAGAAGAGAATTAGTACCTGGATATGCATTCTCTTCGGATTCAAAGATATGTGGATATATCTTCTTCATATCCTCACACCTCCGTCGGTCCATACTTGAACTCTTTTTTAGCTGCCTTTTCTTCAATCATTCTATTACCATCGACGGACCTCATCGACGGTTCGTCAATGGCCTTACGGTCCGTCGATGGACTCCATTGCTCCACACTTAGAATCTTTTTCAACTCGGGTACTGGGACTACATTCTGTTAAATCCAACAGTTTGCCAGGACGGTCCGTCGATGAGTTGATGGACCGTAAACCCTTCCATAGCCCCAAACTTAGTTAGAATTCCCCGATCTTTCTTCAGCAACCTAAATCTTCAGTCGACGGTCACTATCTACGGACCGTCGATGGCTCCGTAGGTCACCACTTCTGCACTGATTTCAGCACAGTCTTCTACGTTTCTATTTTGGACAGCTTTCCTGCAAACAAAGATAAAAATACATTAAAACTACTACAAAGAGGCCTTCGACACACCCTAAACTTAAGGAAAAAGAATTGAAAGTACCGTAAAATCACGGTACATCAGCATCCGAAGTCGCTTCTTCAACAAATTGGTTCCTCCAAAGGACCTTGACTGACGAAACTTCCTTTGTTCTCAACTTGTGAACTTGCTGATCTAAAATATGAATCAGGATATCCTCTTATGATAGATATCCTTAACTCCAACATTTTCAGTTGGTACTATAAATGAAGGATCACCCAGGCACTTTTTCAACATGGAAATATGAAATCCCGAATGAAGCGCTGCTAACTCTTGTGGTAGCTCTAACTCAGAAGCTACATTGTCAATTGTCTTGGATTTTCTATAAGGTCCAATATACTCGGGGCTAAGTTTTTCCTTCTTACCAAACCTCATAACGCCCTTCATGGGTGAAACTTGTAGATATACCTAATCATCCACCTCAAACTCCAACGTCCTCCTCCTAACATCTGTGTAGGACTTTTGATGACTCAGTGCCATTTTCGATCTCTCTTGAATCACTTTCACCTTCTCCATGGCTTGGTGAATTGATCTTGTCCTATCAATCCTGCTTCACCAACTTCAAACCACCCAATAGGAAATCTTCATTTTCTCCCATAAAGAGCTTTATATGAAGCCATATGGATTCTCGAATGGTAACTCTTTTTCTAAGAGAATTCAATAATAGGTAGGTGATCATCCCAAGAATCAATCACACAATCTCTCAACATTTCTTCTAAATTGTGGATGGTACGCTATTCTTGTCCGTCCATTTGAGGATTAAGAGTAGTGCTTAAGTTCACCTTTGAACCTAAACCTTTTTGGAAAGAGCTCCAGATGTAAGCAGTAAATTGTGCATGTCTATCTGAAACAATGGAGACGGGAACTCCATAAAGTCTTACCACTTCTTGAATGTGCAGCTTAGCATAATCCTAGTGCGAATGCGTAGTCTTTACCGGCAAAAAGTGGGCTGATTTTGTCATTCTATTGACAATTACCCAAATATAATTATGCTGCCTGCGAGATATTGGCCAACCTGTGATAAAGTCCATATAAATCATCTCCCACGTCCATTCTAGAAGTTTTTTATTCTGAGCCAACTCTCTAGATTTTTGGTGCTCTACTTTCACATGCTAGTAATTCGGGCACTTGGCAGCAAACTCAACAATGTCCTTCTTCATACCATCCCACAAATATACCTCACTCAAATCGCGGTACATCTTGGTGGAACCCGATGAATGGAATATCTGGAGCTATGAGCCTTCTCTATGATCCTCTCTTGGAGTCCATCCAACACATAATCTACCTTTGTATTGCAGCAGACTATCTCCCCCTCATTCAAAAACCAATACTTTTTTTTATGAACATTTGCCTTCAAATCATGAAAAATGTGGTTTTGGTCTTGCTTTTATTTTGCCTTAGACACTATTGATGATTCAGCCCCATTAGTCACCACTATCCCTCCTTATGTCGAATCCATAAGTCTGACTCCCAAGCGTGCAAGTCTGTGCACATCCTTAGCTAACTCCCTCTTTTCTTCCTCAACATGGGCGGTACTCCCCTTGGATAACTAGTTTAAGGCATAAACAACCACATTATCCTTAACTAGGTGTTAAAGAATACTCATGTCATAATCCTTGAGTAGTTCTAACCACCTGCTTTGTCTTATATTGAAATTCTTTTAGGTGAACACATATTGTATGCTCTTGTTGTCAGTGAATATATCCACATGAATTGCGTAAAAATAGTAACGCCATATCTTAAAGGCGAAAACCACAACAGCCAATTCTAAGTCATGGTTGGGTATTTCTTCTCAT
The DNA here is from genome assembly GCA_022817965.1 of Solanum lycopersicoides. Lineage (NCBI taxonomy): Eukaryota > Viridiplantae > Streptophyta > Magnoliopsida > Solanales > Solanaceae > Solanum > Solanum lycopersicoides. The sequence continues at coordinate 30,330,432 of CM040618.1, read as the reverse complement.
GAACTTTCAACTATTTGGAGACGTAGTCTATGAACTTGCATTTTGCATTAACACACAGCCAAAACCAACTTTTGATACGTCACAGTACACCACAAGATCATGAGTACCCTCCGGTAAAGTCAAAATTGGAGATGTAGTAAACCTCTTTTTCAATTCGTGAAAGCTTTTATCACAAACTTCAGACCATTGAAACTTTACTGTCTTATGTGTCAAATTGATCAAGGGAGACGAGATAGATCAAATCCCCTCAACAAACCTTCTATAGTAGGCTGCTAAACCCAAGAAACTCTTAATATCGGTTGGAGACGTGGGTCTTGGCCAACTCTGAACTACTTTTATATTTTGGGTATCAACTCTAATCCCATTACTAGAAACTATGTGGCCCAAGAATGCCACTGACTTAAGCAAAAACTCACACTTGCAGAACTTTACATATAGCTCCTTTTCTTTCAACGTTTGAAATACTATTCTGAGGTGACTAGCATGATCTTCTTCATTCCTTCAATAGATTAGTATGGTTTCAATGAAGATGATAACTAAAATATCTAAGTAAGGCTTGAAGACTGTTCATAAGATCCATGAACGCTGCTAGTGCATTGGTCAACCAAAAGACATAACCAAAACTCATAATCCCCATATATGGATCTAAAGGGAGTCTTTGGAATGTTAAATTCTCTAACTCTTAACTGATCATAGACAGATCTGAGATCAATTTTTGAGAAACAGGTGGCACCCTAAAGTTGGATGAAAAGATTGTCTATCCTTGAAAGAGGATACTTATTCTTGATTGTAACCTCATTCAATTGGCGAAATTCTATACACATCATAAGGGAACCATCCTTCTTTCTCACAAACAAGACCGGAGTGCCCCAAGGTGATACACTTGGTCAAATAAAATCTTTATGTAACAGATCTTACAACTGCTCTTACAACTCTCTTAACACAGCTGGTGCCATTCTATATTGCGAAATAGTGATAGGACGAGTATCTAGAATGATATCTATCCCGAAGTGTATTTCTCTCTCAAGAGGGACTCCGGGTAGATCATAAGGGAAAACTTCTAGAAACTCTTTTACTATAGTAACTTAGTGAAGGGAAGGTACCTCCGCACTTGAGTCATTAACTCAGACTAAGTGATATATACACCCCTTTCAAATGAACTTCCTCGCGTTAAGGTACGAAATAAAATGACTCTTAGGCACTGTTGAACTAGTACTCCATTCTTTGACTGGCTCATTAGGAATTTGAAATTTGACAACTCGAGTTATATAGACTATCAATCCATAAAAGGCATTAAGTCAGTACATAGCTAGAATTACATCAAAATCTACTATGTCTAACTCTACTAGATCATCCATAGTGTTCTTGAGATTGACAGAAATAGGACAATCACAATAGACTCTTTCCGCTAGAATAGACTCTCCAACAGGGGTAGAAACATAGAAAGGTTCACAAAGTATTGCAGTAAGAATCTCAAACCGATTTGCAACATAAGGAGTTAGAAAACATAAACTTGCTCTTGGGTCTAGCAAAACATAAGCATCAAAGGTAAAACTTTTATCATACCTGTGACAACATCATGCGAGTTCTCTTGCTCTTGACGCCTAGTGATTGCATAGAAATAGTTTACCCCTCCGCCAGTACCAGAAGTGGCTCCTCTAGGTGCAGCTTTGACTGGTTGAGCAACTGATAAAGATTGAGTTATATTGCCCTGACTTCCACCACCTTGCTTATTCTTAGGGCACTCTCTCATGAACTGATCCTCTTCATCATAATTTAAGTAACGTCTCTGGCCTTTATGACATTTATATGGGTGGGTTCTACCACACTTAGCACATGCACAAGCCCAACTACCCCCCATGCCACGCTTCCTTTAGACTTTGCTGGCCTAGATCATTAGTTTTGTGAAATCTAGCCATTGTTGTCACCTCTGTATTTGGGAGCAGGTGCACTAGATGATGATGGTGCATGCCTCTTCTGTTTCAGAAATTGTGGCCAATTCGAACCACCTTTCTACTGCCCAGACTCATTCCCAGTCTGGGATTTCTTGTTCATGTACTCTTCTCTGTCCTTCAGCTTCTTCCCTTCAACTTGATGCACATAAACAATCAATCGGGATATTTACTAGATGCATGACTCAAGCCAACGACAAGTAAACTCAGTCTGCTCCTCTATCTTTAACTATCTTAGGAGCATAGCGAGACAATTGGGTGAAATTCAGCCCATACTTATGAACACACAAGGAGTCCTGTTTAAGAGTAAGGAACTCCAATACCTTTGCCTCCTTCATTTATCGGGGAAGAACCTCCCCAAGAAAGCCTCTTCGAAACAAGCCCATCTTGGATGTGGTGCATCCTCATATCTGCCCTTCTTCCACTGGTCGAACCAAGTCATGGCCACATTCATTAGTTGATATGCAACTAGATCAATCCTTTCAGTATCGACCACATGAATCACCTCAAACACCTTCTTACGCTCTTCCACTAAGTTCTCCAGATCCTCAATAGTAATTGAACTAGAAAAGCTTGAGGGATTAATCTTCAAGAATTCCCTAACCCTTGAAGTGTATGCCCTTCTTGTAGAGCTCCTCTTCGTTGCCTAACTTGGTAAGTCACCGCTTGGATAAATATCTGTATAGCCTCGTGGAACTCAGCATTGGTAACTTCCCCTTGAGGTTGCACTTCAGGTGCATTAGGTACCTACGGTTCTTCTACATTTCTTATGGCAGGGCGACCTGTAGATTATCTTCGTGGAGGCATGATGATCTGAAACACTCGCAAGCATGAATTAGAGGGAAACTTTTTTGAGATAAACCGTAATGCACGAAAAAAGAAGTTGAAGGAAGTGATGAAATTCCTTAATGTTGCAGCCTCCTACTCAAAGATATGGCGCGCTTCACATAGATGACTAGGACTCTACAAACACGACTTCATAGACTTTTTAAGACTTTTGAACACTATGCTCTGATACCAGGTTTGTCACGCCCCGAGCCTACACCCTGGACGTGGCAGGCACCCAATGACCATTGCTTCCATTGAGCGAACCCTTGGCCTGACTTAATTAAGTCAACTGAAGACTTACTCAATGATAAAACAACAACAATATCATAAATAACATAAATTAATTTTCTTGGCCAAAGTGGCATTAAGTATCAAAATAAGTTATCTAGAAATAAAGAGATCTAACTGAATTAAATGATTGACTATCAGTCTATGAAGCCCCTAATCATACTATGATGAATGTAGTAGCAAACCCCACAACATTCTATGATGAAGAGGCTGGAAATAAATAACAAGGATCCTCCGGAATGCAAGGAGGATCACCACTAACTTTAACTGCTCAAACTGGATCTACGAGGCGCTGCATGCTGATACTAGTTACCTGCGTCTGCATCATAACAGGATGCAGGCCAACTGGCATCAGTACATTGAATGTACGAGTATGCGAGTTGGATTGCTAACAACTACTAAAGCTTAATAAGAATAAAATGAATTTACCTTGGCTCTGCTCCGCTCATAAATAATCAACTCACTGCATATATAAGAAAATTAAAACATACGTGATACACATATAGCTTTGCAAAACAGTAAAACAACTTAGTTCATTAAAGGAAATGCAATAACAAACTCAAATTTAGTTGAATATGAAAATAATATAGTTTCGTGGGAGATTCTCTAACCGAAAACCACCACTATGAGCCTAAGTGGTGATACAACGTCTTACCCATGCTACCAGAATTGTCCTTTACTTTTCCGTCCCATAAAACTTCTTAACTTAGTGGATTCAGTAGCTTAACTTACGTGATCGTCTAAAAAGTATGTCCCTTTAACATCCTTGATGGATATATGGTTTACATGGTGACTTGAGTTAATATGAACTCTTATCCCCAAGTCGGTGTTCAATAATACTCCCAAAATATACTTTAACTCATGCTTTTAAAATAATTTCCTTTCTTTGGGATAAGATAATTTCTCAACACTTATCTTTAAAAGATCTCTTGGAATAAATGTTCTTTTTCTTGTTCACAACTCTTTCGGAAAATCTTAGATTCCTCTTACCTTAAATGTAAAAACATTTATAAACTTTCTAGGGAATACTTAGTTCCCTTATATTATTTGAGAAATGAACTGAACTCTTTACTCTTTGCTTGACTTGAAAATTTTCATCTTAATCAAATATTTTGGAAATACTTAGTTCTCTTATACTTTTTTGAAGGAAAGACTTCAACTTTTACTCTATTTTTAACTCAAAACTTGAGTCTTACAACGAAGTTAAAACGCTTAAATAAGACTCTTGAAAACTTTAAGAACTTTACTTTGAGTTACTTCAGATCCTTAAGACTAAACTCTTAGCTTCTTAGACTTTGATCTTAACTTTTCTTGAATTTTATTATAGATTCAAGGTTCATGATTTCATTTTTATGGATGATTTCATGATGTTTAGATATACCTTAGTCTTCTCGAATAGACTAGGAGTTTTAGGTTCATCACTTCAAAACTAGTACGAAAAGATTGGAAAAGAACGAGGTCTCCAGGCGTTCTAGGGATCTGGCTGGCGCCGCTTGCTAGAGCCTGATGGAAGGAGACTGTCCTAAGAGGCTCTGGTTGGAGCGGCGCCCCATGACATGATAGACGGGATTTTCGTCTTTTCTTTTGCATTTTTATACTCTTAACAGTTTAAACTTCTATGAATCTTCCCCCCCCCCAATCGCTTAGGATCACTAATAACCTTAATACCCAATAGATTAGACCCTAAAAACAACCCAAAAACATGAATCAAATCAACTAAAGGCATAACACAACTCAACCAACAAGAATTCAACCATTTTTCTTCAATAACATCAATGTTCATCATTCAAACTACTCAAAATTTGATAAATTGAACAAGTTGGTGTGTGTGTGAACTGATCACACAAAAAAAGATCTCTCATGCCTTAATAGGAATCACCTATGACAAAGTCAACTCAAAGATCTTGGCGTTCTTGATGAAATCTTGGTCTTTCCCCCTTCTCTTTCTTCTTTTCTCTTTTCTCCCAAGCCCTAAGCGTGAATACGTTTTCTAAAATAGAATTACGGCTTTGTTTTACACCTAATAAACCTTTAAAACAAATTGGGAAATAGTTGGGTGAAAATACCACTTTACATTTACTAAAATCCGGATTGGGACCTTCCCCAATCCAAAATGTCCAACTTCTGATAGGCGTATCTCCCTCATACGATATCAAAAATGTGTAAGATTGAAGGCATTGGAAATATCTCTTCAAGGAATTTCTAACCATACAAAGAACTGACTCTATCTCCTCCTGATCTAAAAGTTATGGTCGTATGAAAATGACCAAAAACTGATTTTCTTAACTTAAGAAATTTTCCATATTTTTCCTATTCTTTCCTAAAATGATAAATTTTAGTTTCTTAGCAATTTATTGTCTATTACGAGTTATAAGATGTTACAAATTGTCTATGACAAATTGCCCTTATACTTCACAACATGTAAACGTCAGGGTCACAAGGAGGAACAATGTAGACTGACTATGGAGATCGAAGCTGGATTGATCGATAAAAAAGTTAACGAAGAAAAGTTTGAAGGATATTAACGATCAATTTTGGATGAGAAAAAGAAAGTTCCTTCTCTTGAACAAACTAAAAAAAAGGTAACATTGCCAAATTTGTCAAACATCAATTCTGGAAAAAATAGTGTGCATAACCTTACCAATGAGAAACACGCTACAACAACTAGTCAAGAAAGAGTTACCACACCACGTATCCTGCTTTTGACTGCAATATTTGGGCTTAAAGAAGATATTGGAACGCTGACTAGTATGATAAACGAGAAACTTGGTGCGACTGCAATGGGTTCTTCCGCTCCTATACATATTGATGTTGAGGCACAAAATAATGCATATAATAACTCTAGGGAGACGATTGTTAGATCACAAGTTTCTACATGACAGTTATCAACTAGATTTGTGAATGATGGAGAGTTGGATTCTCCTAATGCAATTGTGGTTAGTAAATCAAAGAAAGATCAAGCAAATGAAGGCATATCTACCGCAGAATAGATATATGTAAATAAAAAGACTCAACTAAACTAAATGACTAACTATCCATCTATGAAGCCTCTAAACATACTATGATGAATGTCAGGACAAACCCCGCAACATTTTATGATGAAAAGACTGGAAAGCAATAACAAGGATCCTCCAGAATACACCGAGACTCACCACTGACATTGAGTTCTCAAACTGGATCAACGAGGCATTGGATGTTGATCATGGTTACCTGCGTCTGCATCATAAGACCATGCAGTCCCACTGCATCAGTACATTGAATGTATCAGTATGTGGGTTGGAATGCTAACAACCAGTTAAGCTTGATAAGAATAAGATGAACTTACCTTGTCTTTGCTTAACTCATGAATACTCTACTTAATGCATATATATAAGTAAATTAAAACATATGTGATACACATAAAGCTTTGTAAAATAGTAAAAATACTTAGTTCATTAAAGGAAATGAAATAACAAACTCAACTTTACTTGTATATGAAAATAATATAGTTCTGTGGGATATTCTCTAACCGACAACCACCACTATGAGCCTAAGTATTGATAAAAAGTCTTGCCCACTCTACAAGAGTGGTCATATACTTTGTCGTCCCATAGAAATCCTTAAATTAGTGGATCCATTAGCTTAACCTAAGTGATCATCTATAAAGTATGACACGTTAAAAGCCATGATAGCTAGATGATTTACATGGGTTCTTGAGTTGATGTGAACTCTTATCCCCACATTGATGATCAATACTACTCCCAATATATACTTTATCTCATGCTTTTAAAATAACTTCCTTTATTTGGGTTGCGATAATTGCTCAACACTTAGCTTTAAGTGCTCTCTTTGAATATATGTTCCCCTTTCTTGTTAAAAATCTTTTGGGAAATCTTTGTTTCTCTTAACTTAAATGTAAAAACATTTATAAACTCTCTAGAGAGTACTTAGTTCCCCTATATCTTTTGAGAAATGAACTCAACTCTTTACTCTTTTCTTGACTTGAAATTTTTGATCTTAATCAACTATTTAGGGAATACTTAGTTCTCTTATACTTCTTTGAAGAAAAGACTTCAACTTTTACTCTTTCTTTAACTCGAAACTTTATCCTTAAAACAAAGTTAAAACGCTTAAATAAGACTCTTGGAACTTTAGAACATTACTTTGACTAAGTTCTTAACCTTAAGACTTAAATCTTAGCTTCTTAGACTTTGATCTTAACTTTTCTTGAATTGGATTATGGATTCAAGGTTCATGATTTCATGTTTATGGATGATTTCTTTATGTTAAGATGTACCATTGAGTATTGGAATCGAATAGTAGTTTTAGGCACATCTCTTCAGAACTAGTATGAAAAAATGGGGAAATAATAGGGTCTCGAGGCGTCCTTGATTATCTAAAAGGCGTGGAGCCCCAGAGCCTAATGGACAACATCTCTCCTGAGGGGCTCTGACTGCTGCATCACGCCAAAGCCTGACGGATACAAACTGTCCTCAGGGGCTCTTGTTGGCGCGGAGCCCCACGGCCTGTCAGACATGATTTTCTTCTTCTCTTCTCTATTTTTCAACTCGAAACATTTTAAACATCCATGGATCTTTCCGTCAATCTCTTAGGATCACTAATAAACTCAATAACCAATAGATTATGCCCTAAAAACAACACAGGAATATTAATCAAATCAACTAAAGGCATAACACAACTCAACCAAGAAGAATTTAATCATTGTTCTTCAAGAACTTCAATGTTCATCATTCAGACTACTCAAAATTTGCTGAATTGAACAAGTTTGTGTGTGGGTGAACTAACCAAACACAAAAATATCTCACATACCTTAATAGATATCACACAAGATGAATTCCACTCGAAGATCTTGTCGTTCTTCATGAATTCTTGGTCTTCCCCCTTCTTCTTCTTCTTCTCTTCTCTTTTCTCAAAATACATAAGCGTGAATAACTATTCTAACACTGAGTTAAGGCATAGTTTTACCCCTAATAATCCTTTAAAACAAATTAGGAAATAGCTGGTTCAAAAGGCCACATTACCCTTTCGAAAATCCGATTAGGACCTTCCCCAATCAAAATGCCCATCTTCTGATTTGCATATCTCCCTTATTCGATATAAAAAACACGTAAACTTGACGGCGTTGGAAAGATAACTTCAAAGGCTTTACAACCATATAAAGACTGACCTTTACTACTCCTGATCTAGAAGTTATGGTCGTTTGAGAATGACCAAAAACTCATTTTCTTAACTTTTCAAATTTTCCAGATATTTTCTATTCTTTCCAACAATGATAGATTTTATTTTCTTAGAATGTTTTTGGATATTACGAGTTATGAGATGTTACAAATTGTCTATGACAAATTGCCCTCGTACTGCACAACATGTAAACATCAGGGTCACTAGGAGGAAGAATGTAGACTAAATATGGAGATCAAAGGTGGATTAATTGACGAAAAAAAATTAACAGAGAAAAGTTTGAAGGAGTTTTGCTATCAATTCTGGATGAGAAAAAGAAAGTTTTTCTCTTGAACAAACTAGAAAAGAGGTAAAATTACAAAATTCGTCTAACATCAATTCTGGAAAAAATAGTGGGGATAACCTTAACAAGGAGAAACACACTACAAGAACTAGTCAATGCAGTTGTGGTTACTAAATCAAATAAATATGAAGCCAAACAAGGCTCCTCTACTGCAGAAAAACCTTGTAACAACCCTAAAAATGAATAGGATCAAGACTTAGGGTGTCAAAAATGCTTGCGATTAGAACAAGGTTCACACGGATTGATACGCGTAGAACCAGACCTCAGAACCCTTACTACGACCAAGCCAACTAATCTTGGGGAGTTATTTGAGCTTGGAAAGGTTGGAATCAACCAAGTAAGGCTCTCGAAAATGAATATTTAATCGAAGGAGTCTTTACCGGACTTAAAAAGAAGAAATCTTAAGTTTTGAGGGTCTAGGGGTAAAACGGTCTTTTACCAGACTAAGGGTAATATCGTAATTACCCTAAATATATAATTAATTAATTATTTAATAAGATGGAGGATCAATTTTGGGAGAGAGAGCCGAAATTGAGCTCTTGGAGTAGAGTCTTGCCCCACCCGGGTTCGAACCTATGTGGAAGCAATGATTTAAATTGCTTTTATTTAAGGTTAATAAATTAATTTAATTAATTAATATTTATTAGATGATTTAATAAAAAGTAAAATCATATTTTATTAAGTTAATTAAATCCTATTTTGACTAAGTCTTGAATTTAGTCTCCTAATCCTAATAACTCACTCTCCCTCACGTTTCTCAACTCTCTCTCACGTTATCAATCTCTCTCTCTCTCACGTTATTCTGCCAAACACAACAACAACCAGAACAAAATACATCAAGAGTTCTTCACACTTGAAGAACTCACAAGAATTTTTAAGTAAGAGACAAAGTAATCAAAACGTCAAGGCTAAGAGAGGTTCCTCGAGTAGGGTGTACGTTGAAGTGAATTGGGCGTGGTTTGGAGGAGTTTTCGGGCAGCAGCTTCACACTTGAATAACGCAAAAAGGTATGGGTTTCTCTCCTGGAATTCTTTCTCCAAGAGTACTTTCCTTCGAACGTTTCTCAAACTCTTGAAATTAAGGTTGTTCCCCTTCGTATGTCCTTGTCCTTAGCTCCCAAACGAATTCGTAGGATGGGTATGTTGTGCTGCTAGATTTAGGCATGATTGACGTATTTATATTAAATGTGAACATGTTTTATGTGCGGGAAATCACGATAATGATCATCAAAATGTGACCGGAAAAGTTGATGTATATGCGTGTATGGGGCAGTGTTTAAGTCACTGTTTTGGGGTGTATAAGTTGCGTATTTATTGTGTATTTTATGTGTGTAATGGGTGTATAATGTGATATTCATTATAATAAAGTATAGTGGATTGAATAACCATCTTTTACCTATCTAAACTTATAAAAAATAATGCACCTAAGAATGGTTGAAGAAGGACTAAAATTTTCCAGATTTGTGCACTAATTAATAATGTAAATTCTGGGTTTTTAAAAAGGGAATAAATAAGTGAGGTCAATGGGAATTGAACCCATGACCTCACATGTTGAGAAGGCTGGAAAAAAAAAGGGAAAAATGTGAATGAGCTAAGGGGAATCGAACCCCTTAGCTACTGGTTTCATGAGGCAAAGAAAAAGGAAAACGGGGGATGGGGGATTCGATCCTGGCTCCTGTCTTCGCGAAAAAATAATAATAAGGGAAATGGGGCTGGGGGGAATCGAACTCGTGATCTGTGGGGGAGAAGAAGGAGAAAATCAATTAAACAAATAAATGGGAGGCGTGGGATTCGAACCCACGACCTCCAGGTACGCGCGAAAGAGGAGAAAATAAGAAAAAGAAAAACGCGAGGCGTGGGAATCGAACCCACGACCTCAAGGCTGAAGGAAGAAGCAAAATTAAATAAGAAATTAGAGAGGCTGTGGGGGTTCAAACCCACCACCTCATAGCCTCAGCGAAATTAAAATGTAAATAAGGAGTCTGTGGGGGTTCGAACCCACAACCTCCCTATTCCAGCGAGAATTAAAGGAAAAATCAAAGAGGCTGTGGGGGTTTGAACCCACAACCTCTTGGTTTGGGCGAAAATAAGTAATGAAACCTTAATGAAAAATAAAAAGAGGTTGTGGGGGTTCGAACCCACAACCCTTCGGCCATCTTAAGGGAAAAATTAAATAGAAAATTAATCCTTCAATATTAATGTTGAGATTTAATTTAGAGTTCTAATGTTATGAATATTAGAAATAAAATCAATGAAAAATATAAATGATATCCAAGTGACTCAAACATGGGTTTCCTTGCCCACTCTTCCGTATTGATACATAAGTCATACGTGAATAAAATATCCAAGAATAATGACATCTACTTAGATCAAAATTAAGATCTTGGCATATATACACGATACATAAGTCTTGTACTACATAATCTTAGGAAAGTAAGAATCACTTAACGAACTATGAATGAAGCCCCATGGCTTGTGTGTATAGACACATAAGTCTAACATACGTTCAAAAATAAGTGAATGTAAGATGTATGTAATGAAATGATGAACCCTAGGAGGGTAAGTATGAGTGTAAGATACACTAATTGGCCAAGTACATTGGCATATGATGAGATAAACGATAAAATGACGAAATGAACATTCACATAATAAAAGGTGAGTAACTAAGAAAAGCAAAGGTGCTAATGATGAAGAATGTGGTGACAACATGATATGAGGCTAATGAAAATGATGAGAGCAATCTCAAATGAGCCTAAATAAATGTTACCAATATGTACTCACCAATGAGAGTGTAAGATAATGAAGAGACCAGTCTCCACGAACACTCTAATGAAAGTATTGAGCTTAACACACTTAATACTAATTATGAGATGAGAAATCATCTAATAAGCTATGATGTCCTCATACTAGAAGCCAACTTCCATGACGTATGAGATGAATGTAATGGAACTTTATACTGAGCACCGATAGGCTAGTCATGAGCGGTGATGCCTTCTTTCGGGAAGGGAGAAGGTTCACGTAACTCTCATGAGATGAGACTGTTCGGCTTGCCGGGTATGGGTCTCCATACATCTCCATGTCTTTGAACCTATACTGGCAATATAGGGATCTGGCGGGGTTAAATTCCCATGTACGCTAGCATGTTATTGGATCACTTTGGCCGGTGATTCCACCTCTTTTCGGTGTGGGGGAGACACTGGATTTCATGATGCTCACATGATCTATGTCGGTTAAAGTTAAAGTTCCCAATGAATGGATGAGGCCAGCCTCAGATGAAGTACATAATGAAATGAATGATACCAAAGGTGCTAGGATAGGATAATCAAGAGGTGAGCTAGACTCAGGTAATGACATTAGGTTATTCTTGATCATTGCACAGCAAGCCCAATGAAAGTCATAAACTACACCCTAGGTATAGCTGGTGTTCACACTGGCTTATGAATGAAATGAAATGAAGTACGTATGAATGAATAAAGCAGACTCTGTGTTTGCTAATGAAGACTCCCTAGTTGAGGTCCCATATGTTGAGACCTCATTTTGGAAAGTCTTAATGTCAAGTCCATGATTTTAAGGTCTCATGGCATATGAATGAATGATATAAAAGAAGCTATGTGTTACATGTTATGTGCTATGATATGTCCTATATGAAGATGTTATGTGTTGTGTGCAATACGATATTTATAATGATGCATGTTACTCTCATGGCATGACCTTCCTAACCCAATTTGGAAAGTTCACTAACTTTCCTAATCTCAATTTGGCAAGTCCACTGACTTGACTTCCAAAAATCATGTTGTTAGGAAAGAGCTATTTTTTCTCATGCATGTCCGTGGTGTGTGCTTGCATATACCCATACTTAGTACAAGTGTATACTAACCCTATACATCTATACTATTTTAGGTGCAGGTACAGGTGGGCGATAGAGCTACAAGATCATTGTTGCAGCTATCCGGACGTCAACATTCATCCGGAGTTTGATAGGTCCTCATGCTTTGAGGATGCTATTGTTTTACATTCTAGCTTAGTTTTAGAGTTGAGATAGTGGAGCATGTTCCACTAGCGTTTCTTTCCTATTTTTATTTAGACTTTGTATTGGTGCCATTTTGGCAATTATAAACTTAATACTTATTGATCTATTTCTTTCCGTTGCTTATCTCTTAATGTTAGATGGTTGATGGTGAACAATTATGAAATATTAAGAATGTTTAAAAAGTATGTTAACGAACAAAAAGTTTCAAATTTTCCGCTAAAATTAACATAAATGAAGTATGAATGACGTAAGTACGCTTGTCTGCGACCTCTGAGAGGTCAACGATGCCGGTCTCGTCTGGGGTCTAGATTCCAGTCGTGACAAAGTTGGTATCAGAGCCAGGTTAAATTACGAAAATAATAAGTTCACATCAACCACATTGAGTAGTTTCTAAGTCATGGTAGTGAAGTGTACCACTATCTTGAATTAGAGACTGCATGATGCGTAGGAAAATTTCCCTTCTTCTGATCTTATCGTGCTTTTACGAATGTCTAATTTCTTGGTGTTATGAGCGTATCTAACATCAATTTTTGTTGTTTTCAGAGAATGAACCCTAGGAGGGCTATTGGTCAGAGGAGAGGAGGAGCAGTTGCTGGGGGCAACCGAGTTCCACCGCAGGCTCCAGCTGAAGGAGTGGCTGTACCAGTTAACCCAGCTGGGTTGAATGATGCTGAGGTGAGGGCATCTCTGGCTCAGATGGCACAGGCCATTACTATGCAGGCCCAGGCTATGACTACCCAAGTCAACCGGCAGGATGTTCAGAGGGATTTCACGAGGATGAATCCTCCTATTTTCACAGGGTCTAGGACTGTAGAGGATCCCCAGGAGTTTGTGGATGAGGTGCATAAGATCCTGGTGGCTATGGGGGCCACTGATATTGAGAAGGCTTAGATGGCTTCCTATCAGCTCAAGGATGTTGCAAAGACTTGGTGCAAGATGTGGCAAGATAGTCGTGTCTTAGGTAGAGTGCCAGTCACATGGGAGCTGTTCAAGACAACATTTCTGGAGAGATTCTTCCCCAGAGAGATGAGGGAGGCCAAGGTTGAGGAATTAATCAACCTTAAACAAGGATCTATGACAGTCACGGAGTATTCCCTGAAGTTTGTTAAGCTGTCAAGGTATGTTATTTTCCCTAGTATTTAATAGCAAGAATGAGGAGAATACTGAACTTTGTTGAAATCATCCAGGTATGCTACTTCCCTGGTTTCTAACAGCAGGGATGAGACGATCAGGTTCCTCACAAGAATCAATGGAGACCTGGAGGAGGAGTGTCGATCTGCGATGGTCCATGATAATATGGATTTTTCCAAGTTGATGGTGCATGTCCAGCAGGTAGAGAACAGCCGCAGAAAGAGAGGTGTTTGTGATTCTAGGAGGCCTAGGCCTCAAGATCAGGCAAGTCCCAGTCATGGAGGCCACAGGAACAACTTTGGCGTCCGTGAGCAGCCAAGGTTCAAAAAGGGGCAACAGAGTTCTGGGAATTCTAATCATCAGAGGAGTGCTACACCTAGAGGAGGCAGACCTGAGCCCAAGAAGGGCAATGGAGGTGAGGTGCAGCGTCCTAAGAAGAATTGTGCTAAGTGTGGCCAAGCTCACAGTGGAGAGTGCAGATAGGGCACTAATGCCTGCTTCGGTTGTGGTAAGAGTGGACACATGGTCAGAGACTGTCCACAGAACAGAGGTCAGGATGGAGGTAATACTCAGCCTAGGCCTAATCCACAGGGCGCAGCAGCAGCCGAGTCTCCTAAGAGGAACAGGTTCTATGCCCTGAAGGGCAGGGAGGAGCAGGAGAAGTCCGCTGATGTGGTCACAAGTATGCTGCAAGTGTTCTCAACTTCTGTTTATGCTTTACTTGATCCAAGGTCTACACTTTCCTTTGTAACTCCTCTGCTTGCTCTTACTTTTGAGATATTGCCTGAAGTTCTACATGATCCTATAGTGGTTAGTACACCTTTAGGAGAGAATGTAAGAACTGATAGAGTATACAAGGATTGCCCAATAGTTGTGAGTGGTAAAACTATGTGTGCAAACTTAGTTGAGTTACCCATGCATGATTTTGATGTTATTCTTGGCATGGATTGGCTTCACAGTTGTTATGCTTGCTTGGACTGTCGTAGTAGAGTGGTGAGATTTCGCTTTCCTAATGAAGAAGAGTTAGTCTGGGAGGGGTACAATTTGAGTCATCCTAATCCCTTGATTTCTAACCTTAAGGCCAATAAAATGATGTCCAAGGGGTTATTGTGTCAACTTGTGAGTGTTAATGATTTAGATCATCACATTCCTTCCATAGACTCAGTGCCTGTAGTGAATGAGTTCTTTGATGTGTTTCCTAATGATTTGCCTGGAGTCCCTCCCCTTCGAGAGATTGACTTTGTTATTAATTTAGAACCCAATACTAAACCAATCTCAATTCCTCTTTACAGAATGGCTCCAGCTGAACTTAAAGAGTTGAAGCTGCAGTTAAAAGATCTCACTGACAAGGGTTTCATTCAGCTGAGCATATCCCCTTGGGGCGCTCCAGTGTTGTTTATAAAGAAGAAAGATGGAACCCTTAGAATGTGTATCGATTATCGGCAGCTCAACAAAGTCACTATAAAGAATAAGTATCCACTCCCCAGAATAGAGGATTTGTTCGATCAGCTCCAAGGGTCTAGTTTCTTCTCTAAGATTGATCTTCGTTCCAGCCAGGTAAAATTTCCAATTTAGCCCTTTAGGGTTAGGATGATATATCCAAAGACAGCCTTTCGTACCCGCTATGGTCACTATGAGTTTCTAGTCATGTCATTTGGTCTCACGAATACCCTGCTGCATTATGGATCTCATGAACAGGGTCTTCCGTGAATACTCTCTTTTCGTCATAGTATTCATTGATGACATTCTCATCTACTCTAAGACAGGAAGAGTATGAAACAACATTTGAGACTAACCTTGCAGGTACTTAGACAACATCAGTTGTATGCAAATTAGCAAATGTGAATTCTGGCGGAGATCAGTGACCTTCCTGGGTCATGTTGTGTCGATCAGGGCGTGGAGGTGGATCCCAAGAAGACTGAGGCTGTGAAAAACTGGCCAAAGCCTCTTATCCCACTGACATCCGTAGCTTTTTGGGATTGGTGGTTAATACGCAGGTTTGTGGAGGGCTTTTCTTCATTCGATGCCCCATTGACAGCTTTGACTAAGAAGAAAGCCAAGTTTGAATGGACGGAGACTTGTGAGAAGAGTTTCCAGGAGCTCAAGGACAGACTAACTTCAGCCCCGGTGCTTACTTTGCCTAAGTGTGGTGAGAATTACACTGTTTATTGTGATGCATCTAGGGTTGGTTTGGGTTGTGTTCTTATGCAGGTTGGTAAGGTGATAGCCTATGCGTCCAGACAGCTCAAGGTTCATGAGAAGAATTATCCCACTCATGACCTGGAGTTGGCAGCTGTGGTGTTTGCACTGAAGCTGTGGAGGCATTATATGTATGGAGTGCATGTGGATGTGTTCACAGACCATAAGAGTCTCCAGAACATGTTCACACAGAGGGAGTTGAATCTACGTCAGCGGACATGGTTGGAGCTGTTGAAGGATTATGACATGAATGTCACTACCATCCAGGTAAGCTAATGTTGTAGCTGATGCTTTGAGCAGGATGAGCATGGAAGTACAACCCACGTTGAGGATGAGAAGAAGGAGCTGGTGAAAGATGTACACAGACTGGCCAACTGGGTGTGATTGGTTGACTCTACTAGTGGGGATGTTTCAGTTCATCCTAGTTCTGAATCATCCTTGGTAGTTGAAGTCAAGCAGGGTCAGCATCTAGATCCTGTGTTGATGGAGCTGAAGGACTCAGTGCTGATGAAGATGAATGAGTCTTTCGCTTTGGGAGGTGATGGCATACTTAGGTATCAGGACAGGCTTGTGTACCAGATGTGGATGATTTGCGGACCAGGATTGTTGCAGAGGCCCATGGTTCCAGATATTCCATACATCCAGGTTCTACCAAGATGTATCATGATCTTAAGCAGATTTATTGGTGGGATGGCATGAAGAAGAACATTGCAGAATATGTGGCCAAGTGTCCTAATTATCAGTAGGTTAAGGCAGAGCATCTTAAGCCTGGTGGCTTGACTCAGATTATTGAGGTTCCGACTTGGAAGTGGGAGGCCATTAATATGGATTTCGTGGTTGGTCTTCCGAGGACTAGGAGGCAGCATGACTCCATATGGGTTATTGTGGACAGATTGACTAAGTTTTCCAATTTTATCCCTATGAAGTCTACTTACAGAGCCGAGGATTATGCGAGACTCTACATTGATGAGATTGTGAGATGGCATGGGATTCCCTTGTCTATTATTTCAGATAGAGGAGCTCAGTATACTTTACATTTCTGGATATCTTTCCAGAAGAGCTTGGGCACGCAGGTAAAGCTTAGCACTGCCTTTCATCCTCAGACAGATGGGCAGGCAGAGCGCACCATTCAGACATTGGAGGACATGTTGAGAGCGTGTGTGATTGACTTCAGAGGTAACTGGGATGACCATCTGCCTTTGATAGAGTTCTCGTATAATAATAGCTATCACTCCAGCATTGAGATGGCACCGTTGGAGGCACTGTATGGTAGGAGGTGTAGATCTCCAGTTGGGTGGTTCCAGGTTGGAGAGTCATCCATTTTGGGTCCGGAGATCATTCATGAGGCCTTAGAGAAGGTCAGAGTGATTAGGGACAGGTTGACTACTGCTTACAGTCGGCAGAAGTCATATGCTGATAACAGAAAACGGCCCTTAGAGTTTGATGTTGGTAACCAGGTTTACTTGAAAATATCACCTATGAAAGGGGTGATGAGATTTCGTAGAAAAGGGAAGCTGAGTCCGAGGTATGTGGGGCCATATGAGATCCTACAGCGTGTGGGTGAGGTGGCCTATGAGTTAGCATTGCCTGCGGAGCTAGCTTCTGTTCATCCAGTCTTTCATGTCTCTATGTTGAAGAAGTGCCTAGGTGATCCAGCATCAATCTTACCTGTTGAAGGTTTGGGGGTTGGTGAAGACTTGTCTTATGAGGAGGTACCTGTTGAGATCTTAGACATACAGGTCAAGCGGCTGAGGAACAAAGAGATTTCCACAGTGAAGGTATTGTGGAGAAATCATCTTGTTGAGGGTGTTACGTGGTAGGCTGAGGCCGACATGAGAGCCCGCTACCCTCACCTTTTCAGCTTTTGAGGTTAGACTTCCTACTCTTAAACCTATGTTTCCTTATCTCTCCGTATTTTGTTACTATTGATTGACTGTGTATAGTGATTTTATTATGATCTGATTGGCATTACGATGTGAAGTGGTAGTGTCATTCGGGGATGAATTTTCCTAAGGGGGGGATAATGTAACAACCCTAAAATGAATAGGATCAAGACTTAGGGTGTCAAGAATGCTTGCGATTAGAACAAGGTTCACACGGATTGATACGCGTAGAACCATACCTCAGAACCCTTACTACGACTAAGCCAACTAATCTTGGGGAGTTAGTTGAGCTTGGAAAGGCTGGAATCAACCAAGTAAGGCTTTCGAAAATGAATATTTAATCGAAGGAGTCTTTACCGGACTTAAAAAGAATAAATCTTATGTTTTGAGGGTCTAGGGGTAAAACGGTCTTTTACCAGGCTAAGGGTAATATCGTAATTATCCTAAATATATAATTAATTAATTATTTAATAAGATGGAGGGGCAATTTTGTGAGAGAGAGCCGAAATTGAGCTCTTGGAGTAGAGTCTTGCCCCACCCGGGTTCGAACCTAGGTGGAAGCAATGATTTAAATTGCTTTTATTTAAGGTTAAGAAATTAATTTAATTAATTAATATTTATTAGCTGATTTAATAAAAAGGAAATCAGATTTTTATTAAGTTAATTAAATCCTATTTTGACTAAGTCTTGAATTTATTCTCCTAATCCTAATAACTCACTCTCCCTCACGTTTCTCAACTCTTTCTCACGTTCTCAATCTCTCTCTCTCACGTTATTCTGCCAAACACAACAAAAACCAGAACAAAATACATCAAGAGTTCTTCACACTTGAAGAACTTACAAGAATTTTTAAGTAAGAGACAAAGTAATCAAAACGTCAAGGCTAAGAGAGGTTAGTCGAGTAGGGTGTACGTTGAAGTGAATTGGGCGTGGTTTGGAGGAGTTTTCGGGCAGCAGCTTCACACTTGAATAACGTAAAAAGGTATGGGTATCTCTCCTGGAATTCTTTCTCCAAGAGTACTTTCCTTCGAACGTTTCTCAAACTCTTGAAACTAAGGTTGTTCCCCTTCGTATGTCCTTGTCCTTAGCTCCCAAACGAATTCGTAGGATGGGTATGTTGTGCTGCTAGATTTAGGCATGATTGACGTATTTATATTAAATGTGAACATGTTTTATGTGCGGAAAATCACGATAATGATCATCAAAATGTGACCGGAAAAGTTGATGTATATGCGTGTATGGAGCAGTGTTTAAGTCACTGTTTTGGGGTGTATAAGTTGCGTATTTATTGTGTATTTTATGTGTGTAATGGGTGTACAATGTGATGTTCATTATAATGAAGTATAGTGGATTGAATAACCATCTTTTAGCTATCTAAAGTTATAAAAAAAATGCACCTAAGAATGGTTGAAGAAGGACTAAATTTTCCAGATTTGTGCACTAATTAATAATGTAAATTCTGGGTTTTTAAAAAGGGGAATAAATAAGTGAGGTCAATGGGAATTGAACCCATGACCTCACATGTTTAGAAGGCTGAAAAAAAAAGGGAAAAACGTGAAGTAGCTAAGGGGAATCGAACCCCTTAGCTACTGGTGGCATGAGGCAAAGAAAAAGGAAAACGGGGGCTGGGGGATTCGATCCTGGCTCCTGTCTTCGCGAAAAAATAATAATAAGGGAAATGGGGCTGGGGGGAATCGAACTCGCGATCTGTGGGGGAGAATAAGGAGAAAATCAATTAAACAAATAAATGGGAGGCGTGGGATTCGAACCCACGACCTCCAGGTACGCGCGAAAGAGGATAAAATAAGAAAAAGAAAAACGCGAGGCGTGGGAATCGAACCCACGACCTCAAGGCTGAAGGAAGAAGCAAAATTAAATAAGAAATTAGAGAGGCTGTGGGGGTTCGAACCCACCACCTAACAGCCTCAGCGAAATTAAAATGTAAATAAGGAGGTTGTGGGGGTTCGAACCCACAACCTCCCTATTCCAGCGAGAATTAAAGGAAAAATCAAAGAGGCTGTGGGGGTTTGAACCCACAACCTCTTGGTTTGGGCGAAAATGAGTAATGAAACCTTAATGAAAAATAAAAAGAGGTTGTGGGGGTTCGAACCCACAACCCTTCGGCCATCTTAAGGGAAAAATTAAATAGAAAATTAATCCTTCAATATTAATGTTGAGATTTAATTTAGAGTTCTAATGTTATGAATATTAGAAATAAAATCAATGAAAAATATAAATGATATCAAAGTGACTCAAACTTGGGTTTCCTTGCCCACTCTTCCGTATTGATACATAAGTCATACGTGAATAAAATATCTAAGAATAATGCCATCTACTTAGATCAAAATTAAGATCTTGGCATATATACAAGATACATAAGTCTTGTACTACATAATCTTAGGAAAGTAAGAATCACTTAACGAACTATGAATGAAGCCCCATGGCTTGTGTGTATAGACACATAAGTCTAACATACGTTCAAAAATAAGTGAATGTAAGATGTATGTAATGAAATGATGAACCCTAGGACGGTAAGTATGAGTGTAATATACACTAAGTGTCCAAGTACATTGGCATATGATGAGATAAACGATAAAATGACGAAATGAACATTCACATAATAAGAGGTGAGTAACTAAGAAAAGCAAAGGTGCTAATGATGAAGAATGTGGTGACAACATGATATGAGGCTAAAAAAAATGATGAGAGCAATCTCATATGAGACTAAATAAATGTTACCAATACATAGTCCCCAATGAGAGTGTAAGATAATGAAGAGACCAGTCTCCACGAACACTCTAATGAAAGTATTAAGCTTAACACACTTAATACTAATTATGAGATGAGAATTCATCTAATGAGCTATGATGTCCTCATACTAGAAGCCAACTTCCATGACGTATGAGATGATTGTAATGGAACTTTATACTAACCACCGATAGGCTAGTTATGAGCGGTGATGCCTTCTTTCGGGAAGGGCGAAGGTTCACATAACTCTCATGAGATGAGACTGTCCGGCATGCCGGGTATGGGTCTCCATACATCTCCTAGTCTTTGAACCTATACTGCCAATATAGGGATCTGGCGGGGTTAAATTCCCATGTACGCTAGCATGTTATTGGATCACTTTGGCCGGTGATTCCACCTCTTTTCGGTGTGAGGGAGACACTGGATTTTATGATGCTCACATGATCTATGTCGGTTAAAGTTAAAGTTCCCAATGAATGGATGAGGCCAGCCTCAGATGAAGCAATAATGAAATGAATGATACCAAAGGTGCTAGGATAGGACAATCAAGAGGTGAGCAAGACTCAGGTAATGACATTAGGTTATTCTTGATCATTGCACAGCAAGCCTGATGAAAGTCTTAAACTACACCCTAGGTATAGCTGCTGTTCACACTGGCTTATGAATAAAATGAAATGAAGTACGTATGAATGAATGAAGTAAACTCTGTGTTTGCTAATGAAGACTCCCTAGTTGAGGTCCCATATGTTAAGCCCTCATTTTGGAAAGTCTTAATGTCAAGTTCATGATTCCAAGGTCTCATGGCATATGAATGAATGATATGAAAGAAGCTATGTGTTACATGTTATGTGCTATGATATGTGCTATATGAAGATGTTATGTGTTGTATGCAATATGATATTTATAATGATGCATGTTACTCTCATGGCATGACCTTCCTAACCCAATTTGGAAAGTTCACTAACTTACCTAATCTCAATTTGGCAAGTCCACTGACTTGACTTCCAAAAATCATGTTGTTAGGAA
The DNA here is from genome assembly GCA_022817965.1 of Solanum lycopersicoides. NCBI lineage: Eukaryota > Viridiplantae > Streptophyta > Magnoliopsida > Solanales > Solanaceae > Solanum > Solanum lycopersicoides. Next base: position 30,308,827 of record CM040618.1, on the reverse strand, counting down.
AGAGCTATTCTTTCTCATGCATGTCCGTGGTGTGTTCTTGCATATACCCATACTTAGTACAAGTGTGTACTAACCCTATACATCTATACTATTTTAGGTGCAGGTATAGGTGGGCGATAGAGCTACAGGATCATTGTTGCAGCTATCCGGACGTCAGCATTCATTAGGAGTTTGGTAGGTCCTAATGCTTTCGAGGATGCTACTATTTTACATTCTAGCTTAGTTTTAGAGTTGAGCTAGTGGAGCATGTTCCACTAGCGTTTTTTTCCTGTTTTTATTCAGACTTTGTATTGGTGCCATTTTGGCAATTATATACTTAATACTTATTGATCTATTTCTTTCAGTTGCTTATCTCTTAATGTTAGATGGTTGATGGTGAACAATTATGAAATGTTAAGAATGTTTAACAAGTATGTTAAGGAACAAAAAGTTTCAAATTTTCCGCTAAAATTAACCTAAATGAAGTATGAATGACGTAAGTAGGCTTGTCTGCGACTTCTGAGAGGTCAACGACGCCGGTCTCGTCTGGGGTTTAGATCCCAGTCGTGACAAACCTAGTAATCAATGGACTTTGGTCTCACATAAAAAAAACTGTGGACTTAAAATCCTTAAATAGTCACATGTTGCACAAAAAAGAAATTCTACACCAGTTGAGCTTGATAGAAGTAATATTGTTGTTGAATATACTCAGTTTGGTGTGTTACGAGATAAGAATTTTTGACAATATGAAGGGCTACATGGTAAAACTGAATTATCTGCTTAATCATGGAATACTTTAGACTTGGAAAAGCCGATTGAGCAAAAACATAAGTTGTAAGAACGCTGCCATAATGATCATACTGATCAACAAGCTCTTGTGACACATGAAAAGGATTCCATTGTAACAGAGGAGATAGATGACAAAGAAATCAATCCAAATTCACCTGCCTTGTTTATTTTGAATCAAGAGATGGCTACAACCGATTTAAATGAAGCTACAGAAAAACAAGGGGAAACGAGTGCTTCAAAATGGGAAGATTTCATACCCCTTCACTTAGTAGGAGTAAGTTAAGCCCTCAAGAACTCGACTTTATTCCTACAAGTAAGAAAAATGCATATATGGCAGTCTTAGATACTTCATCTAAATTGATTTTTAGACAAATTTGAAGAAGACGATAAGAAAAAAGTACTTCAAATTACTTTAGACGGGCAAACTATCTTTTTTAGTTCATAGTTATCAAATGAAGTTTGAGTTGGATAATTAATCTTTATTCCTGGATTTTATATGCATTACTAAAGCATCCTAATTTTTAATATCATCATAGTGAGGATTATAAACTCGGTGATGATCATCGAATACCAAGTTTTCTTTAGTTCTTATTTTCTCCATGCTTCTTAATTAGTAGAGACTTGTTTTCTCATTAGGAATAGTAAGGTAAGACCTAGCCCCCCTTGCTTGTACTTATCCCTGTTAATATCTTTTTATTTTCAATAAAAAGCCGTTAGAAGCTCTGACTAGTGGTATAAAAAAATCTATTCACAAATCTGCAAAATAGTAATTCATTTGCTATAGATAATTAACGATTAAAAAAAGATTTTAACATATGTAAGGAAAAAACAACCAAGAGTAACATTACATAAAGTTTACAAAATAAAATGCTTACTTGAGCACTTGATGAATACATATACTTGCATTTATAAGAAGATAATTTATGCAGAAAGCTATTTGAAATTTCATATCCTAGCAAATTAAGTGCAAGTTTGTCTGTCTTTTTTTTTATTAATAAAAGCAAACATTTATAACATTTGTCTAGCATCTTCCTAAGAAAAACTAAAATAGCCAAAATGTAATCCAAAGAAATTGTAGCTGGTTTATTGCAATCAAAGGGGTGTCGGGATCTTCTGAACCTGCAAAACATTTGCAATAGGGCCCTGAATCAACTTGAAGCGACAAGTTTCACCATTAGCTATCTTGTTATATTTTCGAAATGCATTCCATCCCCCTTTTATGATAACCATACTCCTATTATACTCTATATCCACTTCCTATTCTACTCCTTCATTAACAAGCCTCATATTCTTCATGTTGATTATGTATGTACTTTGGGCCAATCTCAACGGGATAGTCTAATAAACATATTCATCAAACAAACATGATCATTATATTTTCAGAAAAAATAGTTAGTATGTAATGTAATGAAAAACTAGAAATTTGAAGACACAAAGTAAAAACTATTAAACCATACCATATAAGTAGCATGTGCCTTTTTTTTAACCATTTCAAAATACGGATTGTCACCATTTATGTTCACCAAGTTGTGTCGACTTCTATAAATCTTTGGATTAACTTGTTAACTTCTACTGTTAGATTCTCCAACCTCCTTATCTGCAACAACTTGATATAAGTATTACAACTAGTACGATATAAGTCCTACCGAAATGTTATGGAATATTTAAGACCGCAAGTTTAAAAAGTGTAATGGCAATATATATTAATGTCATTACAGGCACTTTTCATGAAATATATGTCCAAAGGCAATGTATACATGACTACTGAATGGATTCACTTTAATAGCTAATAAACCAGTTAAGATTCTTACTTACCTTGCTCAATTACATTAGCATTAGCTTGAAGGTTAACTAGAATATCTTCCTCAATTACATTAGCATTAGCTTGGAGAACAGGAATAAATTCCTCTTCTTCATCAGGTTCAATATCTTGATGTATCTAATATTCAATTTTTGTTGTACTATGATCATATATAGCGACATCAAAGTGAGAACACGGTATGTATGTGAACATCAATAAGCTACTGACACTTATTGAGTAATCGGCACAGAAATCATTCCATCCTTTGGCTAGCCAAATTTGGCCTTAAGACTTTTCCACTTCAACATCCCATGCTTTTCCATAGGGAGCCTCAAGAAACACGGGGTTTAACATGTTTTTGCAATATCTTTTTGCAAATGCTACTGGAATCCTCCGTGTGCAAAAGAAAATTGAATTTAGTTTCATACAACATAATTAGTTATAGGGCAAAATCAATAATTAACAAGGACTAAAATTACAATACCAAAAAAAAGAATTGTGAAACTGTTAGCAAAAAAAAAAATGAACTTACGAGACGGCATAATTCATCTAAGGAATTAATGATTTGGATAAACTTAGGGTTTTTGGTAAAAGAGTTTACCATGATCGACGGTAGGATGGGAAATTGTTGAAGAACTTGTTTACTATATATAGGACTGTGATTCACGAGGACAATGCAATGCTTGTCTCACGGGGATTGTATTGTAAATCTCAATCACATGATTCCTGTGATGAGTACTATATATTGCTTTGTGTTTGAATGAATTTCCCTTTTTTCTTTTTCTTTCTTTTTGACTTCTATTTAAGACTGGTTCTTCTAACCCTATTAATATCACTTATTTACACTCTTTAACTAGTGAAATTTGCCGCGTGACGCGATTCTCGAATCATCTTTTTTTAGTATAGTGAAATAAATTTAAGTGAATTATTTTAAAGGTATATGTAGTGTATGAGCATTTTTCTTAACAAACCTATACTACACTCCCCTTGGCCCTTGTGAGTTGGTTTTTCTTTTGCCTAGTTTTGTCACACACCAAGGAGGAACTAAGAAAAAGTCCGTAATGGATATACCTTTCAACTCTCATGTCTTAAGTATGAGAGATTACTTTCGTTTCATTAATTTTGTTTGCTTCCCAAGATAAGGCGTTCTGATTATCATACTATGTTTCAATTTCAATGATAGTGATACAAGGTTAAAAACAATAAAATTAAAACACTAGCTAAAAGAAGTGTGGAATTATTTATCCACTAGTACAACAATAAATCTTCTTTATTTTAGGTTAATAATTTAAACCGAACAGTAATATCGATAGACCTACTTTGAACGATACTTTTGAGATGAATGCTCCTTTAGTCTAGCATAGTAAATCAGGTATTTCATCAACTAAAATAAGAAAGAGAGGCACAGAGACCCAGATATATATTATCCCAAAAATAAACAAACATAAGACATACTAGCTAAATAAAATATAAATAGGAGTTTAAAGTAGGAAACTAAACAAGTGATCAAGAAATCTTAAATACATTCAGTACAAGGAAATATGGTGACATTGAACAAAAGTTTGGGTTTACAAGTCCATTCAAAGACACAAACATCGCCAACTTTTAGGTTGTTATTAAGCACAAACTCCTTCCAACCAGTATTGACCTTCGTGTTTGCTATTCTAAGAGTGCATTTTTGAGTCCATTGTGTTGTTCATTTTGTATTCCTAAGATATTTAGAACAAAGCTTTGAAGATCATGTTAAGACACAACAAAGTTTGAGAACATTTTATCTATTCTAATTCATCTATGGACTGCCTAGGGTAATGTATTGTCGGCATTGGAACTATTTCTTGAAGAATTCATGATAAACCCTTTTGCCCTAACCCTGGGTTATGAATTGAAGTTAATTGGGATAGTGATGATGTAATTGATCTAGTTTTGTTATTAATTACTATTGAATGATCTTACTAAACCTATTATTGGATGAAATTGGTTGGTTGATGGTAAGACCATATTAATGGCTTTTGAAGGAGATTGGGTAAGTCTTTGTTATCCTAAGCCTTTACTTCAATTGTGATGGTTTGTACTTGGTGATGAAATTTAATTGAAGTATGTTTTGTAATTGGATTAAGTAGCTGTGGTATGATGATGCAATTGAAATGTATTGATTATGTGATTGTGAGATTATGCTTAAGATGAAATGATGTAAGGTTGGTTATGAAGTACCTATATGCCTTACTATGATACGATGATGTTAATGTGCTAATATCACATATGAGGATTGTATTGAAAGGATGTTCTCATGCAATTCATATTGATCTAATGACTATGACTATATAAGGAGCTATTCTCCTATGACCTAAACGAAGCTATGATTGTTAAAGAAAGACAGTTCAAAAAGGGACTTATCTTAGCACCGAGTGAACTTGACAATGAGAGGTGTTGACTTTCCGTGTAGGAAGATTCACCCTATAGTTTCATTTGAGGTGTTGACTCCCCTATGAGGGACACTCACCCTATGGATTCTCATGGGATGAGGGCTCCAATTGCAAATAGGCATGTAGAGGGTTCAATACATGTCTCCTACTTCTTTAACTATGTTGCCACCATAGGAATACTAGCTAGTGGATCCACCTTAGACGCTAGGTATATGTTTGGTTCTACTTTGGCCTGTGACCACCTTTTTTCGGTGCAAGTTTTTACAACACCGGATTCTACACATAGATCTTGTGGTGTATGTCGGTTAAGGCAAGTGTTCTCAAAAGTAAAATAAAGTAATGATGTGAACACTAACATGGATGACTTAAGGGGTTGACTTAGTCTAGGTAGGGGTATCGGCTTTACCTAGGCATTTAACAAGTTGTCTTTGAGGGAATTAAGTCCTAGAAGGTTGTTCTTATGATCTTATAAGGTGAATATTATGCATATGTGGACTTTACATGTTGATGATCCTATGTGATGTTAGTTTCATTTGTGAACATGCTATTGGTCTATATTGCAAAATATGATGATGACTACTATTGATGCTATGTTATGTAGGTTATAGGGCATTGCTTGGTGTGCACTTGTAGGCTAAAGGGTGGGTTATGAGTAAAGGTCTTGATTATGTGATGATGTTATGAACTCTATTCATATTGACTTGACTATTACTTGTTGAGGTTTGTCTTGTGTGGTACACGGGGTTGACTTATGTATTATGTAATTGTTCGTCTATAAGGGTTCATGATTGTGCATAAGGTTTTTCAAAGTACTTTAGCATGGTTTTGAACAAATGTCCTCTTTAGAATGATTTCAATTGTTTTATGTGCATATACTCATACTTAGTACAAGTGTGTACTAACCCATATTTTATGTTTACTACAAATGTAGGATTCGGCCGTTGAGCTTATAGAAGACCTTTGAATACTACTTTGATATCTCCCAAGTGTTTGGTAGGTCCCCACTTTTCGAGGACGATGCCACTATCTTGCTATTTGATATTGTTTAATCTTAATGACAATTTAGTTCATTCTCTTTCTTTGTTGACTTTGTATATGCCTATATGAGGATTTTATTGTAATGAAGTTTGGGTTGAACCAAAGATGTTGTATTCGACTTAGATGGTTTAATATGAGACTATTCTAGGCATTCTTATGAACCTATATTGCTATATTATGTATGTGAAATAAAAGTAGAAGACTATGTAATCTTCTTATATGAGGAGTCTATTTATACTCGCTAAATGTATATTATGTGTAGGTGAGAGGTCTAAGTAAACCTCATTGTAGAAAAAAATTAAAAAGATTTAAATTTTCTTCTAATTTAACCTATGAAATGTAGTGACGAATGCTAAGAGGTTAGTCTTAGTCCTTTTCAAGGACGACGACACCGGTTACTTCTAGGGGGTGCTCCTCGTATGTGACTAAACCCATATGACACCATGTTCAAAATTTATCTCTAGTTAGGACTTTTTTTGTAAGTGGATGCGTATTATTATCCTTTGAGTTTACATAGTAAATTATTATAATTCCACTAGAGAGTAGTTTTCTAATGGTATCATGTCTATGTCCTATATGACGAGACTTTCCGTTATACATCATGTTCCATGATCAACCTATTGTATCTTGACTATCAAAGTGTATGCATATCAATGCCAACGGTTTGTGTCACGACCCGAGTCTACACCTTGGACGTGGACGGCACTCGAACACCATTGTTGGTCCCCAAGACAACCGTTATCCTGGTTTACTACAAACGGAAGACTAACTTAAGCATACAAAAGCTTTAAAACAAAAAATATCATGAAATTGAAGTACAAATCTTTTACTCAAATGAAAATCATTGAATAAAATAATTATTTCAACTCACCATATAATAGACAACTTAAGTCTTTAAAACATTTAGTAAAATAAATGAGTAATACAAACTCCTCAACTATAATGACTATCTGTGAAGGCTCTAACAGACAAGGATCGAAGTATGGACAAGACCTACGACATCCTGACTATACAGAAAAGTAAATGATATCCTCCGACAGCAAGGAGGCTCACCGTAGCTAACTCAAATTCTCGTATGTATCAATGAAGCTCTTCTTGATGATCCTGAATACATGTGTCTGCACCATCAATAGATGCAGGCCAAATGGATCAGTACGTGGAATGTATGAGACTGTAAGGGGAATTCTAAAGCATAACATAAACTTGAACTTGATAAAAATGGAAACATACTTACCTTTTTTAAAACTTAGTCAACTCAAGGAGTACTCAAAGGATACTCAAAACTACTCAAACATACTCAACTCAGAAGTACTAAAAGTTATGATACTAAACTCATAGATTAGATACTCAACTCAAAGATTAGATACTTAACTTCAAAGATATGATGTTCGGCTCTGGGTACTCAACTCATATTAAGCAAGAATACACATGCAAAATATAAAAATCTTTATAAAACATTAAAATCAACTTAGTTTGTTAATGAAAATGCAATAACAAACACAACTTTACTTATATAATAAAGTAGTATAATTTCTATGGGAGATTCTCTAACCAACAACCTTTACTTAAGAGTTATAGTTATGATACAACACTTTACCTCACGCTATCAAGGATCATCCTATACCTTGCCATCAGTATAGGACCTTACATAACTTAGTTGATCCACTATTATATTGTGAAAATGATTCATGTAAGAAGTATGACCATTTTCTACCCATAGTGGTTACATGGTTTTATGGAGTCATGATTTATCTGAACTGATACTCTCCCCAATTCGATGCTCAAAACTAGTCCCAAAATATACAAAATCATATTTTTTTAAAAGCATACTTCTTCTGTGATTTGAGATTTGTGCTAAAAAACATAGCTCAAAGGCTATCTTAGAAATCTCAGTATCCCTTCTTGCTTAATTGAGAAAGTTATTACTCTTTTCTGCAAACTAGCCCAAAGACTCTTTGGAAATCTCAGTTTCCGGTCTTATTTAAATATTAAAACAATTTAGATCTCTTTGGGAATAATTAGTTCTCATATACTTTTGAACAAATGAACGTATACTTTACTATTTCTCAACTCAGTGCTCAATTCTTTATTTGTAAAAAGAATTCTTAAAGCAGGGTTCATGTCAAGTTATGAACATGAATGACTAAATTCAAGGTTTTCAATAACCATGCATAGAAATCAATACTTAGAACTTAACAATTCCAGAACTCAAGGATTCAATGATACTACTCATCTCAAGAATGCTCGAGTCGGAGGGTTTATGCAGAATTATGGGCATGAACTACTTAACTCAAGGACTCATGCTCGACTCATAGTGTTCGAGCGAAATTATGGACATGAACTACATAACTCGAGGACTCAAGCTCGATTCATAGGGTTCATGCGGAATTATGGTCATGAACTACTCAACCAAAGGAATTAATGTGTAATATGTAATAGTCACATGGTTAGGAGTTAATCTTAAAGACGGATTAGGAACTCGACACTTAAAGGTTTAGAACATAAAGATAACACTTCCCTGAAATATGCTCAACTTACGAAGTTCATGTTAAATTATCTGCATGAAACAACTGGACTAGAAGGTATACATAACTACATGGAACTCATGTATACGAATATTTGTATTTATTGACTTACTTCCTCAAAACATAGCTCAAATTGATAGTTGATCTCAAAGGATTTAGAATTGAACTCAAATACTTTCTTGAACTCTATTCTTTAACTTTCTCTTGAATGTGACTTATGAATTCAAGAGTTATGGTTTTTAATAAAAGGATCTCCATAACAATATAGAAATTAGATAATTAGGAATATAACTTTTAAAAGAGTCATTAACTCAAGAACTCAAAATCAACTTATCTCAACAATACTCAAATTTAGGGGTACAATCCTAAATTATTGTTTTAGTGATCTGAAAGTAGATGTAGGGCGTGAGGACGAACTAGTCCAACACTTTAATACACTTAGATACCTAAAAGAGCAAGATTCTGGAAGAATCTTGAAGAAGAACTTGATTAAAAGCCTTGAAACCCTAGCTTGAAGATAAACAATCAAGAAAACCTTTCTTGAGATTCTTGAATTAGTTTATTTAAATCTCTATGACGAAAGATTATTATTTTCATTAGTGAACATGAAAATCTTTTTATTTTTATATTTTTATCAGCCAAGAAATTCGTTTATGGTTTCCTTTAATGTAAAAAGATAAAAACAACTATTTTTAATATTTTCCAATCGGCTAATTGATTACAACACTGTATAGGTTACGAAACTAGTCATAACCTTTTACTCAGAAATTGGATTGACACAAAATTGGTGGCATTTGAAAGTAGATTCAATTACCTTTAATAGGATAGGTTATGGCACACATAATTCTTAATATTTTAAGATATATGATCATTTAAAGTTTACCCAAGTAGAATCTTACATCAAAACTTAATACTACCTCCGTTTCAAAAAGAATGACCTCCTTTCCTTTTTAGTTTGTTTAAAAAAGAATGACCTCTTTTAATTTTTGGTAATAACTTTCCACATGGCATTTTCAAGGCCACAATATCAAAGGGCAGTTATGTATATTTGACATAACTTTAATTTAAGAGAACATGATCAAAAGTCTTTTTTATTTTCTTAAACTCCTTGTCAAGTCAAACTAGATCATTCTTTGTAAAACGGAGGGAGTAAAACTTGAAGAACACTTATCAAGAACTCATCAACAACTTAAATAAAACACGATTGGCATGTGGGTGAACGAAACCAACACTATGGAAGATTACATACCTCGAAGAACTAGGTTCTTGGCAAACTCTTGAATTTCTTGAACGAAAGTTTTGATCCTTTCATCCTTTCTACTCTTTTCTCTTCTTTTCTCATCTTGAACTCTCAACAAAAACCCTAGGAGTATATTATGATTATTAAACTTAACCCAAAAGGATTAGACCCTTAAAACCTTACTAAATACAAATTAAATCAAATTGGGTAAGGAAAAGACAAAAATACCCCTCACTATTTTCGGCTACCTTTCCTTAACTGGATAGCCTAACTTCAAAAGGTCATATCTCACTCATCTGAACTCGAAATTTAGCAAACTTGGTGCCATTGGATGATAAATTGATGATCTTTCGTATAGTATCTTGTAGCCCACCTAACTCATCCTGTTCTAGGATTTATGGTCATTTCAAGTTGACCCAAAACTTACACTTAGTTTAACCCTCCAAAATTTCAGATTTCGCTATTTCCAATTTAGTTCTTTTCGAACTCAAGTTGCTACATCTAGTGACCTTACCATTTAAGAAATTTTTAATTCCATAGTAAAATATCACTCATTACGAAGAACTGTTCGAGTTTTAATCCAAAATATTTTCCGGGGTGTTACATTATCTCCCTCTTGGGATCATTCACCCTCGAATGAAGGGTTGACGGGCTATAGAATGGGTTTCTTTTACTAAGGTCTTCTTCTAATGGTATGATCTTTCTATATTTAAGATTAACCCAAATCCTTTAGTTCGGATTTTATACTTCTCTATATGGAATTTTATCTCAAATAATACTCTTTACCATCACATTCAAGCTTAGTACTCTAACATCTCCATGGAATCTTACTGACCAATGTCTTAAGAAATTCTCAAACATCTGACTTGATTTCTAGTCTTATCATCTCCCATTATTGTCTAAGGCTAGAACTTGAAAGCTATGGACCTATTCCACATCTCACATTGGTGTATATTCTCTTGATGCTCTTTTTTACTCTTGTGCCTTAGCCACACTTCAATGCCCACATCTAAAGGTTTGGATCTCTCACTTGTACCAGTCATATTTCATTAAAGTTAAAATCTCAATTTATAACCTACTTTATGTAAAGTCTACAAGGTCTAATCTCAATATTAACATCATTACCCTCATGTTGTCATTATTTTGATCATGACACTCATATGAAATTCAAGTTTAATGTTTATTATTAAACCTGGATACTATAATGATTGCTCGCTTACTATACTATACCTCAATACTACTATGGCAATTTAGAAACACTTGTCCACTAGGAACTCATGATAATTAGTCAATCCTTACTTCTAAGTCTGCATACTTGAATTACCATTACATTTTACTTCACAACTTAAGTACTACTTATTCACATAATACACATTATCTGTCAAATAACTCTATCATACTCTAAATACCATATGTTCTCCTTTCAAAGTTCATAAGCCTAGATTAGATCTATCTCTTCATGGTTACTCTTGCCTCTTCTATACATTCAACACTTACACTTGGTCATTGCTAACACAATGACACATTATCATAACCCCTTTTTAATTAAGGTATACTCTAACTCATATTGACTTGCAACACTTACTGTACCTCTTATCCTGAGCTTTTCACAACTCATCACTTCTTAGTCCACCCGTAAGAAAAAACTCCTCATTGCTAACTTACTTGGTACATGACTATAATAACATAACTCTTCAAAACATTGTCCCCCTTTCTTAAATAACTACACCTCTACGTACTTTCCTCTAATTTTTGGTTCTTAAATGTCACTACTACAACTCATGATCTCGTAAATCATGCTACCTTTTGGGGTGAAAATAATATTGGAGCTCTAAATGTACTTCCTCATAATGATCTCAACTAAAATAGGGCGTAGAGAAGATACTACGATTCAATTTTTGTTTGAACGCATGATTCATATGAACATGAAGGCATTAATATGAAACTCAACACTTAACTTACTATTGGACCTCTCTCAAGCCCCTCTGAAATCTTATGAATTTCGCAAGACTCTTTTTAAGAACAACTCATCCATAAAGATCTTTAAAATTTATTTTTCGATCACCTCTAGTATGATGGGTAGTCGAATGAATATGAAAACGCACGAGTTAGAATAAAATCTCTATGACATAGCTCTATTGCACGATTAAGAGTATGAAAGAATGGAAACATAACCCAAATATTTGTAGTCCCTCATTTATAGAGGTGGGGCCCTCACAACCATGAATAAGATGCTACTAACACGGCTTCATAGAAACCCAAGGGAACTTGAAATCTAAGCTATGATACAAAGTTTTTCATGACCCGAGTCTACACATCCTGGATTTAGCAGGCACTCGAAGACCATTGTTTGTCCCCAAGCGAACCCTCATCTTGGCTAACTACAACCGAAAGACTAACTTAAGCATACAAAAGCTTTAAAACTGGAAATTTTTTTTAATTCCTTTGTATAATCTCACTCACTACAAAAAATGGTTTGAGTCTTAGCTCAAAAATATTTCCTGGTGTTACAGTTTAGGCCAAAAAAGAATATTTATAAACAAATTCCGGAGTCTTTCAACTTATTCACCGACCTTATGTAGAGAACCTATCTCAAAGATCATTGTAGAGCTAGCAGTACATGTCTTTTTTTAAATATTTCCAAGAGACTACTCCTCTAACAAGATTAAACACACATCCACTTGTGAATTTTACTTCATTTATCTAGTGATCCAAATTTCAATATTGTTGGATATTGTTATAATGCAAGACATAGTTTTAATTTTTTTTAAATACTCCAAAACTCAATTTATTACTATCTACAGAGTTTGATTGGGATCATTCCGTACCGACTCAGTTCATTAATAACAAATGATATATCTGATAGCGCACACTTCGTGATATACATTATTTTTTCCAATACTCTAGCACAATCCAATTGTGAGTCACTTTCATTTTCACTCTTTTGAAATGCAAAGCTCAAATTTATTGGAGACTTGACAATATTGAAATTCAAGTATTTTAACTAGTCAAGTACCTTTCAATGCAATGAGGCCGTGAAAATGCTAAACATTGTGGAGTTCTAGGATTCTTATACCGAAGATCGCATCAGTAACTCAAAGATATTTCATTCCAAACTTACTTTCTAGCATACGTTTAGTAGCATTTATATCAATAGTGTCTCTATCGATAATAAAATATCACCAATATACAAAACAACAATGACCAATATGAACACATTTATCACCTCCAACATTCTAAAATACATTTGCAAACATGGTTTGGTCAAATTTCATATGTCATTGTTTGGGTGCTTGTTTTTGTCCATAATGTGACTTAACAAAATCGCACACTTTCTTTTATTTTCACGGAACCATAAAACCCTCAGGTTGTTCCATGTAAAATTTTCCCTCCAATTCTCCATTTAATAGAGTTGTTTTCATATCCATTAATGAATTTGGAGGTCATATACCACATATAACACAATTAGCATCCAAATGAATGTAATTCTAGTTACTGGTGAGTATGAGTCAAAAAGATCAAGACCTTGTTTTTGTCGAAAACCTTTGAAAAAAAAACTTGCTTTATGTTTGTAGACAGTTCCATTGACTTTTAGTTTCCTTTTGAGGATTCACTTTGACCTCAAAGGTTTATTTTCTTGAGGAAGATCAACCAACTTCAAATAGGATTGGTCAAGATTGAACCAATCTCACCATTGACACCATCTGTCCAAAAGTATGAGTCTACAGAAGACACAAGAAAAAAACAAAATTGCTTTCTTTCTAAAAAGACAAACCTTTTTGTTGTTCCCTTTTGAAATAAGGATTGTTCCTCCACACAAGTTTATGGTAAACCAAGACTTATAAATAATACATCCATCATTTCTTTCAACATTCGATTTTTCATTAGATTGAGGTAAATAAGGCAACAATTTGATGGATAATTCCACTTCCCAAACATATATCTGCATAAGGAGAATTATACTCTCCATTCTTATGAATTTATCTTTTTTTATTTGATTTTCAACTTCGATATATATTGTCTAGATATTTCTATTCTTTCATCCTTACCATTCATCAAATAGACATAGTCAATTCTAATGAAATTGTCAATGAATGTTATGAGATTCTTTTTTCCAGCACGAGATGGTGATGACTTCATATCACAAATGTTAGTGTAAATCAACTATAAGGGATTAGAATTTCTTTAAACAGATTTATAAGAATGCTCAGCATACTTAGATTCCTCACAAACCTGACATTTTATTTATTGCACTCAAAGTTAGACAGACTTCAAAGTTGATCAGTTTTCCTTAAAAGATTTCGTAATTGACATGCCCCAAGTGTTCATGCCACAAACTTTGACTCTAGCAAGTAAGAAAAAATAAAAATATTGTGTTTGAAAAGCTCTTCGCAAGGTTGCCTTTTTCTCACTACTATTTTGTCCATATTTCTTACAATGGTGTGTGATATATAAATTGTTTAGGGTTATGACTTAGTCAAATTTCCTTTTCAGAAGGACCTTTATAATTTTCATCGGGTCCAATAAAGGCAAATAGTCCAAATGATTCATTTACAAAACATAACAAATGACTATTCACCAATATTCATGTCTATGAAAATACTTTTATTATAATAGACATATCTTTTCATGAAAAAATCACAACATTTAAGTGACAGTTTTTCATAAAATAACAGAATTATTTTGAACAATTATATATATAATTTGGTAGTTTCATACTAGTTACACCATATACTAGTAATAGAGAAACTCAACAACCAAAATATCGAATATACTCCATGAATTTTGTGGTCTAACATAATACAAAAGTATCATTGTATTTCATGTCTTTTGATCCAAAATTAAACTAGACACCAAGTCTAATTTTATCTTTATCATAAGCAACGAACTCCCACATTTTATATGTGATCACAAAAATATTTTTCAAGTATTTGAAAATTATTTTTCAAGTATTTGAAAATAGTTTTTCCACATATTTTCCCAGACTATCAAAATGTCAATGGCAGTTTGAAACCAGTTTGGGAAATATTATTTTACAAAATAATTATATTGCTTTAATTCCCTTTGACAATCCATATATAGTGTCAAAGTGCAGTCCATAGAGGCACAAAATCAGAAACTCTAAGTCACTGGTATTTTTCCCTCTATCAAAAATAGACATATCACTTAGTATTTAGAATACTAACAATAAAGACAAATTATTTTGTACAATTTGTTTCTATATAACATTGAAGTTTATAGAAGTCAAAAGAACAACATTGACTTATTAGGTGAAGTTTTCATATTTTGTAAACCAATTGCATAGTCTGATTTATCCAGAGTACAAACAACAACAGTTTTAAGTATACAAAATCAGACACAATTAAATTTCACATGGTGTACAAAACTACAAAAGTTTTTTAGTCTCCCCACAGAATTAAACATATTCTTTATCACATAGAAATACTTTTCTTTTCAATAGCCTTCCAACTATAACATTTTGACATATTATTTTATCAAACAAAAATATGCATCTCTCATTTTGCAAAATAAAGAATTTTAAAGGCAACACTATTTGCAGAGCAAAATTCATTCCATAACATATGATTTGCAAACTTTTTTTTCCAAAGATACACATGATAAAAATCAAAGTTGTTAACTCTTAGAAACTATTTCCCTCCTTAGACAAAATCATAAAAATGTTACCTGGTGTAATCTTTAATCGTAATACAACAGAAAAATGTTTTCTGTATATTCTCTTGCTAAACAAAGCACCGAACTCTGGAGAAGTAATACATTAATATTCTACTTCCATGATCTGTTTCTCTCAATCAGTACAAAACAAGAAATACAAACAATATAATAATTTCCTTAATATTGTTGTTCATCTTGTATTCCTAAGATATTCAGAACAAAATTTTGAAGAACTTGGTAAGATACAAAAAAGTTTAACAACTCTTTCACAAATAGAAAATTAAATCTAGTAGAGAAACTAGAATCAGGAATAGATTAGAAAAAAATATACAAAATATTTTTCTTAAAGTAGAATTGTTGTCAATCTGTGTTTAAAAAATCTTACTGATTACAACAAACATTGCAAAAACATGAAGTTATCAAAGTTTCATGACCCAGTGAGGGACAAAAGAACAAAAAATAACTCACAAATCTAAAATCTGTAACACATACCAGAATCTGGAAAAGAAAAAAGAAGATCAAGCCCACTAAATGCACAGTGTCCTCTTAAAGAAATTATTCCCCTCTAATATCCGAGGTTTGATTTTTAATATGTCCTTCCGGGATAGAATGATGTCAATACCAGTGTATTGATATCCAAAACGCTGATGTCAGCGAGCCATTCAACGGCAGTAAACTACACTTAGAATACTATATTTAGAAGTAGTAGTAGTAGTAGAAGAAGTCCAGAAATTGGTTCTTAAAATGAGAGAAAATCTCTCAATTTATAGAACAAAGGGTAGTGTTAAAAGGTTATTATTGTGCCTTACCGAAAATGTCACAAACCTTTGAAAAAGTCACAATCTTAAGGAAAGATCACACCCTTTCATAAAAGTCACAACTTATCATAAAATTCATAACTTTTCATAAAAGACACAACCTTTCATAAAAGTCGCAACCTTTCATAAAAGTCGCAACTCTTCATAAAAGTCGCAACTTTTGATTTCCCATTCACATCTTTTAAAATCCAACACATTTTCTCTTGCTTGAAACTTGAAATACAACATAAACTTCTAGAGTCTAGTTTTGGTTTCTTCTCTTTAAAATAAGAAAAACCTCCATCTATTTTATGCGTTGGTTTCCTCTTGGCTGCACGAAATATAGTGACATCTAAAAAGGATTGAGTACCCTTAATCAGTTGAAATACACAAACATGACCAGTTTAACTTATTGTCCAGCACAAACGACTTTCAAGTAAAGGGAATTGTACCTTCTTATATCCCCAGGTCATATTTGACATACCAAGATCCCCTGCCAGGAACATGAAGAACTAAAACGCCAAATTTCTCTTGAAAATATTTCCAAGAAAATAAGAAACATATGCGCTGCCAAAAGAGACGGACATGGTAAATAGAGCATGAGCTGATGCATCCATATGGATTGAATAAAAATCAAAGTATTGGCAAGTCTGTAAAGCAGCTTACCAGATTGTACGGTTTCGAGACATATGATGGCTGCATAAAAGTTAAACCAAATGGATTATAATATTCAAAAGATTTTGCTCTTTTATATGTGATTGTCCTCTCTTTATCCAGTAATGTCATTTTCTTAGCATAAGACATCTCAGTTTGTTGCATGTGCATCCTGCAACTTTCTCCGCTTTCTTCTAATAAAAACTAAAAATAATATATTGCTACTAAAATTTTACGGAAGCAGATGATCTATTCTGTTAGTAAGCCAGATCAGTAAACGTACTTTTGAGTTTTTGTAATTAAGACGGTGAAGCTACATCCTCTTATGACTTTTCCACCTTGATACTTTTGGTGTGAACATCAATCGGAACACTATCCATTACCTCTTTTTGTGGTTTCTTTCTTTTGTTTCCAAGTCCCAACCGACAATGGCCCAAAATATTAACAGATTCCTCAATCTCAGTGCCTTCACCATGTTCATCTTAAAAAATTCAAAGCCAATAGAACTTTAAATAAAATGATCAAGAATATTAATAGTTCAATAAAAGTTGTATACTCGAGACTATCTTATAAAGAGAATTCAACTTTATCACCTTTAGTTTTTTAGTTGAGACCATATTCACCTCATGTCTGGTGTCTTAAGTTCTTGGTTAGGACTACTTTGGGTTGAGAACATGGGATAGAATTATCAGCTACGGTAACCTTCCATTTACTATAAAAACCTCCTGGCACTTCTGCGACTATATCGTGCATTAGTGTGCACCCAACTGCACGAAATATTGTGACATCTACACAAAGCTGAGCTCCCTTAATCACTTCAAATACACAAACATCACAAACTATAAACTTGTTTTGTAGGACGAATGTCTTCCAACCAGAATAAACTTTAGCATTTCCTATTTTGATAGTTCATTTGATAGACCAAGATCCACTGCCTGGAATACGAAGCATTAAATTTCCATTTGTCTCAAGAAAATACGTCGTAGAAATTTCTAAATGTATTTTCTTCCAAAAGAGATAGTGTAACACCCCATATAAAAAACAGACCCAAAAATAGTTTTTCAGAAAATCTACAGGTGCAATAGACGGTGGCCATCGACGGATCGTAGCCTGACCCATGATCTATCCTGCACATCAGCCAATTGGGTCAGAAACCACCCAAAATCTCAATCCAGAGGATTTGACTAAGTGTCAAATGACGGACGGACTTACGGTCTGTAGGTCAGACTACGATCCGTAATCTGAGTCCGTTGATCAACACCCCATTCACCCACTCTCTGACATGAGACACGGATGACCAGCACGGTCCGTAGGTGGGAAGTAGCAGCCAGTTAGTGGGGAAATGCAGTGGGGTCAACTTCAAATGATCATAACTCTTAGCAAAATATGAATTAGGTGTCCCATGATATATCATCATATAAACAATTGAATTATATTTCCATAGCCACCAATCTTGCTAAATTCAGACCTCCGAGCAAAACGTTATGCCCATTTTAGTAAAGGTCTGTCGAACAGGCCCAACCTACGGACCAAACGACGGACCATCGATGGAACGACGGACCGTCAGTCATGGTCGTCGTTTGGTCTGACAACAACTTACCCAGGGGTCTTTTGGTCTTTTCCCACTTTCTTTAAACCTTAAGATATGTCGTTTTGACCCTAAATCATCAGATTTTAGTCAGTTTAAGCCTAGAAACATAACTAAAACTTATATAAGTCAAATCATTAATCAAAAGTTAGAAAATTAGAAGCAAGAAAGGGGAAAAATCTCAAGAACCGTAGTTCAAGAAAGCATCAAATTTCCAGCAGTTTCAGCCACGAAATCTAAGTATTTTTCCGTGAAGTTCATCACCGGGTATGTGGGATTTCACTAGTGGGTTCCTTTCACCCATTGGGTCTGTAGTTTTTAGTCAGATTCTTGATTCTCTAATTATGATTAAACCTAGGGTTTCTAGAACTTCAACAGAACTTTACGAATTTATTAGTTATATGTTCCAAATCAGATTATCATGTTATTATTCAGTTTATCGCATGAATTTTAGAACCCTAACTTTGTATTTCTTTAGTTCTTGAATTACACATGTTAGGTCAGATATTTCAGTTACTTCAGATATACATACCTCAGTTATAAATGCATAATTACCAGATTAATTATTGCATTCTCTGTTTGCATGCTTACTTTTGAGCTATCCAGTATTTACAGAAACTCATTCATAATCAATTAATTACAAAATTCATTGGGAGTAGAATAATACCGAGTTTGACTAGGGTTCAGCGTTCCCAAACAGTCTAGAACTACTAGCCAAGTTGGTTGTAAGTCCCTTCTGTGGGCAATTAGTTTAGTGATCACGTCAGCATGACTTTATACCTTTGGTAGGGTATATTGGGTCCTCTCGATGGGGCATATACATCGAACTCCACATTTAGCTCATGTGGTTTTATTATCATTTATTAGTAGCTCCCACAGTTCAGTCACACTCTCTACATTGATCATTTATTTGTATATTCAGTATTCAGTTTCAGCATGTTATAATTTGGTCATTGCATCTAGTTAGCTAAGAATTCAGTATATCATGTTCAGATTATTATACTTGATTTTGTGCTTGTTCAGTTATGTTTTATTTGAGCTTTTCTCTATCCTACATGCTCAGTACCTTCAAGTACTAACGCATACGTGCGCTACATCTTCTCATGATATAGGTTCTGGTTCTTAGCATCCAGATCACGCATACATCAATTTCCGATCTCCTGTTCAACATATTCAGTGGCGAGTCCTCATTCTCTGAGGACAACAGGTCTGAGTATAATTTCAATCTTCAGTCATTTAGTTTCTGTTTTTGCTAGATTTAGATGGGATTTGTCCCAGTATTTCTAGTCCAATTTAGAGGCTTATTTCAGACATAGTTAGTTTTATTTTAGCGTTGAGTTGATATATTTTCTTTGTATTAAACTCATCATTTTTCATATGTCTCAGATTTAGCATATGTGTATTCCTCATCTTTTCATTTCAGTATGATTTAGCTTCCGCAACAGTTTATATTGTTTAGTATGCTCATGATCATGCCAGCAGTGTTAGGTTGGGATCACTTATGGTCCTAGGTTCCGTGTCCACGTTTCGGGGGTAGCTCGGGGCGTGACAAAACTTGGTATCAGAGCACTAGGTTCAAGAGTCCTAGAATATCTGAAAGGCGCACTAGGTAGAGTAATTTTCATGGGTGGTGAAGTGCACCACATCTAATGAGAGGGAGGCTATGAAGTGTTTTAGGAAAACTTCACTTTGTTGTTACTCTTATCGTGCGTAAGGCATGATCTAATCCCATTCTAACTTGACGTTGTACGTTTCAGATCATGCCTCCTCGTAGAGCTAACACTAGTAATGCGAATGTCAGGAATGCAAACGTACCTCCTCTAGTCCCAGATCAAGAAGTCTCCAATGCTGAGTTCAGGAATGCCATACAGATGTTGGCTCAGAGTATGACCCACCAAAACAATCGGGTTCATGCTCCTCTGAATGAAAGTGGTGGATCAGCAACAGTAAGGGTCCGTGACTTTGTTAGGATGAATCCGCATAAGTTCTTAGGATCGCAGACTAATGAGGATCCTCAGAATTTCTTGGACAAAATCAAGAAGATCTTTGAGGTGATGCAGGTTACTGGGAATGATCGGGTTGAGTTGGCATCATACAAGCTGAAAGACGTGGCTCATATATGGTACACTCAGTGGAAGGAGAATAGGGGTGCAAATGCAGCTCTTATTACTTGGGAGTGCTTCAGTGAGACTTTTCTCGACAGGTTTTTCCCAATAGAGTTGAGAGAAGCAAAGGCTCAAGAATTCATGAACTTGAGGCAGGGAAACATGACAGTCCAAGAGTATGGGATGAAGTTTAACCAACTCTCAAGGTATGTTCCTCACATGGTTGCTAACTCCAGGGCTCAGATGAATAAGTTCTTGTATGGAGTGTCAGATTTGGTGAAGACAGAGTGCAAAAATGCTATGTTGCTGGGAGATATGAACATCTCTAGGCTTATGACTCATGCTCAACAGGTTGAGGGTGATTAGCTTAGGGAACATGCCAAGGAGAATAAGAAGGCTAGGATTGGGAATTATGACTATTCTCAGCAGAAATAGGGTGGTCGAAGTCACTCGCAGAGTCAGCATAAATTCTCATCTCTAGCCCCTTCGTTTGCTAGTGTTCCATCCTCCAGGAACAGGTTTGACCAGAAGGTTAGAGCACCAGGATCTAAGTCTCAGGGAAGTGTTTCAGGCACCAAGACTTACCCCGCTTGACCTAAGTGTGGTAAGAACCATCCGGGCGAGTGTCTTAAAGGAAAATAAAGATGTTTTGGGTGCGGTCAGTCTGGTCACAGGTTGAGGGATTGTCCTTCGAGACAGGGTCAAGGAGGTGGAAATGGTAGAACTCAGTCTACAACTTCATTAGCACCAACAAATCGCTCGACTCAGCAGGTCAACTCATGTGGTACAGGTGGCGGTCAGCGCCAGAACAAGTTGTATGCTCTTCAACCTCGCCAGGATCAGGAAGGTTCTCCTGATGTAGTCACTGGTACGTTACGAGTCTTTGACTTGATGTTTATACATTGTTAGATCCAGGGGCTACTCTTTCTTTTGTAACTCCTTACATTGCAGTCCAATTCAGTGTCAATCCAGAAACTCTCTCAGAACCTTTGTCAGTGTCTACTCCAGTCGGTGACCCAGTTATAGCTAGATGGGTATACAGAAATTGCCATGTCACAGTCTCTCAGAAAGTCACCTCAGCATATCTAGTAAGGTTAGAAATGGTAGACTTTGATGTCATTCTACGCATGGATTGGTTACATTCATGTTATGCCTCAGTCGATTGTAGAACTAGAATTGTTCGTTTACAGTTTCCAGATGAACCAATCTTAGAATGGAAGGGTAGTAGCTTAGCGCCTATGGGTCAATTTATTTCTTACCTTAAGGCCAGAAAGATGATCTCTAAGGGTTATCTCTATCATCTAGTTTGGGTTAAGAATTCTAGCTCTGAAACCCCAACTCTTGAGTCAGTTCCAGTATTCAGTGAATTTCCAGAAGTGTTTCCACAAGATCTTCTCGAAGTCCCTCCTGAAAGGGAAATCGACTATGGAATTGATCTCCTTCTAGATACCCATCCTATTTCTATTCCTCCTTATAGAATGGCTCCAACAGAGCTTAATGAATTGAAAGAGCAGTTGAAAGACCTTCTAGATAAGGATTTCATCAGACCTAGTATTTCACCATGGGGTGCACCAGTGTTGTTCGTAAAAAAGAAAGATGGTTCTCTAATAATGTGCATTGACTATAGACAGTTGCACAAGGTCACAATCAAGAATAAGTATCCCATCCCCAGGATTGATGACTTGTTTGACCAATTTCAGGGTGCTATCCATTTCTCAAAGATCGACCTTAGATCGGGTTATCATCATTTTAGAGTCAGAGATAGTGATATTCCGAAAACAGCCTTCAAAACTCGGTATGGTCATTATGAATTTGTAGTTATGTCATTTGGACTAACAAATGCTCCTGCAGCTTTCATGGATATGATGATAGAGTGTTCAAACAGTACTTGAACTTGTTCTTTATCGTCTTCATTGATGATATCCTCATTTACTCTAGGAATGAGGAAGAACATACAAGTCATTTGAGAGTTGTTCTGCAGACTCTCAAAGATCGCCATTTATTTGCTAAGTTTAGCAAATGTGAGTTCTGCTTGCAATCCGTTGCTTTCCTTGGTCACATTGTATCTAGCGAAGGGATCCGAGTGGATTCATAGAAGATAGAAGCAGTGTAACAATGGCCCAGACCTACCCTTGCTATAGATATCAGAAGTTTCTTAGGTCTAACGGGTTATTACAGAAGGTTCGTGGAAGGATTTTCATCCATAGCCTCACCATTGACTAGGTTGACACAGAAGATGGCCAAGTTTCAATGTTTAGATGATTGTGAGAAAAGTTTTGTAGAGTTGAAAACTAGATTGACTACAACTCCAGTTTTGACTCTACCTGAAGAGTAAGATGGTTATGTGATCTATTGTGATGCATCCAGAGTTGTCCTTGGTTGTGTATTGATGCTGCGATATAAGGTTATAGCTTATGTTTCTAGACAGTTTAAGGTGCATGAGAAGAACTATCCAACTCATGACCTCGAGCTTGCAGCAGTGGTGTTTGCACTCAAGATATGGAGACACTACTTGTATGGTGTTCATGTAGATGTGTTCACTGACCATTAGAGCCTTCAGTATGTTTTCACCCAGAAAGAGTTGAATCTTCGCCAGAGGAGATGGCTTGAGTTCCTTAAGGATTATGATATGAGTGTGCATTATCATCCTGGTAAGGCAAATGTAGTAGCAGACGCTTTTATTAGCCTATCTATGGGTAGAGTAGCCCATGTTGAGGAAGAAAGAAAGGAGCTAGTGAAGGATGTTCACAGGCTTGCTCGCTTGGGAGTTCGACTTATGAGCATATCAGACAATGGTGTAACAGTTCAGAATGGGGCATAATCTTCTTTGGTAGTGGAGGTTAAGGAAAAACAAGACAGTGATCCAATCTTGCTTGAACTAAAAGGTGCAATCCACAATAAGAGATTGGAGGTTTTCTCCCAAAGGGGAGATGATGTACTTGGCTACCAGGGTAGATTGTGTGTTCTTGATGTGGGCGAGTTGAGACAACATATTCTTGCGGAAACCCATAACTCCAGATATTCTATTCACCCATGTGCCACTAAGATGTACCGCGATCTGCGGGAAGTCTATTGGTGGAATGGCATGAAAAGGGATATAGCAGATTTCGTGAGTAAGTTCCCCAATTGTCAGCAAGTCAAGGTAGAACATCATAAACTAAGGGGTATGACTCAAGAGATAGACATTCCTACTTGGAAGTGGGAAGTTATCAATATGGATTTAATCACAGGGTTACCGCGTACTCGAAGACAACATGACTCCATTTGGGTGATAGTTGATAGGATGACTAAGTCTTTTCGCTGTTTAGCGGTCAAGACTACAGATTAGGAAGAGGACTATGCCAAGCTTTACATTAATGAACTTTTGAGGTTGCATGGGGTTCCTTTGTCTATCATCTCATATAGAGTTCCTCAGTTTACCTCTCATTTCTGGAAGTCGTTTCAAAAGGGTCTTGGTACTCAAGTTAACCTTAGCAAAACATTTTATCCGCAGGCGGATGGAAAGGCAGCCTGTACTATTTAGACCCTAGAGCATATGTTGAGATCTTGTGTGATCAATTTCAAAGGTAGTTGATATGATCACCTTCCGATGGTTGAGTTTGCCTACAACAGTAGCTACCATTCCAACATTCAGATGGCCCCTTATGAAGTAGGTGAAGCATCCTTGATAGGGTCATTTATCCTATGGAGAAAGTGCAACTAATTAGGGAGAGACTTAAGACAACCCAAAGTCGTCAGAAATTTTATGCAGATTTAAGGAGAAGGGAACTAGAGTTCCAAGTTGATGATTGGGTTTTTCTGAAAGTGTCACCTATGAAAGGGGTGAAGAGATTTGACAAGAAAGGGAAGCTCAATCCTAGATATGTAGGACCTTACAAGATCTTGAAAAGGGTTGGCAAGGTGGCATATGAGTTAGAGTCACCAGCAGACTTAGCAGCAGTGCATCCGATCTTCCACAACTCACTCTTGAAGAAGTGTGTGGGTGACCCAACCCCTATAGTGCCATTATAGAGTGTGGCGGCGAAGGATAGTCTTTCTTATGAGGATGTACCAGTTGAGATTCTTGACCGTCAGGTTAGAAGGTTGAGAAATAAAGAAGTCACTTCAGTCAAGGTTTTGTGGAGGAGTCGGTCCATAGAGGGAGCTACTTGGGAAGAAGCAGCAGCCATGAAAGCCAAGTATCCTCACCTTTTTCCTTCCGATTCCACTCCAGCTTGAGGTAATAGTTCATCTTCAATTTTCCAGTCATTCATGTGTGAATTCAGTCTTAGAATCATGTTCCATCAGTTTATACTTGCATTTTTAGTGTATTTGCATGTTCTCGGAACTCAATTCAGTCAGAAACTCAGTGTTTAGTAGTAGGGTTTGCAGCTCTCTCCCTCTATTCCAGCTAGTTTAGTCTTCATTCGAGGACAAATGTTCCCAAGGGGGAGATAATGTAATACCCCATATCCAAAACAGACCAAAAACTATTTTTTCAGAAAATCTACAGGTGCAACAGACGGTGGCCATCGACGGACCGTAGCCTGACCCATGGTCCGTACTGCACATTATTCGATTGGGTCAGAAACCACCCAAAATCTTAGTCCAGAAGATTTGACTAAGTGTTGAACGACGGACGGACTTACGGTCCGTAGGTCAGACTACGGTCCGTAGTCTGAGTACGTTGATCAACACCCCATTCACCCACTCTCTGAAAAGAGCCACGGATGACCAGTATGGTCCGTAGGTGGACCCACGGTCCGCAGGTCTGACCGTAGGTGGGAAGTAGCAGCCAGTTAGGGGGGAAATGCAGTATGGTCAACTTCAAATTATCATAAATCTTAGCACAAAATGAATTAGGTGTCCCATGATATATCATCAGATATATAATTGAATTATCTTTCCATAAACATAGACTTTGCTAAAATCAGACCTCCGAGCAAAGAGTTATGCCCGTTTTAGTAAAGTCCTGTCGAACAGGCCCAACCTACGGACAAAACGACGAACCGTCGATGGAACGACAGACCATCAGTCCTGGTCGTCGTTTGGTCCGACAACAACTTACCTAGGGGTCTTTTGGTCTTTTCCCACTTCGTTTAAACCTTAAGATACGTTGTTTTGACCCTAAATCATCAGATTTTAGTCAGTTTAAGCCTAGAAACATAACTAAAACTTACCTAATTCAAATCTTTAATCAAAAGTTATAAAATTAGAAGCAAAAAAGGAGAAAAAGATTAAGAACCCTAGTTCAAGAAATCATCAAGTTTCCAGCAGTTCCAGCCACAAAATCTAAGTATTTTTCCGTGAAGTTCATCACCAGGTATGTGAGATTTCACTAGTGGTTCCTTTCACCCATTGGGCCCCTAGTTTTCGGTCAGATTCTTGATTCTCTTATTATGATTAAACCTAGGGTTTCTAGAACTTCAACAGATCTTTACGAATTTATTAGTTATATATTCCAAATCAGATTATCATGTTATTATTCAGTTTATCGCATGAATTTCAGAACCCTAGCTTTATATTTCTTTAGTTCTTGAATTACACATGCTATGTCAGATATTTCAGTTATTTCAGATATACATGCCTCAGTTTAAATGCATAATTATCCGATTAATTGTTGCATTCTCAGTTTGCATGTTTAGTTTTGAGCTATCCAGTATTTACAAAAACTCAGTCATAATTAGGTAATTACAAAATTCATTGGGAGTAGCAATAATACCGAGTTGGACTAGGGTTCAGCGTACCCAAATAGTCCCAGAACTACTAGCCAAGTAGGTTGTAAATCCCGTCTGTGGGCAATCAGTTTAGTGATCACGCCAGCATGCCTTTATACCTTTGGCAGGGTATATTTGGTCCTCTTGATGGGGCGTATACATCGAACTGCACATTTAGCTCATGTGGTTTTATTATCGGTTATTAGTAGCTCCCACAGTTCAGTCACACTCTCTGCATTGACCATTTATCAATATATTCAGTATTCAGTTTCAGCATGTTATAATTTGGTCATTGCATCCCGTTAGCTCAGAATTTAGTATACCATGTTCATATTATTATACTTGATTTTGTGCTTGTTCAGTTATGTTTTATTTCAGCTTTACTCTATCCTATATTATCAGTACCTTCAAGTACTGACACATACGTGCGCTATATCTTCTCGTGATGTAGGTTCTTGTTCTCAGCATCCAGATCACGCATAGATCAATTTCCGATCTCCAGTTTGGCAGATTCAGTGGTGAGTCCTCATTCTCTGAGGACAACAGTCATGAGTTTAATTTCAATCTTCAATCATTTAGTTTCAGTTTTTTCTAGATTTAGCTGGGGCTTGTCCCAGTATTTCTAGTCCAAATTAAAGGCTTATTTCAGACATAGTTAGTTTCAGCTTAGCGTTGAGTTGATATATTTTCTTTGTATTAAACTCATCATTTTTCATATATTTCATATTTACAATATGGGTATTCACCGTCTTTTCATTTCAGTATGATTTAGCTTCCGCAACAGCTTATATTTTTTAGTATGCTCATGATCATGCCAGTAGGGTTAGCTTGGGATCACTTGTGGTCCTAGGTTCCGTGTCCGCGTCTTGGGGTAGCTCGGGCGTGACAGATGGACACAGTGAAATGATTATAACAACATGCATCCGCATGAATTGAGTAAATATTTTGGAAAGTCTATAACGTTTATAGCTTGTATCTTACCAGAATGTATGGTATGGATACATACGATGGTTGCATAAAAGATATAAGGAATGGATTATTAGATATAAAAGTTTTATTTCTTTGATATGCTATAGTTCTCTGTTTTTCCATTACTATCTTGTTCTTACTATATACAATCTTTGATTGTTGCTTGAGCATCCCACAACTTAGTGGGCCGATCTTACTTCCAATTGTTTACTCTCTGCACATATTTTAGTAACTGTTCTTGCTGAGTCGAGAAACTTGGTCCCAAGATCACTGGTTGGCTTATACATTCCAACAAAGTAAAATACCAATGTATTCCTCTACTTTCTTACTTTTTGTTTTTCTTGTGAAAGAAGGCAAAGCTACATCATCTTGTGAGTTTCCACAGCATCATCCTCTGCATCCACTTTTGATCTTCTTCTTTTGCTTTCACTTCCTAACAGACAATGACCCAAAATCTCAGCAAAATGCTTAATCTCAGTGCCTTCACCATGTTCATCTGATAATATTCAAGCCAATATAACCTTAATCAAATGATCAGAATATTACTAGTATAACAAAAGTTGCATACTCCAAACTATCTTATATAGAAAATTCAACTTTATCTATCACCTTAACTTTTTGAGCTTAGATCATATGAACCTCCTGTTGGTGCTTTAATTCCTTGGTGTGGACTACTTTAGATTCATAACATGGAACTGAATAATCTTTTGACAACCTTGCTTTTACTATCAGAACCTCCTGGAACTTCTTCAACTATATTGAGCATTGGTGTGCTCCTAGATGCATGAAATATTATGACATCTACAAAGACCTGATCATCCTTAAGAACTTCAAATACACAAACAACACTAACTTTTAACTTATTGTCCAGAGTGAATGCCATCCATCAAGACGTAACTTTAGATTCCATAGTCCGATAGTGTATTTGACAGACCAAGATCCACTTCTTGGAACACGAAGCAAAATATTGCCATTGTTCTCAAGGAAATACTTCCTATCGAATTTCAACGATATGGATTTCCAAAGGAGAGGGTTAAGTTAATAGATTTTGACATAGTGCAACATGGAATAGAGAAATATTAGAGTACTGCAAAGTCCATAAAGATTGTAGCTTGTAGCTTACCATACTGATTGAAGTAGAGACATACGATGGCTGCATAAAAGATATAATGAACGGGTTCTTAGATTTAAAAGTTTTTGCTTCTGATATGCTAGTGCTCTGATCTTGAACACTCTTAGTTCTCAAGGAAATACTTCCTACCGTCTTGTTCTAATCTTGAACACTCTTAGATTCTTGTTGGTGAATCCTGCAATCTTCATTGCTTTCTTCAAATAGAAAATTAAGATCATTGTGTTAATACAAAATGAAATTTAAGTTATAGACATCAAAAATGTAAAGTTTCTTTTTATCATTTCGACAAAACTACTTATTACTAGTAATTAGTACCGTGAAGACTTACGAGATAATCAGTGACTAATTGTGTAATTAGGTTTGCAATGTCAGTGCGTAGAACTTAAACTCATAGTATTAATTATTATGTAACAAAATTTATATTGAATTAAGGTCATAGCCAATAAGATCCTCACTTTAGCCTTTTCTTGTAAAATAAGGTTAAGCTACATTCTCTTCATCTATTTTCCTTTGGATGAGTTAGGTGTGATACAAGATACCATTGAAAATATTTTTGAATTATCTTTCTAAAGCCGCCGAGTTTGCTAAATTTCGAGTTTGGATGAGTGATATATAACCTTTTGAAGTTAGGTTGTCCAGTTAAGGAAAGTTAGCCGAAAATAGTGAGGGATATTTTTGTCCTTTCCTTACCCAATCAGATTTAACTCGTTTTTACTCATATCTTAGGGGTCTAATCATTTTAGATTCAGTTTTATAATCCGAATAAACACATAGGGTTTTAGTTAAGAGTTCAAGAAGAGGCAAGAAAAGAAAAGAGGAGAAAAGAGGCAATGATGAAGGAGTTCGTCGACGTTCCTGAGTCTAGTTGCAAATTTTCGCCATGGGTCTAATACCTAAGAGGTATGTAAGCTTCCATAGTGATGGGTTAGTTTACCCAAAAAACAATCATGTATTTTTCAGCGAAATTTCATGCTTAAAGTTTAAAGACCAGAGCTCTTGATGAGTTCTTGAAAGGTGTTCTTGAAATTCATTCTAAATCTTGTTGTGTTGGAGTTTTGATGTTTTCTTGAGGTAAAATTGAGTATATTTAGTTTTTTTTCCAGTATATTAGAGTGTAATTAAGTTAAATAATCGAATCCAAGTGATTGGGGAAGAAACCGTTCGAATTTAGGTGATTTAAGGTGAGAAAACGAGCAAAAGTGCTCGGCAGAATTTTCTGGTTTGGGGTCTAGCGCGGCGCGCCTGCCTGAGCTCCCCAAACCAATCTCTACCCGTCATGGGTTTGTGACCCGTGCCACCCATATCCCCACGGTCGTCTGCCCAGTCTAGTTTGCCTCCGGTTGCTCCGTTTGAGTTCGTTTAAAGTGCACCTTTACTCCTTTTCGATTCTAACTAATCTAAGCTACTTCTAAACACATAAAATCAGTCCTAATATGATAATAACCTTGAATTCATAATTCAAATTCAAGTTATAGTTGAGAATTAAGTTTATTAGGATACTTTCAAGCGTTCAAAGAAACTCCTTTTGAGTCCAATTGATGAGTTTTCTACAACTTCTAGTAACTTGTTTCAAGACTCAAGTAAGTTAGTATGAGTATAAAGAGATTTAATCATGAGTATACCTTGTCATCATGAGATCCTCAATTTCATGAAACAAAGCTCTTGTATTCATAATTCACATTCAGGAGAGAGTTAAGAGTAGAGTTTAAGAAAGACTTTAAGTTCAATTGTGAATTCTTTGAGATCCATCAGTGATTGAACTAAGCTTTGAGGATGTAAAAAGGAGAATGAGAAGATTCATATACATGAGTCTATGTATTTGTGTATATCTTTGAGTCAAGTTGTTTCATGCCCATTATGCCGCGTGAACTTCCTAAGTTGGGCATCTTTCAGAGAAGTAGGATCTTCATGTTCTAATCCTTTAAGTGTTGAGTTCCTAGTTCATCTTTAAGATTGATTCCTAATCATGTGATCATTACATGTTACCTATGAATTCCTTAAGTTAAATTGTTCATGCCCATAATTTCACATGGACCCCATAAGTCAAACAATTTTGACAGAAGAAGTGTCTTTGAGTTCTCGAGTTGAGTAGTTCATGCTCATAATTTCGCATGAACCCTCCAAGCTGAATATCATGAAATCATACACAAACATGAGATCATGATCCTTGAATCCATACTCCAATTCAAGTAAGTTAAGAGTCAAGTCTAAAGTCCAGAAATAAGTTAAAGTGAAGTTTTTATAGGTTTTTTAAGACTCTTATTTAAACAGTTTTAACTTTGTTGTTAAGCCTCAATTTTCAGGCTAAGTAAAGAGTAAGTTTAAGTTCTTCTGTTCAAAGGTTATAAAGGAACTAAATTCCCTAAGAGTTGAAGTTTCAAGTAAGCAAAGAGTATCAAGTTGAGTTTAGTTCTCAAGAGGTATAAGGGAACTAAGTAATCCCTAAAAATTTAAACAAAATGTTTTCAAACTTTTCAGAAAGAAATGAAGCTAGACTTTCAGAGAACCTATGGCTAGTTTCAGTAAAAGAAAGAGGAAACTATGATTTCTAATAGAGCTTTTTAAAGCTATGTTTTGAACACTAATCTCAAATCACAGAACCAACATGTTTTTTTAAATATAAGAGCCAGTATATTTTTGGGAGTAGTATTGAGCACCGATATGAGGGAGAGTCCAGATAACTCACAGCCCCCCAAAACCTTGTAGCCATCATGGGTAGAAGAGGATCATACTTTAGATTATTCGTTTTCACATTTTACTAGTGGATCCATTAGGCAATTTAGTTCCTATACCCTGGCAAGGTTAAGATGGTCGGGCAGCGTAGGCCGAGTAACATTGTATCATCATTGTAGTTCTTAAATGATGGTTATCGATTAGAGAAACACCCAACGATTATTTTATTTTTATATAAATTAGTTAATTGTATTTTCATATACATTTCAGAGTTATGTTGTATCCTTGTTATACACAGAAAGTTGACATCATGTTTTTAAACAGTTTTATTTATATTGCACTTGTTTTAAACTACTTTATATTGAAATGAGTTCAGTTGAGTATTAGGAGTTGAGTATCTTAAGTCGAGTATCTTGAGTTAATCTGTACTTCATTGAGTGGAGTACCATATCTTTGAGTTGAATATCTAATATTTGAGTTGAGTATCTTATTCTTGATTTGAGTTTAGTTGAAAAGAGGTAAGAATGTTTCCTTTTTATTCAAGTATCGAACTTATGTTATACTTTAAAATTCCCCTTACATACTCGTACATTCCACATACCAAGCCATTTGTCCTGCATCTTTTAATGATGTAGACACAGGTATTCAGGATCATCAACACGAGTTTAGTCGATACATCCAGAGTTCGAGTTAGCCATGGTGAGCCTCCTTGTTTCTAGAGGATTTCATTTACTTTTCAGCTCAGTTAGGAGGTTGTGGGTCTTGTCCCGACTTCCATCTTTATCAGTTAAAGGCTTCATAGATAGACTGTATAGTTGAGTAGTCTGTATTAATCATTTATTTTATTAAATATTTTAAAGACTAAAGTTGCATATTTTATGGCTAGTTGAATATATTATTTTTATTCAAAGTTGTTCATTTCAATTTTAAGCTTTGTATGATTAAGTGAGTCTTCCGCTTCTAGTCAGCCAGGATGAGGGTTCGCTTGGGGACTAACAATGAGCTTTGAGTTCCGGCCATGTAGAGGGTGTAGGCTCAGGTCGTGACAAACTGTGTATTAGAGCATAGAGTTTAAGTGTCCTAGGGTGTCTATGAAGTCATGTCAATAGGATCTTATTTATGGTTATGAGGGCCCAACTTCTATGAAAGAGGTCCTATAGGAATTTAAGAAAAGTTTACTTTCTTTCATACTCTTAATCGTGCGAAAGAGCTAAGTCATAGAGATTTTTTCTAACTCGTGCGTTCTAATATTCATTCGATTACCCATCATACTAGAGGTTGTTGAAAAGTAAAGTTTAAAGATCCTTATGGATGAGTTGTTCTTAGCAAGGGTCTTTAGAAAGTCACAAGACTCAAAAGGGGCTTGAGAGAAGCCTTAGAGTAAGTTAAGTGTTCAATTTCAGAGGAATGCACCCATATTCATACGAATCTTGCGTTTGAGCTAAAAATGAGTTATACTCGTTTCTTAAATCTTGTTTCAGCTTAGATCTTTATGAGAAAGTAAGTTTAGAGCTTTGGTATGATTTTCACCCGAAAGAGTAACCTGAGTTATTAGAACTTGAGAAGTAGTAGTGAAAGAGCCCTGAGTTAGAGCAAAGTATGCAGCGGTTTAGTAATCCTAATATGGGAGATAGTGATGGGGGAGATTACGTTACTATATTTATGCACCTAATAAGATTATAATGAAGAGTTTTCCCTTGTGGTAGACTAAGAAGGGAAGAGTTGTGAAGAGCTCAGGATATGAGGTACAGTAAGTGTTGCAAGTCAATATGAGTTAGAATATACCTTAACTAGAAAGGAGTTGGTGATGAAGTGTCATTGGATAGATAATGACCAAGTGTAAGTGTTGAATATAAGAATAAAAATATTCATAATGTGATAGATCTAATCTATGCATATGAATTTTGAAAGGAGAACCTTTTATTTAGAGAATGATAGAGTTATTTGAGAGATAATGCGAAGTACGTGAGTAAGCAGTACTTAAGTTGTGAAGTAGAATGTGATGGTAACTTAAGTATGCACACTGAGAGGTAAGGATTGACTAATTGTCATGAAGTCCTATTGGACAAGTGTTCCCAAATTGTCAAAGTAGTAATGAGGTATAGTATAGTAGGTGAACAATCATATTGATATTCGGTTTTAGTAATAAACATTAAGATTTAATTTGATATGAGTGTCATGATAAAAAAAATGACATCATGAGGGTGATGATATCAGTCTTGGGAGTTGATCTCGTAGACTTGACATAGTGTAGGTGGGGAATTGAGATTGTTGCAGCAATGTATGTGAGTTGTACAAGTGAGAGACCTAAACCTTTAGATAAGGGAAGTGAAGTTGGATAAGTCACAAGATTAACAAGAGCATTAAGAGAATGTACAGCAGTTAGAGATGTGGAATATGTCCATAGCTTTCAAGTGTTAGCTTTAGACCTAAGGGGGAGATGATTAGATGAGAAAGCAAGTCAAGTGTTGAGAATTTCTTAAGTAGATGGTTAGTAGGAGTCCATGGAGTTGTTAGAGTACTAATCTTGAATGTGGTGTTGCTAAACATTAGGTGGATTATTGAGATGGGCAATATGGTGATAAAAAGTAATAGTTTTGGGATGTGATTCCCTATAGAGAGGTATATATTCCGAACTTAAGGATTTCAGTTAAGCTTGAATTTAGTAAGATAACACCATTAGATTAAGACCTTAGTAAGAGTAACCCATTACGTACCAAGTCTAGTCGTCATTCGAGGAAGAATAATCCCAAAGGGGAGATATTGTAACACCCAGAAATATTTTCGAACTTAGACTTTAGTCGTTAATCGTAGTTTGTGATATATAACCAAGGAATTAAAAATTTCTTAAGTCTTAAGGTCAGTTCTCTAGATTTAGCACCAAGAGTTCCAAAAAAAATTAAATTGGGAATAACAAAAATATGAAATTTTGAGAGTAAGATAAGTAAGAGTTTTGGGTTACCTTCAAACGACCATAAATCCCGGTACAGGATGGGTTAGGTGTGCTACAAAATACCATTGGAAATATCTTTGAATTATCTTTCCAAATCCGCCGAGTTTGCTAAATTTCGAGTTTGGATGAGTGAGATATAACCTTTTTAAGTTAGGCTGTCTAGTAAAGGAAAGTTAGCCGAAAATAGTGAGGGGTATTTTCGTCCTTTCCTTACCCAATCAGATTTAACTCATTTTTAGTCATATTTTAGGGGTATAATCCTTTTAGTTTCAGTATTAAAATCCTAATAAACACCTAGGGTTTTAGTTGAGAGTTCAAGAAGAGGCAAAAAAAGAAGAGAAAAGAGGCAATGATGAAGGCGTTCGTCGACGTTCTAGAGTCTAGTTGCGGATTTTTGCCATGGGTATAATCCCTAAGAGGTTTGTAAGCTTTCATAGTGATGGGTTAGTTCACCTACACGCCAATCATGTATTTTTTTTCCAGTTAAATTTCATGATTAAAGTTTAAAGATAAGAGTTCTTCATGAGTTCTTAAAAGGTGTTATTGAAGTTTATTCTAAATCTTTTTGTATTGGAGTTTTGATGATTTCTTAAGATCAAATTGAGTAACTTTAGTGTTCTTTCCAGTATATTAGAGTTTAATTAAGTTAAATAATTTAATACAATTGTTTGGGGAAGAAACCGTTCTAATTTAGGCAATTTAAGGTGAGAAAACGAGCAAAAGTGCTCGGCAGAATTTTCTGGGTTGGGGCCTGCGCGGAGTTCCTGCCAGAGCGCCCCAAACACATATCTTTCCATCAGGGGTTTGCTACCCGCGCCACCCGTAGCCCCAGGGTCATCTTCCCAGCCTAGTTTGCCTCCATTTTCTCCGTTTGAGTTAGTTTAAAGTGCACCTTCACTCATTTTCGATTCTAACTAATCTAAGCTACTTATAAACACCTAAAATCAGTCCTAAAATGATCATAACATTGAATTTACAATTCAAATTCAAGGTAGAGTTGATAATTAAGTTTATTAGGATTCTTTCAAACGTTCTAAGATAATCCTTCTGAGTCCAATTGATGAGTCTTCTACAACTTCTAGTAACTTGTTTCAAGACTCAAGTAAGTTAGTATGAGTATGAAGAGAATTTATTCATGATTATACCTTGTCATCATGAGATTCTCCATTTAATGAACCAAAACTGTTGAATTCATAATTCACATTCAAGAGAGAGTTAAGAGTAATGTTCAAGAGAGACTTTAAGTTCAATTGTGCATTTTTTGAGATCCATCATTCATTGAACTAAGTTTTGAGGAAGTAAATAGGAGAATGAGAAGATTCATATCTATGAGTCCATGTTGTTATTTAGATCATCTTTCTTAGAAGTAGGATCTTCAAGTTCTAAGCCTTTAAGTGTTGCATTCCTACTTAATCTCTAAAATTGATTCCTAATCATATGATTATTACATGTTACCTATGAATTCCTTAAGGTAAATTGTTCATGCCCATAATTTCTCATGGACCCTATAAGTCAAACAATCTTGATAGAAGAACTGTCTTTGAGTTCTCGAGTTGAGTAGTTCATGCTCATAATTCTGCATGAACCCTTCAAGCTGATAATCACGAAATCATCCACAAACTTGGGATAATGAGCCTTGAATCCATACTCCAATTCAAGGAAGTTAAGAGTCAAGTCTAAAGTTCAGAAGTAAGTTAAAGTGCAGTTTTTAAAGGTTTTTCAAGAGTCTTATTTAAACATTTTTAACTTTGTTTTTAAGACTCAAGTTTCTGTCTAAGTAAAGAGTAAGTTGAAGTTCTTTTGTTCAAACGTTATAAGGGAACTAAGTATTCCCTAAGAGTTAAAATTTCAAGCAAGCTAAGAGTATCAAGTTGAGTTTAGTTCACAAGAGTTATAAGGGAACTAAGTAACCCCTAAGAGTTTAAAAAAAAATGTTTTCAAACTTTTGAGAAAGAAAGGAAACTAGACTTCCACATAGCCTATGGCTAGTCCTAGTAAAAGATAAAGGAAACTATGATTTCCAAGAGATCTTTTTAAAGCTAAGTTCTGAGCACTAATATCAAATCAGAGAACCATCATGTGTTTTTAAACATAAGAGCCAATATATTTTTGGGATTAGTATTTGAGCACCGATATGGGGGAGACTTCAGATAAATCACAGCCCCCATAAACCATGTAGCCATCATGGGTAGAAAAGGGTCATACTTTTTAGATGATTCCTTTTCACAGTTTACTAGTGGATCCATTAGGTAGTTTAGATCCTATGCCCTGGCAATGTTAGGATGGCGGGGAAGCGTGGGACGAGTAACGTTGTATTATCATCGTAGCTCTTAAGTGATGGTTCTCGGTTAGAGAAACTCCCACAGAAGTTATTGTACTTTAATATACATCGGTTCATTGTATTTTCATATACATTTCAGATTTATGTTGTATTCTTGTTATACAAACAAAGTTGACATCATATTTCTAAACAACTTTTCTTTATATTGCACTTGTTTTAAACTGTTTTATATTGAAATGAGTTCAGTTGAGTATCAGGAGTTGAATATCTTAAGTTGAGTTGAGTTAATCTGTACTTCATTGATTCGAGTACCATATCTTTGAGTTGAATATCTAATCTTTGAGTTGAGTCTCTTATTCTTTATTTGAAATTGAGTTGAAAATAGGTAAGTATGTTTCCTTTTTATTCATGTATCAAGCTTATGTTATACTTTAGAATTCCCCTTCATACTCGTACATTCCACGTACTGATCCATTTGGCCTGTATCTTTTGATGATGTAAAAACAGGTATTCAGGATCATCAACATCAGCTTCGTTGAAACATTCTAGAGTTCGAGTTAGTCATGGTGAGCCTCCTTGTTTCCGGAGGATTTCATTTACTTTTTAGTTAAGTTAGGAGGTCGTGGTTTTTCCCGACTTCCATCTTTATCAGTTAGAGGCTTCATAGATAGTCAGTATAGTTGAGGAGTCAGTATTAATCATTCATTTTATTAAATATTTTAAAGACAAAAGTTGCTTATTTTATGCTAGTTGAATATATTATTTTTATTCAAAGTTGTTCATTTCAGTTTTAAGCTTTGTATGCTTAAGTGAGTCTTCCGCATGTAGTCAGCGAGGAAGAGGGTTCGTTTGGGGACCAGCAATGGTCTTCGAGTGCCGCCCACGTCCAGGGTGTAGGCTCGGATCGTGACAATGTTTTTGCAACATCTTCGGGCAAAGTCTTCCGGAATCCTCTGCATAACTGCAAAGTTAATCTGGACCCAGTTACATAAATCTCGAAATCAAAGACAGTAAAATATAGTACCAATTAATCCTAAGAAAATCCTGTAAAATACTCATATAATGTATTCTCTGTTTTTCCATAACTACTTAAAATATGCCCACAGTAATCTAATTAGGCCAACTAAAATATATGTTGCTCGAAGTCTCCAAAATGATTGTCCCAAGAATGTCGGACTCTTCAAATGCACTACTTTTGGAGTATCCAACACATACTCATCAACATTTCTAACAAGTCCGAGCAAGACTACAATTATAACACAGATAAAAATTCATTGTCCTTTTTAAGAAGATTTAGTCAATATATATTCGAAAATGAAATAATGGAATTATAATAAATGAAACATTTATCAAAAATAAATAAACATAAACTTGATCATTCATACTATAAGTGAAGCATTGCCCCTTAATGTAACTATAATTGGCTGTGAATTCCTATGACTCATACAAAACTATAAACTTAAATTTGTGACTAATCTTACTATTTTTTTACAATATATCTAATTCAGAATTTGGTTAAACAGACACACTTGGTTGATTTTTAAACAAAAATCAAAATGAAAAAAAAAGGAGATAAATTGTAAATACCAAACGGTTGCAATCATGGTGAGATAGTATAATATTATAGAACTTTGGTTGCAAAAAAAATGTTATTTTTAGTAGTAGAAGAAGAAGAATTCCCAAGGTAAAATCCTCCGCCATTTTGCTGGCAGACCTTGCTAGTCATCTCTTTTTTTGGTCAAGCGAGCTACAAAATGATATTGTAGCAGCAACAGTAATTTCAATACAATGCTTTTTTGTTTTGTTTTCTATGTGGGCTTCATACTCTGGAATTCTATAACTTTAAATTCACATCGCAAAGGATCTTATTTGACGAAAAACACGGTCTATGGAATTTTTTTGTCATACTTAATATTCAAATTCAAAACCTTTCCTTAATGAAAATATAATATCATCTATTATATCACATTCCTTCCGATTAGTATAGTGTCATGTCACGGTGAAATATGAAAAGTTGGAAAATAAATAAAGCAGTGGCTTATGACAATGTCATCTCAGGTTCAATATGCAGAGTCTCCATATATGCTGACTTTTCTTTTAGTTATTCATGAAATTCAAAGATAATTTACTTTCCCATCACTATGAACAACACGCTTCAATATAAAAGGTTATAATAATTTTTTTATTAATTAAAATTTAAGATCTCGAAAAATACGTAATTAATACTCCCTCTGACCCTATTTAGTTGTCCACTTTAGAAATGACACACATATTAAGATAACAATAATTAGCATAGTGAAGTTATAATTTTACCCTTATTAATTATAGTTTAAAAAATAATGAATTAAAACTTGGAAATTTTCAAGAAGTTTAAATGAGGGTATAATACGAAAAAGAAATTGTCCTTTCTTGATTTGTCAAAATGGACAAGTAAATAGGGACAACTAAAAGAGGAAATATGGACAAGTAAATAGGGAGAGAGGGAGTATTAAATGTATTACATTAAAAATTATGTTTTCTTGATATATTAAAAATAACCAGCAAAATTAAAAATCTATTTTTGAAATGCTGGAGACCTAAAAGTGAATGAAGCGAGTATTTCTGTATACGTTTGATAAATATTCTATTTTTGGACCATTTTAATTATCATGCTTGTTAGCAATAATTGATTATAAGAAATTATTTCATTTCAATTTATGTTGCATTATTTGACTTGACATAAAATTTTAAGTTAAAAAAGAACTTTTAAAACATATAATCTAATATAATATTTGACTACTTGTGTGACTATAAATAGAAAAATTGAAAAGACAAAATATATAACTATACCCTTTAGGAATCAAAGGACTATAGATCACAACATTCAACAAAACAATTTGAATAATATGTGGTATCCTGCGTATATTATGTTACATAAAACTCATGCATCTACTTGTTGAACTTTATACATTTTAGTGTCTACTTGTGACACCAAAAGTTGGAGAACATTAATGTGAAATAATGTCGTAAAATTGCACATTTATGTATTATGTCTTTTTGAGTTTCGTGGTTTCATGAAGCATGTTGGAACTGATTTTATTTTATTTTATTTTGAAAAATTTACAACAAAATACTTTTTTAGGACAAACCAAAAATGAAAGAAGTCATTTAAATTCGGATAGAGGACCACTAATGGATGTGGTGTAGCTGATGAGGTTGTTACTCCCTTAATTAGTGGTTTCAGGTTTGAGTCTTAGATATGGAAAATCCTTTATAGGGAGTGGTTTCCCCTAAATGAACCCTACACGAAACTAACTCACAATAGTAAAGCTCTAATATGGGTATCAAATATTACGTGGGAAAATAAAAAGGAAGTATTGGGATAAAGGGAAGCAAATAGTTATAAGTAGGCGTGTCAAAAAGAATATGAAAAAATTACCAAACCTAATCGAATAGAACCGATATATGTTATTTTTTCAATAAACTATGGATATTTATTTAAGTGTATAATAGTTTTGAACAATTGAATTATTATTTTAATTTATAAATGAAAAACGAGAAATTCTAGAACCAAACCGAAACACCTTACATGTAAATAAAATTTGTATATTGACTATTGAGACACGTCAATTAGTGTCCAACTCTAACAAGAGTTCCACCTACAAAGGATAGACACAAGAATATATTTAGTCTTTCTTTACAACTATATCTCTATATTAGAATATTGTATATAAAGACATGATTTTCTGTATATTTTAGGTTGAGGTGAAAATAATAAAAACAACGTTGCATTCTGTAGCTTATGTAGTTTTTGCTCTCTCTCTCTCTCTATAATAACTTTGATCGTTCCTTAAATTTTAATCCTAATAGGGGTCGTGGCAAATGTAACAGATAACGTGGTTCTAACAACCCGAAGGTATACCCTAGAAGAAATGGTATCCTTAAGTCGTCACGCGGCGTACTCGACCTCTCGAAGGTCTCATACAAGCCCTTAGACATCTTTGCATGTATATATATATATATATATATATATATATATATATATATATATATAAACAACATTATCTCAAATCTCATTTATAGAAAAACATAAGAAATGCTAAGTCTCATTGTCGCCATCTTAGCACGAATAATTTGGGTCACAACACACATCAACAAAATAGAAATAACAAAGTATAATAAATGTCTTTTGAATAGAAAAGCTAAACATAGTTATGTCCTCGAATTAATTGAGGACATACCAAAACTTGCTTGAAAGGATGCTAATATCCAAACTTCACTTCAAATGTCTCCTATCAATTGGTACCTACACCTTTAGATATAAAAAAACATATGGAATTAGTACATTAGAATGTACTAAGTCTCTGACATACAATAAAACCATGCTAAAAGGACTTCTATGTAAAACAAGCTCTTTTATGCTCTTTTAAGGAAAACTTCATAACATAAGTATAAGAACCACTTCCAACACCAAAGATCACATATTAGTCACATTCCAAATAATCCACATAATAGCATTAATAACACTTCAAACCATGTAAGCATATAACTCCCCTACCAAAGGTTATCCTAAGACTTACTTAAGTAGACAAGAAAAAGACCGCCCATACACCCTCTTTAAGAACACCTAAATAATCCTTAAGACTACCTAAGATAAGATTATTCTCTATTTAACATTTAACTCACAACCTAAGGTACTCTAAGATTCACTTGAGTAAAACATGAAGAGACCACCCATACACCCTCTTCAAGACTACTTAAGCAACCCTTAAAGC
Source organism: Solanum lycopersicoides (assembly GCA_022817965.1). NCBI lineage: Eukaryota > Viridiplantae > Streptophyta > Magnoliopsida > Solanales > Solanaceae > Solanum > Solanum lycopersicoides. Next base: position 30,267,757 of record CM040618.1, on the reverse strand, counting down.
TACCCTAGATAGGGATCATTTAGTCAACTCACTTTTACCTAAGTCATAATCATTCATTAAGTAATTAAGATTCAATTAATCATTTGGAGGACTTCACATAATGTCTTGGAAAAGGGTACCTACATACTAGCACCTTCAAAGCCTAATTTTCCATGTCTAGATAGTGTCCCATTCCACTACCTAAAATGTTGTAGAACTTATCCAATACTAGAATGTATCCCACATGATGAGAATAGTCAATAACCGACATAAAACATACTAGCTAGGCATGGAAATCCGAAGTCTTCCCTACTCCGATGGAGGGTGTTCTACTTGCCAAGGGTAGAACTAGGACACATCCTATATAGGCACATGGTTATGGAATATTAAGGGTTTCTTTGCACTCTAGTCTCAACATAAGTAGAGTCACTCCACAAGGATAATCACTCGGTGCTAGCCTTTGTTCTCATAGAGTAGTTGAATCACACAAGACATATGACAAGGCAACACTTATAGCCTTAGCACACCATAATGCATCTACTAATGATGGGTCATCTAGGGCTGCCACTCTATGGCAAATAGGATAGCTTAATTACTTTCTTAGAGATGGTTTCATGCTGTTCCAGCCAACCTATCCCTAATTCAATAATTCACACAAGAAAGATACCATTACGACTTTCAACTTCAAGGATATCTCAACCTTCTTTCTAGTTTGAATGTTCCAATGTTAATGACCCTATTAACCATGTTCAAGGTCATATTTCAATCATGCAGTTACATACATGACAAAGGATCATTAGCCTACAAAGTCAAGAGTTCATATTCAAATTCTTAATGTATCAAGTAGAGGGACATATGTCTACCAAAACAAGATACACACACATCATCATCTTATCACGTGTACCATAACATTTAAGTAGCACATTGGGACAACTAAGTCTACTACAAGTCACCCTATTCACTTCTATAGAAACATCAACATATTCCATCATAAGACTCATATAGTCAATTAGGAAACATCGTACTTCAACATCAAGAATATACACACATTAAGAACATCATCATAGTCTATCATTATCACCTATAATCAATTAGGAGAACTCATACTTTCACTTTACCCACATACATATACATAATCACATTTGCACATTGATCAACTACACAAGCTATAACATAATAATATCACAATTCATAAAGTAATGCCGACAAGGCCATTTTCTTCACAAGTATAACACATAAGCACCGCCACCATGAGTGGACCATACCAATCAACACAATTCAATGACTATACTACACAATATAAGGAGAATTAGGTCATCTTACCACCATTCCATCATCAACACTTCCAATCCTTAAGGCATTCCAACCAATTCCATTCTCAAAGCTCTTACCAATAGCCATAAACACCAATCCAATCCAATAATCAAACCATATAATGAACCAACAATACAAAATATGAAAATCATCAAATTGAGGCAGCCTATGTACAATTCTAGCATAAATCATACATACTTCAATAACCAAAATAATCTACATAAGAATTCAAACTATTAACTAAAAATCAAATCACCCATAAAGAGACAAATAGGAAATCATGATTTGCATGGGTTCATAGAGTTTTTGATTAAAAACATTCAATTAACATCAATTATATCGTAAAACATTGTTTCAAATTATTTCATGCAAGAACCTCATGGCAAGAATTCAAAGTAGAAGATTTCATGTTTTTATCATCTTTGAAAACCATTGGAATTGACTCCTTGAAAGGAAGAGGATTCAAGGATGAAACACCATACCTATATTGAAGAAAAGCCCACAGAAATTGATGGAGAAAAAACTTATAAAATTAGTCTTCTTCCTTAGAGATTTAAAGCTTCATGAGGTTTTGGAGAAAAGGAATGGAGATTTTTTTGAGTTGAGGGTTTAGCTTTGATTGGTGAGTTTAGGGTTTAAAGACTCAATAATCATCAATAAGTCATCCTCCAAATTACCCAAAATACCCCTGCACGTATAGGACCTTTTAACCAATTCAAATTTGACTTAAAAACGACAGGACCAATCTGGGAAGTCACTGTGCATTGTGGAGTCACCTCCAATTCTTGGTTCTGGAAATATTTTGAGACAGAATGGTTCGCGATGGCCCGCATCCAGGGAAACTTTTTTTCCTTTAAGTGTAGCAGGCGCGACGCGCAGACACCTTAAAAAAGGGCTGTCCGGCAGCTTGCTTGACCCATGTTTGGGTCCTCCTCAAGGACCTTTGGTTGGTTCTTGGGGTGTCGTTCTCATACGTTTCGACCCTACATATGTCCCTCTAGGTACTAGGGTAATCCCACTTATTTTAGACACCAAACAATTCCTTAAAACTAACAACATACAAGGACACACAAGCACGTCCAAAGGCTATCTTTCGAACGTCTTGGACATTCTTGGACGTTTCACTTTCAAACTCTTCCAAACTTTATATACTGACTTATAACACTATTATTAACCATTTTAAGACCTTATAGACTCATGACACTCATGATAGGCTCTAGTTCAACCTAGTTCATTTTAGGGATGTTACAATCTCCCCCACTTGGACAACATTCGTCCTCGAATGACAGTTGCTTCATTTTAAAGACTTTAAAGAGATAAGACTCAAGACTAGCAGCTCATAACCATACCACACAACATACTATACACATATATAGGAGGAACATCAACTCCACATCACAAGAGACTCAAAAGACAACAAGAAATAGGCACAACATCTACAACTTATCATGCATTAAGACTCAACCTTTCCATATCATATAAGAGGAACTTTATTCTCCACATATTATAATTCTCATATACATCATTTTATGAACCTTACAACCATTTCTCACGAAAGTACAATTAGCAAATTTTCAATTTTCTTACAGTGAAGCATACTAACTAACACACTAATGCAACATTTAAGCAATTTATTATGGAGGCATGAAAATATGAGATATAAGACCATATAAACTCATTTACCACATAAACATAACATCATAAAATGCACAATGCAAGGAGATCAATGAAATTCATTTTCAACAAGACTCCTAAGCAACATGCAACATGCTACTATAACCATCTATCTCAAGCTTGAATAGAATAGAAGAGAAGAGACAACAATCCACAACCCAACTACTCACCATTCTCCCCCACTTATAAGGAACCCATAACTACAAAAAGAGAAAACTATAACTTACCGGAATCATCACCCGAATTTGCCTTAGCTTGGAGAGCATAGAAGTGATTCCTCTTTGGAGCACCATCATCCGAGATCACTAGGAGGAACTTGCTTTGCCTCTCTTCCTCTAGTCTCAATAGTAGGACAATCTCTCACTTTATGACCATCCTTAACACAACCAAAACAGCCACCGGTACCGGCTAAACATTTACCCAAGTGCTTCTTCCCACACTAGCACAAGTAGGCTTAACCACTTGGGAACCACTACCACTCTCAATCTTGACCTTAGGATCACTAGACCCTTCTTGAGTTGGAGCCCTCTTCTTAAACCTATGTTGGTTGTGCTCCTCCACTCTACACCTCTTCAAAATTTCTTGAGATCCTACTAAGTTTGCACTCTTTAGTGGATTGTGCATACACCAAAAGCCTAAAAGTTCATGTCATTATGGAGCATGGTCGTACGACATTCTTCTTTCACAAGGCCGGCAACACCAGTCACAAACCTACTCATCTCATCCGTAGAGATAGACACCAAGGATGGAGCATACCTAGACAACAAGGTAAACTTCAAATAATACTCTTCAACACTCATGTCACCTTGCTTAAGGTTTATGAACTCCTCAACCTTCACCTCCCTCCTCTCAGGGAAAGTACTTTCCTAAGAAAGCTTTCTTAAACTTTTCACTCTATGGGACCCACAACTGGCCTATTGTCTTTCCATTAAGTGTACCACACTTGAGCAACCTCCTCAATTGGTACGAAGCTAACTCCGCCTTCTCCTAGAAGTCACCCCCATGGCACTCAACACCTTGTACACACCACCAAGAAACCTCCCACCGAAAGATAAAGGGATTCATCCTTACAAATCCCTCAATCTAGAGGTCATAGTACTCTCTAGAGTATTCACCCTAGGCCCAATGTCTCTAGTCACTTGAGTCGTCATGGCTCGGCTAGAGTAAGGAGAGCCTCTCTAATCTCCCCATTAGTCATTACGGGGGAACCACCGGAAACCTCATTACCTTGACCCACTATAGGGACTTGCTCACCTTGAGAAACTTGAACACCTTATGGAGCTTGTCCACCTTGGGAAACTTGTTCAACTAGGGGAGGAACTCCCTCAATCACTTCCTTCATCAACTCTCCTTGCCGGTGTCCTCTCGTATTCATCTTTTATAAACACAAGAAATAGATTAAGACAGGACACTCATAACTTTTAACTCTACGTCATGACACAAGAGTAGAGAAGAATGGAAACTCTATCGTCCTATATCCTCTCGCTCATAGATGTGTCGCAACTCACACCGATGAACAAGACTCTACTAGACGTGGCTTTAAAGAAACTTTTGAATCCTAAAGACTACTCCCAAAACCTTATGCTCTGATACAAGTTTGTAATGACGCAAAGGTATACCCTAGAAGAAATGGTATCCTCAAGTCGTCACGCGGCGTACTTGACCTCTNATAATTCACACAAGAAAGATACCATTACGACTTTCAACTTCAAGGATATCTCAACCTTCTTTCTAGTTTGAATGTTCCAATGTTAATGACCCTTAACCATGTTCAAGGTCATATTTCAATCATGCATACATACATGACAAAGATCATTAGCCTACAAAGTCAAGAGTTCATATTCAAATTCTTCATGTATCAAGTAGAGGGACATATGTCTACCAAAACAAGATACACACACATCATCATCTTATCACGTGTACCATAACATTTAAGTAGCACATTGGGACAACTAAGTCTACTACAAGTCACCCTATTCACTTTTATAGAAACATCAACATATTCCATCATAAGACTCATATAGTCAATTAGGAAACATCGTACTTTAACATCAAGAATATACACATAAGAACATCATCATAGTTAATCATTATCACCTATAATCAATTAGGAGAACTCATACTTCACTTTACCCACATACATATACATAATTACATTTGCACATTGATCAACTACACATGCTATAACATAATAATATCACAATTCATAAAGTAATGCCGACAAGGCCATTTTCTTCACAAGTATAACACATAAGCACCGCCACCATGAGTGGACCATACCAATCAACACAATTCAATTCATATACTACACAATATAAGGAGAATTATGTCATCTTACCACCATTCCATCATCAACACTTCCAATCCTTAAGTATTCCAACCAATTCCATTCTCGAAGGCTCTTACCAATAGCCATAAACACCAATCCAATCAAATAATGAAACCATATAATGACCAACAATACAAAATATTAAAATCATCAAATGGAGGCAGCCTATGTACAATTCTAGCATAACTCATACATACTTCAATAAACCAAAATAATCTACATAATAATTTAGTACTATTAACTAAAAATCAAATCACACATAAAAGAGACAAATAGGAAATCATTATTTGCATGTGTTCATAGAGTTTTTGATCTAAAAACATTCAATTAACATCAATTATATCGTAAAACATTGTTTCAAATTATTTCATGCAAGAACCCATGGCAAGAATTCAAAGTAGAAGATTTCATGTGTTTTATCATCTTTGAAAACCATTGGAATTGACTCCTTGAAAGGAAGAGGATTCAAGGATGAACACCATACCTATATTGAAGAAAATCCCACAAAATTGATGTAGAAAAGCTTATAAAATTAGTCTTCTTCCTTAGAGCTTTAAAGCTTCATGAAGGTTTTGGAGAAAAGGAATGGAGAGCTTTTGTTTTGAGTTCAGGGTTTAGCTTTGATTGGTGAGTTTAGGGTTTAAAAGAGACTCAATATAATCAATAATTCATCCCAAATTCCCAAAATACCCCTGCACGTATAGGACTTTTAACCAATTCAAATTTGACTTAAAAGGACAGGACCATATCTGGGAAGTGACTGTGCGTTGCGGAGTCACCTCCAATTCTTGGTCTGGAAATAGTTTGAGACAGAAAATTTGCGATGGCCCGCATCGCAGGGAAACTTTTTTTCCTTTAAGTGTAGCAGGCGCGACGCGCAGACACCTTCAAAAAAGGGTTGTCCGGCAGCTTGCTTGGCCCATGTTTGGGTCCTCCTCAAGGACCTTTGGCTGGTCCTTGGGGCGTCGTTCTGTAACGTTTCGACCCTACATATGTACCTCTAGGTACTAGGGTCATCCCACTTATTTTAGACACCAAACAATACCTTAAAACAAGCAAACATACAAGGACACCCAAGCACGTCCAAAGGCTATCTTTCGAACGTCTTGGACGTTCTTGGACGTTTCACTTTCAAACTCTTCCAAACTTTATATACTGCCTTATAACAATTATTAACCATTTTAAGACCTATAGACTCATGACACACATGATAGGCTCTAGTTCAACCTAGTTCATTTTAGGGATGTTACAATCTCCCCCACTTGGACAACATTCGTCCTCGAATGACAGTTGCTTCATTTAAAGACTTTAAAGAGATAAGACTCAAGACTAGCAGCTCATAAATCATACCACACAACATACTATACACATATATAGGAGGAACATCAACTCCACATCACAAGAGACTCAAAAGACAACAAGAAATAGGCACAACATCTACAACTTATCATGCATTAAGACTCAACCTTTCCATATCATATAAGAGGAAATTTGTTCTCCACATATTATCATTCTCATATACATCATTTCTATGAACCTTACAACCATTTCTCATGAAAGTACAATTTAGCAAATTTCAATTTTCTTACAAGTGAAGCATACTAACTAACACACTAATGCAACATTTAAGAAATTTATTATGGAGGCATGAAAATATGAGATATAAGACCATATAAACTCATTTTACCACATAAACATAACATCATAAAATGCACAATGCAAGGAGATCAATGAAATTCATTTTTCAACAAGACTCCTAAGCAACATGCAACATGCTACTATAACCATCTATCTCTCAAGCTTGAATAGAATAGAAGAGAAGAGACAACAATCCACAACCCAACTACTCACCATTCTCCCCCACTTAGAAGGAATCCATAACTACTAAGATAAAACTATAACTTACCGGAATCATCACCCGAATTTGCCTTAGCTTGGAGAGCATAGAAGTGATTCCTCTTTGGAGCACCATCATCCGGAGCACTAGGAGAACTTGCTTTGCCTCTCTTCCTCTAGTCTCAATAGTAGGACAATCCCTCACTTATGACCATCCTTAACACAACCAAAACAGCCACCGGTACCGGCTAAACATTTCCCAAGTGCTTCTTCCCACACCTAGCACAAGTAGGCTTAACCACTTGGGAACCACTACCACTCTCAATCTTGACCTTAGGAGCACTAGACCCTTCTTGAGTTGGGCCCTCTTCTTAAACCTATGTTGTTGTGTCCTCCACTCTACACCTCTTAAAATTTCTTGAGATCCTACTAAGTTTGCACTCTTTAGTGGATTGTGCATACACCAAAAGCCTAAAAAGTTCGTCATTATGGAGCATGGTCATACGACATTCTTTTTTCACAAGGACAGAAACACCAGCCACAAACCTACTCATCTCATCCGTAGAGTTAGACACCAAGATAGAATACCTAGACAACAAGGTAAACTTCAAATAATACTCTTCAACACTCATGTCACCTTGCTTAAGGTTTATGAATTCCTCAACCTTCACCTCCCTCCTCACAGGGAAAGTACTTTCCTAAGAAAGCTTTCTTAAACTTTTCCACTCTACGGGACCCATTCAACTGGCCTATTTTCTTTCCATTAAGTGTACCACACTTGAGCAACCTCCCTCAATTGGTACGAATCTAACTCCACCTTCTCCCTTGAAGTCACCCCCATGGCACTCAACACCTTGTACACACCACCAAGAACCTCGAAAGATAAAGGGATTCATCCTTACAAAGTCCCTCAATCTAGAGGTTATAGTACTCTCTAGAGTATTCACCCTAGGCTCAATGTCTCTAGTCACTTGAGTCGTCATGGCTCGGGCTAGAGTAAGGAGAGCCTCTCTAATCTCCCCATTAGTCATGTACGGGGGAACCACCGAAACCTCATTACCTTGACCCACTATAGGGACTTGCTCACCTTGAGAAAATTGAACACCTTATGGAGCTTGTCCACCTAGGGGAACTTGTTCAATTAGGGGAGGAACTCCCTTAATCACTTCCTTAGCAACTCTCCTTGCCGGTGTCCTCCTCGTATTCATCTTTTATAAACACAAGATAATAGATTAAGAAAGGACACTCATAACTTTTCACTCTACGTCACGACACAAGAGTAGAGAAGAATGGAAACTCTATCTTCCTATGGCCTCTCGCTCATAGATGTGTCACGACTCACACCGATGAACAAGACTCTACTAGATGTGGATTTAAAGAAACTTTTGAATCCTAAAGACTACTCCCAAAACCTTATGCTCTGATACCAAGTTTGTAATGACGCTAAGGTATACCCAAGAAGAAATGGTATCCTCAAGTCGTCACGCGGCGTACTTGACCTCTTGAAGGTGTCCTAAAGCCCTTAGACATCATTCATTGTGTGTGTGTGTGTATATATATATATATATATATATATATATATATATATGAAAAAGTAGTGCAGAGTTAAAATATTTCACAACATTACCTCAAATCTCTTTTATAGAAAAACATAAGAAATGTTAATATTCATTGTCGACATCTTAGACACATGAATATCTTGGGTCACAACCCATACGTTAACAAAATAGAAACAACGAATTCTAATACAATGTCTTTTGAATAAAAAAGCTAAACATAGTTATGTCCTCGAATCAAATGAGGACATACCAAAACTTGCTTGAAAGGGTACTAATATCCAATCTTCACTTCAAATGAATCCTCTCAATTAGTACCTACACCTTTAGATATAAAAAAACATATGGAATTGGTACATTAGAATGCACTAAGTATGGTGACATGCAATAAAACAATGCTAAAAGGATATTTATGTAAAACATGCTCTTTTATGCTCTTTTGAGGTAAACATCATAACATAAGTATAAGAACCACTTCCAACACTAAAGATCACATATAAGTCATATTCCAAGTAATCCACATAATAACATTAATAACACTTCAAACCCTGTAAGCATATACCTCTCCTACAAAAGGTTATCCTAAGACTTACTTAAGTAACGCAAGAACAGACCGCCCATTCACCCTCTTCAAGCACACCTAAATAATCCTTAAGACTACGTAAGATAAGATTTTTCTCTATTTAACATTTAACTCACCACCTAAGGTTACTCTAAGATTCACTTAAGTAAAATATGAAGAGACCGCCCATACACCCTCTTCAAGCCTACTTAAGCAAACATTAAATCTACGCTAAATAGGGATCATTCTAGTCAACTCACTTTAACCTAATTCATAATCATTCACTAAGTCAATTAGGATTCAATTAAGCATTTCAAGGACTTCACATAATGGTCTTGGAAAAGACCTAGGATACTTACATACTAGGACCTTCAAAGCCTACCCGTGCCATGTAGAGATAAAGTCTCATTCCACTACCTAAATGATGTAGAACTTATCCAATACTACAATGTATCACACATGATGAGAATAGGCGATAACTGATATAGTCCATATTAGCTAAGCATGGAATCCAGAGTCTTCCCTACTCCGATGGACGGTGTTCTACTTGCCAAGGGTAGAACTAGGACACATCCCATGCAGGCACATGGTTAAGGAATATCAAGGGTTTCTTTATAATCTAGTCTAAGCTATAGTAGATTCACTCCCTAAGAATATTCACTCGGGGCTAGTCTTTGTTCTCATAGAGTAGTTCAATCACACAAGATATATGACAAGGCAACACTTCTAGCCTTACCACACCATAATACCTCTACCAAAGATGGGTCCTCTAGGGATGCCACTCAGTGGTTAATATGATAGCTTAATGACTTTCTAATAGATGGGTCATGTCGTTCCCTCCAACCTACCCCTAATTCCATCATTCACATGAGAAGGATACCATTACCACTTTCAACTTCAAGGATATCTCAACCTTCTTTCTAGTTTGAAGGTTCCATGTTAATGACTCTCTTAACCATGTTCAAGGTCAAATTTCAATCATACCATCACATACATGACAAAGGTGCATTAGCCTACTAAGTCAAGAGTTCATATTGACATTCTTCATGTATCAAGTAGAGGGACATAGGTAAACCAAAACAAGCCACACACATCATCATCTTTATCACATGTACCATAAAATTTAAATAGCACATAGGGACAACTAAGTCTACCACAAGTCACCCTATTCACTTCTATAGAAACATCAACATATTACATCATAAGACTCATACAGTCAATTAGGAAAAATCATACTTCAATATCAAGTATACACACATAACAACATCATCATAGTATATCATGATCACCATAATCAATTAAGAGAACTCATGCTTTCACTTTACCCACTTACATATACATAAATCACACTTACACATTGATCAACTACACAAACTATATCATAATAATATCCCAATTCATAAAGTAATGCCAACATGTTCTTCACAATATAACACATAAGCACCGCCACCATGAGTAGACCATACCAATCAACGCAATTCAATAACAATACTACACAACATACGGAGAATTATGTCATCTTACCACCATTTCATCATCAACACTTCCAATCCTTAGCCATTCCAATCAATTCCATTATCAAAGTCTCTTACCAATAGCCATATACACCAATCTAATCCAGTAATCAAACCATATAATGAACCAACAATACGAAATATGAAAATCATCAAATTGAGGCAGCCTATGTACAATTCAAGCGTAATTCATACATACTTCAATAGGCCAAAATAATCTACATAAGAATTCATTACTATTAAACCATAATCAAATCACCCATAATAGAGCCAAATTAGAAAATTATGATTTGCATGGGTTCATGGATTTTTTATCTAAAAACATTAAATTAACATCAATTGTATCATAAAACATTGTTTGAAATCTTTTCATGCAAGAACCCATGGATAGAATTCAAATTAGAAGATTTAATGTTTTTGATCATCTTTGAAAACCATTGGAATTGACTCCTTGAAAGGAAGAGGATTCAAGGATGAAACACCATACCTATATTGAAGAAAATCACACAAAATTTATGGAGAAAAACTTTGAAACCAGTCTTCTTCCTTGGAACTTCAAAGATTTATCAATGGAGGTTTTGGAGAAAAGGAATTGAGAGCTTTTGTTTTGAGTTGAGGGTTTAGCTATGATTAGTGAGTTTAGGGGTTTAAAAAGACTCAATAACCGTGAATAAGTCATCTCCAAATTAGACAAAAGACCCCTGCACTTATTGAACCTTTTAACCAATTCTAATTTGACTTAAAAACAACGCAACCAAATCTAGGAAGTCATTGCGCGCGCAGGGTCACCTCCAATTCTTGGTTCCGAAAAACTTTTGAGACAGAATGGTTCGCGATGGCCCCAGCGTCGCAGGGCAAACTTTTTTCCCTTTAAGTGTATCAGGCTCGATGTGCAGCCACCTCCAAAAAGAGGTTGTCCGGCAGCTCGATTGGCCCATATTTGGGTCCTTCTCAAGGACCCTTTGGCTGGTTCTTGGGGCATCATTCTCGGACGTTTCGACCCTAAATATGCCCCTATAGGTACTAGGGTCATCCCCACTGATTTTTAGACACAAAAAAATACCTTAAATCAAGCACAATATACAAGGAAAAATAAGCACGTCCAAAGGCTATCTTTTGTACGTCTTGGACGCTCTTAGACGTTTCACTTCAAAACACTTCCAAACGTTATAGACTTCCTTATAACACTATTATTAACCATTTTAGACCTTTTAGGCTCATGACACACATGATAGGCTATAGTTTCACCTAGTCTCTTTCAGTGATGTTATAGTGGTGGTAGAGGTGGTTGCTCCTACAATTCACGAAATTATTCACCTTAAAATACACAAGCCTGGCAGTCTCAAGATCAGCGTCAAAAGTGTCAAATTTGCAATGGCACTAAACATCTAGATTCAACATGTTTGTAACATTACAACCCTAACATAACCCGACCAAGCTCCTGTGTCTGCTACCCCGCAATAGTTCCCTGAAAAAAGTGCTACACATCAAATTTCCCCGGATCTTACCAACTTCCATCAAGTTGAAGACTATAAGGAGTCGGATCAAGTTCACATCGGCAAAGGTCATGTCCTTCCCATTCCTCATACTGGTAATTCTTTCCTCCTCACTCCTTCACAAGACTTCTCTCTTAAGAATATTTTTCATGTACCTTCAATCACTAAACATCTACTCTTTGTTCAACATTTTTCTTGTGATAATGTTGTTTTCTTTGAATTTCTGCGTAATTATTTTCTTGTTAAGTATCAGGATACCAAGATACCTATTCTTTCCGGGAGGAGTAATGATGGTCTCTATACAATCCAATCATCCCATCCACGGATTAAATCCAGTCCATGAGCTCTCTACTCAATCAAGGCTTCACCCTCATGTTGGTATCTCCGTCTTGGCCACCCACAACATAGAGTTCTTCATCAAATTCTTATGAAAAATAGATTACCTTGTTCAGTTAGGAAAATCATAAAAATTGTCTCTCCCTATGATCAGCAACAAAAGTTCTTCAATTTTCCAATTATTATATGTTGATGTTTGGGGTCCTGCACCTCTACTTTCATCTCAGGGACACAAGTACTTTCTTGTTTTTGTCGATGATTTTACTAGTTATAGTTGGAGCTATCTGTAACAATCCGAAAATGACTATGCTAAGTAAGAACTAAACGTACCTAGAATGCATAGGTTAGATCGGGTTCACACAGCTTGATGCGCGTGGAACCGGACCCCTAGACCTATGCACTAGCCAAGCCAACCAACTTGGTGAGTTAGTTGAGCTAGGCAGGGTTGGTTCCAGCCATGTTAGGTCCCCAAACACTAGGATTCACCTGGGTGAGTCTTAACCGGACTTAGAGGGTTAGTCTTAGGTTTTAAGGGTTCTAGGGGTAAAAAGGTAATTTCGAGGCTAGGGGTAGTATAGCAATAACCCTAGGTTGATATTTAATTAATTAAATAAGGTTTTGAATTAGTCAAAATGGGTCAAAGCTCGGTGGTCAAACCCGAGTTTGACCAGATCTCCACACTCGGGTTCGAGCCGAGTTGGAGGCACTAAAGGGATGATTTAAATGATTTTAAATTAGATAAAATAAGGAGGGGCATTATAGTAACTTAACATGTAGATTATAATCTTATCTTATCATTTAAATTGTATTGAATAAGTCAACAACAAACCCCCCCAAGAAAAGAGGTGCACGACTCCCACTAGGAGTGTACTCAATGTGCACTCTTAATTCATTATATATCCACAAACGTTTTTCAGCTTTACATTGCAATTCAAAAATAGAAAAATAAAATAAGTCTACTATTCTAAGAGTTCTCGGCATTCATCCATCAAAAATGAAAAGAAAAATTTGTACGCCTAAGTGTTTTAATAAATCACGTAAAGAACTTCACTTGTGAACAAGAATCAAGGCCTGGAAGAGAGGTTTGTGCGTGGGTTAGGACGTGTTTGTGGCTGGTTGTCAAAGTTGAAAAAAGGTATGGGTTTTCTTCTCTCTTGTTCCCTTTCCCAAGAGTCCCCTAAGGTTCAGTATGTATTCCAATCGAAAACTAAGGTTGCCCCCGTTGCATGCCCCTGTCATTAGATCCTCTAAAAAGTTGATGCATGCGTTGGTATGTTTGCTGGTAGCTAATCTTAGGAATGTTGTGATTGTGTGCAATGTGATGTTTTCGGACAGCGTATGATCATTTTATGTGTGTCCGATTATATGTATGTTTTATGTACACGATAATGCTAATACCATGTGATGCATATTACGGATTGTTTTCAAGAACGTGCTGAATTATGTTCTATGTAATTGTCGTATTATTAACATCTGAATATGAAATCGTGATGTTCATAGAAAGTAAATGAAAATGATGTTCTAAAATGAAATACTAATTGCCGAATTAAAATGAGTCTAAGACTCTCGGCCATGTACATCAATGCACAAACAAATGGTACGGATATATGGACATAAGTTTAGTCTAAAGTACTAGTTAAAGTTGATATAAAAATTTAAACTAAATTATCTAGACTAAAGTGTAAAGAAAAATAAACTTAAGGACCTAATGCTAATTAGAGAAACTCAGCTAAATTAAAATAAAGAAAATGCTACACCTAAGAATCAAACCTGAGACCTCAAGGTTCTTGCACTAGATGAAGAGGTCTAGAGTAAATTAAAAAGAGAATAATGTTGGGTGTAGGATGGGAATCGAACCCGGCCTGAAAGCCAAATGTGTGAGATACATAAGTCTTTTATATAATCAAAAATTATATGCTGCCCAAGGGATTCGAACACGGATCCCCTTGACCAAAAATTATGAGGCATGTAAGTCTTACATACAATAAAATAAAACGCAGCCACTAGGGATCGAACTCACGTTCTCTTAGCTGAATGTGTGAAGACACATAAGTCTCTCACACACACACAATGAAAATAAATCAAAAGAATATATGTTGCCCAAGGTATTCGAACACGGGTAAAGTCTAAGATCACTTAAATCACGAAAGTAAGCCTTATGTATGGTGAAACCCGATATGGGTACTACCATGAGTGTAAAGTACACTGAAGGCCATGTGCATGGCATATGATGTAAGTCAACGGAAAGATGAAGAAATGAACATTCACGTGATGAGGTGTGTAATAATGTTAAAGTATGATGTTAATGAAAATGGCGACAACATGATAAGAGGCTAAGATGAATGGTGAGACAAGTCTCAACCAAGCCTAAGTAAAGGTCACCAAAAGTACTCACCTAAGAGAGTGTTGAATATTAAGAGACAAGTCTCAATCACATTCTATATGTAAGTGTAAGGACAATTCACACTTAATACGTAAAGAAGAGATGAGAAATCATCTAATGAGCTATGAATACCTCATGCTAGAAGCAAGCTTCGATGATATATGAGTTGAATGTAAATAGGAACTTTAAACTAAGCACCGATAGGCTAGTTATGAGTGGTGATGCCTTCTTTCGGGAAGGGCGGAGGTTCACGTAATTCTCATGAGATGAGACTTTCCACCAAGGTGGGTATGGGTCTCCCTAAATATCCTAGTGTTTGAACTATGTTGCCAACATAGGGAACTAGCTTGGTTCAAACCCATAAAGCTGGTATGTTTTGGTTTCACTTTGGCCAGTTACTCCACCTCTTTTCGGTGTGGGGAAGACACCCTATTTCATGATTCTCACATTATCTATGTCAGTTAAGGTTGAAAGTTCCTCAAAGTATGAAAGATAATGACATGAACGATACCGAAGGTGTTTGTGCAAGAAACTCAGGAGGTGAAACCGGACTCAAGTAATGACATTAGGTCATTTTTGGTCATTGCACTTCATGATCCCGATGAGAGTCTTAAACTTCATCCTAGGTATAGCTGGTGTTTATATCAGCCTATGAATGAATAAAATGATTAATGTGAAGTACGAATGAACGAATGAAGCAGTCTCTGTGTTTGCTAAAAGAGGCACTCGGGTTCAGGTCCCATATGTTGGGCCCTCACTTGAGATGTCTTAATGCTACGTCCATGATTCCAAGGTCTCATGGATATGAAATGAATAATATATGAAACATGAAATGTATATTATGTGAACCTATGTGTGTATGATGTGTGACATATTCATGGTATGACCTTCCTATTACGAATTAGGAAATGGTTCGTAAAGAAAAAAGATGAAAACCTTAGAATGTGCATCGATTATCGGTAACTCCACAAAGTCACTATAAAGAATAAGTACCCTCTTCCCTGAATTGATGATTTATTTGACCAACTCCAAGGTTCAAGTTTCTTTTCAAAGATAGACCTTCAGTATGGCTATCATCAGCTTAGAGTGAGGCGGGAAGACGTCCCTAAGACGGCTTTCCGTACTAGATATGGGCATTATGAATTTCTGGTCATGTCATTCGGTCTGACTAACGCACCAGCGATGTTTATGGATATTATGAATAGAGTTTTCTGTGAGTACCTTGATTTCTTCGTCATAGTATTCATAGATGACATTCTCATATAGTCTAAGTCTAGAGAATAGCATGAAGTACACTTAAGAAAGACATTGCAAGTACTCAGAAAACATCAGTTGTATGAAAAGTTCAACAAATGTGA
The DNA here is from genome assembly GCA_022817965.1 of Solanum lycopersicoides. Lineage (NCBI taxonomy): Eukaryota > Viridiplantae > Streptophyta > Magnoliopsida > Solanales > Solanaceae > Solanum > Solanum lycopersicoides. The sequence continues at coordinate 30,251,420 of CM040618.1, read as the reverse complement.
ATTCTGGTTGAGATCAGTGACCTTCCTTGGTCATGTTGTGACCTACCAGGGTGTAGAAGTTGATCCTAAAAAGGTCGAGGCAGTGAAGAAATTGTCGAGACCCCTTACTCCTACCGATATTCAAAGTTGTCTTGGTTTGGCCAATTACTATCGCAGGTTTGTTGAAGGCTTTTACACTATTGCTGCTCCATTGAGAGCCTTGACGAAAAAGAAGGTAAAGTTTGAGTGGGCTGAAAAATGTGAGAAGAGCTTCCAAGAGCTCAAAGACCGACTCACTTCAGCCCCAGTTCTCACGTTGTCGAGGAGTAGTGCAGGATATGTGGTGTACTGTGATGCATTCCGAGTAGGTTTGGGATGTGTTCTTATGCAGGATGGATGGCAAGGTGATTGCATATGCATCGAGACAGTTGAAAATCCATGAGAAGAACTATAATACTCATGATCTTGAGTTAACTGTTGTGGTGTTTGCATTAAAACTTTGGAAACATTATTTATATGGTGTACATGTTGATGTATATACTGACCATAAAAGTATTCAATATGATTTTACACAGAGGGAGTTGAACCTTCGTCAGAGGAGATGGCTAGAACTGCTCAAAGATTATGATATGAGTGTTTATTATCACCCAGGTAAGGCTAATGTAGTGGCTGATGCGTTGAGTCGATTGAGCATGGGCACCATGTCTCATATTTATGAAGAGAAGAAGGAGCTTGTTAAAGAGGTACACCAATTGGCTAGATTGGGTGTACGGCTCGCAGATGCACCAAGTGGGGGTGTTTCGGTTCACTCAAGTTCCGAATTCTCATTTGTTGTAGATGTTAAAGCCAATCAGCATCTCGAACCAGTACTCATGGAGTTGAAAGACTCAGTATTGAGTAAGTTGAACGAATCGTTTTCCCTAGGAGGGGATGGTGTACTCAGGTACCAAAACAAGTTATGTGTGCCCAATGTTTATAATTTGAGGTCTAATATTTTGGCAGAAGATCATGGTTCCACGTATTCCATTTATGTAGGTGCCACCAAGATGTACCATGACCTTAAAGAGGTCTATTGGTGGGAAGGCATGAAGAGAGATATCTCTAAATTCGTGGAGGAGTGTCCGAATTGCCAACATGTTAAGGCAGAATACCTTAACCCTGGGTCTCACTCAGACAATTGAGATTCCAACATGGAAGTGGGAGGATATCAATATGGATTTTGTGGTTGGTCTACCAATGACTAGGAAACTAATTGATTCCATTTGGGTTATTGTTGACAGAATGACCAAGTCCGCTCACTTCATACCTGTGAAGTCTATTACAAAGCTGAAGATTATGCCAAGCTTTATATTGATGAGATAGTTAGATGGCACGGGATTTCTCTGTCTATCATCTCAGATAGGCGAGCCCAATTTACTTCTCATATTTGGAGAACTTTCCAAAAGGGCTTGGGTACACAGGTGAAGTTTAGTACTGCTTTTCATCCGCAGACGGATGGACAAGCAGAGCGTTCCATCCAGACCCTTGAAGACATGTTAAGAGCATGTGTTATTGACTTCAAGGGGAGTTGGGATGATCACTTGCCGCTGATAGAGTTCTCTTACAATAATAGCTACCATTCCAGTATTGGGATGACACCTTTTGAAGCACTATATGGCCGAAGATGAAGGTCTCCGGTTGGGTGGTTTGAGGTAGGGGAATCTTCCATCCTTGGCCATGAGATCGTAAATGAGGCTATGGAGAAAGTGATAATGATTAGAGACAGATTGGATACTGCTTACAGTCGTCAAAAATCCTATGCAGACAACAGAAAGAGAGCTCTAGATTTTGATGTGGGCGATCAAGTGTACATGACGATATTACCTATTAAAGGGGTGATGAGGTTTGGTAAGAAAGGTAAGTTGAGTCCGAGGTATATAGGTCCTTACGAGGTCTTGTAGCGAGTAGGAAATGTGGCCTACGAATTGAATTTACCTCAAGATTTTCCTTCTGTTCATCCAGTATTTCACGTTTCAATGCTTAAGAATTGTCTAGGCAATCCAGCAACCATCCTTCCCGTTGAGGGGTTCGGAATTGATGAGAACCTTTCTTGTAAAGAGGTTCCAATCAAAATTGTAGATCGTCAAGTGAAGCGACTGAAGAACAAGGAGGTTGCCACCGTGAAAGTCATATGGCGGAACCACCTTGTTGAGGGAGCAATGTGGGAGGCCGAGGCTGATATGAGATCCCGCTATCCTCATTTTTTCAGTTCCTAAGTTTAGATATTCTTTTCTTAAAGCCTGATTTATGTTTAAGAAACTCTTAGTTCTAAGTGTTGTAGTCAACTTGGTGTGATAGGTCACTAATCGTATATTTTATAATGGCACTATATGAGTTAAAACGAAGTTATGTTTGAAATTTATGTTGTTGTTTTTGTGTAGCATAGGCATGTTTTCTATGTTGCATAATTTGTGATGTTGATTAAGTTCAGTGTGATTGAGAAGGAAATTCCTCAATCTCAAATATGAAGCTTTAGATAAGCTTAAATGGTATGCATCATCCAAATAAGTGTGAGTCAAATGTTCACAAAAGAGAAACATTTAAGTATATTGAAGTAGCTTTCGAAAATCACCCACTCTGTTTAAATGATGAGTAGTATCATTCGGGGATGAATGTTCATAATGGGGGGATAATGTAACAATCCAAAAACGACTATGTTAAGTAAGACCTAAACGTACCTAGAATGCATAGGTTAGACCGGGTTCACACGGCTTGATGCGCATGGAACCAGATCCCTGAACCTATGTACCAGCCAAGCCAACCAACTTGGTGAGTTGGTTGAGCTATGTAGGGTTGGTTCCAGCCATATTAGGTCCCCGAACACTAGGATTCACCCGGGTGAATCTTAACCGGACTTAGAGGGTTAGTCCTAGGTTTTAAGGGTTCTAGGGGTAAAAAGGTAATTTCGGGGCTACGGTTAGTATACTAATAACCCTAGGTTGATATTTAATTAATTAAATAAGGTTTTTAATTAGTCAAAATGGGTCAAATCTCGGTGGTCAAACCCGAGTTTGACCGGATCTCCACACCCGGGTTCGAGCCGAGTTGGAGGCACTAAAGGGACGATTTAAATGATTTTAAATTAGACAAAATAAGGAAGGTCATTATAGTAACTTAACATGTAGATTATAATCTGATCTTATCATTTAAATTGTGTTGAATAAGTCATCAACAACCCCCCCCTCCCCCCCCCCAAGAAAAGAGGCACACGACTCCCACTAGGAGTGTACTCAATGTGCACTCTTAATTCATTATATATCCACAAAACGTTTTTCAGCTTTACCTTGCAATTCAAAAACAGGAAAATAAAATAAGTCTACTTTTCTAAGAGTTCTCGGCATTCATCCATCAAAAACGAAAAGAAATATTCGTACGCCTAAGTGTTCTAAGAAATCAAGTAAAGAACTTCACTTGGGAACAAGAATCAAGGCTCGGAAGAGAGGTTTGTGCGTCGGTTAGGACGTGTTTGTGGCTATTTGTCAAAGTTGAAAAAGTTATGGGTTTTCTTGTCTCTTTGTCCCTTTCCCAAGAGTCCCCTAAGATTCAGTACGTATTCCAATCGAAAACTAAGGTTGCCCCCGTTGCATGCCCCTGTCATTAGATCCTCTGAAAAGTTGATGCATGTGTTGGTATGTTTGCTGTTAGCTAATCTTAGGAACGTTGTGATTGTGTGAAATGTGATGTTTTCGGACAGCGTATGATCATTTTATGTGTGTCCAGTTATATGTATGTTTTATGTACACGATAATGCTAATACCATGTGATGCATATTACGGATTGATTTCAAGAACGTGGTGAATTATGTTCTATGTAATTGTCGTGTTATTAACATATGATGATGAAATCATGATGTTCATAGAAATTAAATGAAAATGATGTTCTAAAATGAAATACTAATTGCCGAATTAAAATGAGTCTAAGACTCTCGGCTATGTACATCAATGCACAAAGAAATGGTACGGATATATGGACATAAGTTTAGGCTAAAGTATTGGTTAATGTTGATATAAAAATTTAAACTAAATTGTCTAGACTAAAGTGTAAGAAAAAAATGAACTTAAGGACCTAATGCTAATTAGAGAAGACTCAGCTGAATTCAAATAAAGAAAATGCTACACCTAAGAATCGAACGCGAGACCTCAAGGTTCTAGCAATAGATGAAGAGGTCTTGAGTAAATTAAAAAGAGAATAATGTTGGGTGTAGGATGGGAATCGAATCCGGGATTAAGGCCAAATGTGTGAGATACATAAGTATCATATATAATCAAAAATTATATTCTTCCTAAGGGATTCCAACACGGATCCCCTTGACCGAAAATTGTGAGGCATATAAGTCTTACATACAATAAAATAAAATGCAGCCACTAGGGATCGAACTCGGTTCTCTTGGCGAATGTGTGAAGACACATAAGTCCTACACACACAAAATGAAAATAAATCAAAAGAATATATGATGCCCAAGGGATTCGAACACGGGTAAAGTTTAAGATCACTTAAATCACAAAAGTAAGCCTTATGTATGGTGTCACCCGATAGGGGTACTACCATGAGTGTAAAGTACACTGAAGGCCATGTGCATGGCATATGATGTAAGTTAACGGCAAGATGAAGAAATGAACATTCACGTAATGAGGTCAGTAATTATGTTAAACTATGATGTTAATGAAAATGGCGACAACATGATAAGAGGCTAAGGTGAATGGTGAGTCAAGTCTCAACCAAGCCTAAGTAAAGATCACCAAAAGTACTCACCTAAGAGAGTGTTGAATGTTAAGACACAAGTCTCAATTACATTCTATATGTAAGTGTATGGACAATTCACGCTTAATACGTAAAGAAGAGATGAGAAATCATCTAATTATCTATGACTACCTCATTCTAGAAGCAAGCTTCGATTTTGTATGTGTTGAATGTAAATAGGAACTTAAATTTAGCATAAATAGGCTAGTTATGAGTGGTGATGCCTTCTTTTGGGAAGGGCAAAGGTTCACGTAATTCTCATGAGATGAGACTGTCCACCAAGGTGGTATGGGTCTCCCTAAATGTCCTAGTATTTGAACTATGTTGCCAACATAGGTAACTAGCTTGGTTCGAACCCATAAAGCTAGCATGTTTTGGTCTCACTTTGTCCAGTGACTCCACCTCTTTTCGATGTGGGAAAGACACCGAATTTCATGATTCTCCCATGATCTATGTCGGTTAAGGTTGAAAGTTCATCAAAGTATGAAAGATAATGAAATCAACGATAACGAAGGTGTTTGTGCAAGACAATCAGGAGGTGAAAGCAGACTCAAGTAATGACATTAGGTCATTCTTGGTCATTGCACTTCATGATCCGATGAGAGTCTTAAACTTCATCCAAGGTATAGCTGGTGTTTACATCAGCCTATAAATGAATTAAATGAATAACGTGAAGTACGAATGAATGAATGAAGAAGACTCTGTGTTTGCTAAAGGAGACCCTCGGGTTGAGGTCCCATATGTTGGGCCCTCACTTGAGGTGTTTTGATGCTACGTCCATAATTCAAGGTCTCGTGGAAATGAAATGTATAATATATGAAACATGAAATGTATGTTATGTGAACCTATGTGTGTATGATGTGTGACATATTCATGGTATGACCTTTGTATTACGAATTAGGCAAGTCCAGAGACTTGACCTCCTAAAAAAGCATGTTGATTAGGATAAGCTATTCTTGTTCATGCATTACTGTTATGTGTTGCTGCATATACCCATACTTAGTACATGTGTGTACTAATTCAATACAATATTACTATTTTAGGTGCAGCCTCAGGTGCACGTTGAAGGTATCATTGCAGTTGTTCGGACTTAGAGATTTCATCCGGACATGGTAGGTCATCATGCATTCGAGGATGCCTGCCTTTACATTTCTTTCTTAGTAGTAGGTTTGAACTAGTGGAGTATGTTCCACTAGTGTTTCTTTCCTATTTTATTCAGACGCTTGTAATAGTTCTGTTTTGGCAAGTATTACTTATGGCATGAGATTCTATTTCTTTCAAGTTGTATGTTTCTATAACTAGATGGTTGATGTATGATCAATTAACTTCCTTACAAATACGCGTTTATATGAAGTCTATGTATACTTCAAAAATAAACAAAAAGTTTTAAATTTTCCGCTAAAATTAACCGTATGAATGTGATGAATGCAAGAAGAGTCTTGTCTGCGACCTCTGAGAGGTCAACGACGCCGGGTGCGATTCGAATTCCAGAATCCAGGTCGTGCGAACTCCAAATCAATCGGCGTCGTTGACCTCTCAGAGGTCGCAGACAAGCCTCTTCTTGCATTCATCATATTCATACGGTTATTTTTTGCGGAAAATTAAAAACTCTTTGTTTATATTTAAAGTATACATAGACTTCATATAAACGCGTATTTGTAAGGAAGTTCATTGTTCTTACATCAGCAATCTAGTTATAGAAACCTATAACTTGAAAGAAATAGAATCTCATGTCATAAGTAATACTTGCCAAAACGACACTATTACAAGCGTCTGAATAAAATAGGAAAGAAACACTAGTGAAACATACTTCACTAGTTTAAACCTACTAATAAGCGAGAAATGTAAAGGCAGGCATCCTCGAATGCATGAGGACCTACCAAGTCCGGATGAAATCTCTGAGTCTGATCAGCTGTAATGATACCTTTAACGTCCACCTGAGTCTGCACCTAAAATAGTAATATTGTATGGAATTAGTACATACTTGTACTAAGTATGGGTACATGCAGCAACACATAACGGTAATGCATGAACAAGGATGGCTCTTTCTAATCAACATGCCTTTATAGAAGGTCAAGTCTCTTGACTTGCCTAATTCGTAATAGGAAGGTCATACCATGAATATGTCACACATCATACACACATAGGTTCACATAATATACATTTCATGTTTCATATATTATACATTTCATATCCACGAGACCTTCGAATCATGGACGATTTCATTCATTCATCGGCTGATGTAAACACCAGCTATACGTAGGATGAAGTTTAAGACTCTCATTGGGATCATGAAGTGCAATGACCAAGAATGACCTAATGACATTACTTGAGTCCGGTTTCACCTCCTGATTGTCTTGCACAAACACCTTCGATATCGTTCATTTCATTATCTTTCATACTTTGAGGAAATTTCAACCTTAACTGACATAGATCATGTGAGCATCATGAAATCCGGTATCTTCCCCACACCGAAAAGAGGTGGAGTCGCTGGCAAAAGTGAAACCAAAACATGCCAGCTTTATGGGTTCGAACCAAGCTAGTTCCCTATGTTGGCAACATAGTTCAAAGACTAGGAGATTTAGGGAGACTCATACCCACCTTGGTGGACAGTCTCATCTCATGAGAATTACGTGAACCTCCGCCCTTCCCGAAGAAGGCATCACCACTCATAACTAGCCTATCGGTGCTTAGTTTAAAGTTCCTATTTATATTCAACTCATACATCATCGAAGCTTGCTTCTAGCATGAGGTATTCATAGCTCATTAGATGATTTCTCATCTCTTATTTACGTATTAAGTGTGAATTGTCCTTACACTTACATATAGAATGTGATTGAGACTTATCTCTTAATATTCAATACTCTCTTAGGTTAGTACTTTTGGTGACCTTTACTTAGGCTTGGTTGGGACTTTTCTCACCATTCATCTTAGCCTCTTATCATGTTGTCTCCATTTTCATTAACATAATTACCTCATTACGTGAATGTTCATTTCTTCATCTTGCCGTTAACATATATCATATGCCATGCACATGGCCTTCAGTGTACTTTACGCTAGTGGTAGTACCCCTATCGGGTTACACCATACATAAGGATTACTTTCGTGATTTAAGTGATCTTAGACTTTACCCGTGTTCGAATCACTTGGGCAGCATATATTCTTTTGATTTGTTTTCATTGTCTGTGTGTGAGAGACTTATGTGTCTTCACACATTCGACCAAGAGAACCCGAGTTTGATCCCTAGTGGCTGCGTTTTATTTTATTGTATGTAAGACTTATGTGCCTCACAATTTTCGGTCAAGGGGATCTGTGTTCAAATCCCTTGGGCAGCATCGAGCCGAGTTGGAGGCACTAAAGGGATGATTTAAATGATGTTAAATTAGATAAAATAAGGAGGGGCATAATAGTAACTTAACATGTAGATTATAATATGATCTTGTCATTTAAATTGTGTTGAATAAGTCATCAACAACCCCCCCCATACACACACGAAAAGAGGCGCACTACTCCCACTAGGAGTGTACTCAATGTGCACTCTTAATTTATTATATATCCACAAAATGTTTTTCAGCTTTACCTTGCAATTCCAAAATAGAAAAATAAAATATGTCTACTGTTCTAAGAGTTCTCGGCATTCATCCATCAAAAACGAAAAGAAAAATTTGTATGCCTAAGTGTTTTAAGAAATCACGTAAAGAACTTCACTTGTGAACAAGAATCAAGGCTCGGAAGAGAGGTTTGTGCGTGGGTTAGGACGTGTTTGTGGCTGGTTGTCAAAGTTTAAAAAGGTATGGGTTTTCTTCTCTCTTGGTCCCTTCCCAAGAGTCCCTTAAGGCTCAGTTCAAATCCAATCTAAAAACTAATGTTGTCCCCGTTGCATGCCCCTGTCATTAGATCCTATGAACGATTGATGCATGCGTTGGTATGACTTCTGGTAGATTAGTTTAGGAACGATTGTGATCGTGTGAATGTGTGTTCTTGGATTGTTTATGATTTTGTTGTGTACGCTCGAATGTTGAATGTTACATGTGCATAAGTATGTTGTTTTCCATGATTATGTTGTTACGGTTTACTTGAAGAAATTGTGAATTATGTGTTACGTAATATTGTGTGTTTAACATGCAAGAAGAAATTGTGATGTTCATGAACAAGAAAATAAAAGTAAAGTCCTTAACGAATTGGTTAAAAGTTCATGTTAAAACTCTAAGCTAAACTCCTAGGCTAAATTTAAGAAAGTGAACTAAAGGCCTATACTAATTGACTAAGTCTCGGCTAACCACTTGAAAAAATGAAGAAAAAGAGATTCTGCCATTGAGGGTGGAACCCGAGACCTCAAGGTACTAACACTAAGAGAAGAGGCCTTGAATTAAGAGAAAAATAAATAAATAGTGTGAGAGAGGGGATTAGAACCCGGCCTCAAGGCCAAGTGTGTGAGATACATAAGTCTCACATATAATAAAAGTTATATGCTGCCCAAGGGATTCGAACACGGGTCCTCTAGACCAAAATTGTGAGGCACATAAGTCTTACATATAATAAAATAAAACGCAGCCACTAGGGATCGAACTCGGGTTCCTTGGCTGAAATGTGCAAGATACATAAGTCTTGCACAATATGCAATTAGATGATCATGAAGCACTTAGCCAAATATGAGTAACCCGAAAGGGGTATTACCATGAGTGTAAAGTACATTAAAGACCATGTGCATGGCATATGATGTAAATTAATGGCAATATGAAGAAATGAACATTCATGTAATGAGGTGAGTAATTATGTTAAACTATAATGTTAGTGAAAATGGCGACAACATGATAAGAGGCTAAGATGAATGGTGATACAATTCTCAACCAAGCCTAAGTAAAGGTCACCAAAAGTACTCACCTAAGAGTGTTGAATATAAGAGACAAGTCTCAATCACATTCTATATGTAAGTGTAAGGACAATTCACACTTAATACATAAAGAAGAGATGAGAAATCATCTAATGAGCTATGACTACCTCATTCTAAAAGCAAGCTTCAATGATGTATGAGTTGAATGTAAATAGGAAGTTTAAACTAAGCACCGATAGGATAGTTATGAGTGGTGATGCCTTCTTTCGGGAAGGGCGGAGGTTCACGTAATTCTCATGAGATGAGACTATCCACCAAGGTGGGTATGGGTCTCCCTAAATCTCCTAGTCTTTGAACTATGTTGCCAAATAGGGAACTAGCTTGGTTCGAACCCATAAAGCTGTATGTTTTGGTTTCACTTTGGCCTGTGACTCCACCTCTTTTCGGTGTGGGGAAGACACCGAATTTCATGATGCTCACATGATCTATTTTGGTTAAGGTTAAAAGTTTCTCAAAGTATGAAAGATAATGAAATGAACGATACCGAAGGTGTTTGTGCAAGACAATCAGGAGGTGAAACTGGACTCAAGTAATGACATTAGGTCATTCTTGGTCATTGCACTTCATGATCCCAATGAGAGTCTTAAACTTCATCCTAGGTATAGCTGCTTTTTACATCAGCCTATGAATGAATGAAATGAATAATGTGAAGTACGAATGAATGAATGAATGAAGCATTCTTTGTGTTTGCTAAAGGAGGCCCTCGGGTTGAGGTCCCATATGTTGGGCCCTCACTTGAGATGTCTTAATGCTACGTCATGATTCCAAGGTCTGGTTGATATGAAATGTATAATCTATGAAACATGAAATGTATATTATGTGAACCTATGTGTGTATGATGTGTGACATATTCATGGTATGACCTTCCTATTATGAATTACGAACTGGTTCATAAAGAAAAATGATGAAACCCTTAGAATGTGCATCGATTATCGGTAACTCAACAAAGTCACTATAAAGAATAAGTACCCTCTTCCCAGAATTGACGATTTATTTGACTAATCCAACGTTCAAGTTTCTTTTCAAAGATAGACCTTCGGTATGGCTATCATCAGCTTAGAGTGAGGCGGGAAGACGTCCCTAAGATGGCTTTCCGTACTAGATATGGGCATTATGAATTTCTGGTCATGTCATTCGGTCTGACTAACGCACCAGCGACGTTTATGGACCTTATGAATAGAGTTTTCTTTGAGTATCTTGATTCCTTCGTCATAGTATTCATAGATGACATTCTCATATAGTCTAAGACTAGAGAAGAGCATGAAGTACACTTAAGAAAGACATTGCAAGTACTCAGAAAACATCAGTTGTATGCCAAGTTCAACAAATGTGAATTCTGGTTGAGATCAGTGACTTTCCTTGGTCATGTTGTGACCGACCAGGGTGTAGAAGTTGATCCTAAAAAGGTCGAGGCAGTGAAGAAATGGTCGACACCCCTTACTCCTATCGATATTCGAAGTTGTCTTGGTTTGGCCAATACTATCGCAGGTTTGTGGAAGGCTTTTACACTATTGCTGCTCCATTGACACCCTTGACGAAAAAGAAGGTAAAGTTTGAGTGTGCTGAAAAATGTGAGAAGAGCTTCCAAGAGCTCAAAGACCGACTCACTTCAGCCCCAGTTCTCACGTTGCCGAGGAGTGGTGCAGGATATGTGGTGTACTGTGATGCTTCCCGAGTAGGTTTGGGATGTGTTCTTATGCAGGATGGATGGCAAGGTGATTGCATATGCATTGAGACAGTTGAAAATACACGAGAAGAACTATAATACTCTTGATCTTGAGTGCACTGCTGTGGTGTTTGCATTAAAACTTTGGAAATATTATTTATATGGTGTACATGTTGATGTATATACTGACCATAAAAGTCTTCAGTATGTTTTTACACAGAGAGAGTTAAACATTCGTCAGAGGAGATGGATTGAACTGCTCAAAGATTATGATATGAGTGTTTATTATCACCCGGGTAAGGCTAATGTAGTGGTTGATGCGTTGAGTCGATTGAGCATGGGCACCATGTCTCATATTGATGAAGAGAAGAAGGAGTTTGTTAAAGAGGTACACCAATTGGCTAGATTGGGTGTACGGCTGGCAGATGCACCAAGTGGGGGTGTTTTGGTTCACTCAAGTTCCGAATTCTCATTTGTTGTAGATGTTAAAGCCAATCAGCATCTCGACCCAGTACTCATGGAGTTGAAAGACTCAGTATTGAGTAAGTTGAATGAATCATTTTCCCTAGGAGGGGATGGTGTACTCAGGTACCAAAACAAGTTATGTGTGCCCAATGTTAATTATTTGAGGTCTAATATTTTGGCAGAAGCTCATGGTTCCACGTATTCCATTTATCTAGGTGCCACCAAGATGTACCATGACCTTAAAGAGGTCTATTGGTGGGAAGGCATGAAGAGAGATATCTCTAAATTCGTGGAGGACTGTCCGAATTGCCAACATGTTAAGGCAGAATACCTTAACCCTGGGGTCTCACTCAGACAATTGAGATTCCAACATGGAAGTGGGAGGCTATCAATATGGATTTTGTGGTTGGTCTACCAATGACTAGGAAACTAAATGATTCCATTTGGGTTATTGTTGACAGAATGACCAAGTCCGCTCACTTCATACCTGTGAAGTCTATTACAAAGCTGAAGATTATGCCAAGCTTTATATTGATGAGATAGTTAGATGGCACGGGATTCCTCTGTCTATCATCTCAGATAGGGGAGCCCAATTTACTTCTCACATTTGGAGATCTTTCCAAAAGGGCTTGGGTACACAGGTGAAGCTTAGTACTGCTTTTCATCCCAGACGGATGGACAAGAAGAGCGTTCCATCCAGACCCTTGAAGACATGTTGAGAGCATGTGTTATTGACTTCAAGGGGAGTTGGGATGATCACTTGCCGCTGATAGAGTTCTCTTACAATAATAGCTACCATTCCAGTATTGGGATGACACCTTTTGAAGCACTATATGGCCGAAGATGAAGGTCTCCGGTTGGGTGGTTTGAGGTAGGAGAATCTTCTATCCTTGGCCCTGAGATCGTAAATGGGGCTATGGAGAAGGTGATAATGATTAGAGATAGATTGGATACTGCTTACAGTCGTCAAAAATCCTATGCAGACAACAGAAAGAGAGCTCTAGAATTTGAGGTGGGCGATCAAGTGTACATGAAGATATTACCTATTAAAGGGGTGATGAGGTTTGGTAAGAAAGGTAAGTTGAGTCCGAGGTATATAGGTCTTACGAGGTCTTGTAGCGAGTAGGAAATGTGGCCTACGAATTGAGGTTACCTCAATATTTTCCTTCTGTTCATCCAGTATTTCACGTTTCAATTCTTAAGAATTGTCTAGGTGATCCAGCAACCATCCTTCCCGTTGAGGGGTTCGGAATTGATGAGAACCTTTCTTGTGAAGAGGTTCCAATCAAAATTTTAGATCGTCAAGTGAAGCTACTGAGGAACAAGGAGGTTGCCACCGTGAAAGTCATATGGCGGAACCACCTTGTTAAGGGAGATATGTGGGAGGCCGAGGCTGATATGAGATCCCGCTATCCTCATTTTTTCAGTTCCTAAGTTTAGATATTCTTTTCCTAAAGCCTAATTTATGTTTAAGAAACTCTTAGTTCTAAGTGTTGTAGCCAACTTGGTGTGATAGGTCACTAATCGTATATTTTATAATGGCACTATATGAGTTAAAACGAAGTTATGTTTGAAATTTATGTTGTTGTTTTTGTGTAGCATAGGCATGTTTTCTATGTTGCATAATTTGTGATGTTGATTAAGTTCAGTGTGATTGAGAAGGAAATTCCTCAATCTCAAATATGAAGCTTTAGATAAGCTTAAATGGTATGCATCATCCAAATAAGTGTGAGTCAAATGTTCATAAAAGAGAAACGTTTAAGTATAATGAAGTAGATTTCGAAAATCACCCACTTTGTTTAAATGATGAGTAGTATCATTCGGGGATGAATGTTCATAAGGGGGGGATAATGTAACAATCCAAAAATGACTATGTTAAGTCAGACCTAAACGTACCTAGAATGCATAGGTTAGACTGGGTTCACACGGCTTGATGCGCATGGAACCAGATCCCTGAACCTATGCACCAGCCAAGCCAACCAACTTGGTGAGTTGGTTGAGCTATGTAGGGTTGGTTCCAGCCATATTAGGTCCCCGAACACTAGGATTCACCCGGGTGAATCTTAACCGGACTTAGAGGGTTAGTCCTAGGTTTTAAGGGTTCTAGGGGTAAAAAGGTAATTTCGGGGCTAGGTTAGTATACTAATAACCCTAGGTTGATATTTAAATAATTAAATAAGGTTTTTAATTAGTCAAAATGGGTCAAAGCTCGGTTGTCAAACCCGAGTTTGACCGGATCTCCACACCCGGGTTCGAGCCGAGTTGGAGGCACTAAAGGGACGATTTAAATGATTTTAAAATAGACAAAATAAGGAAGGTCATTATAGTAACTTAACATGTAGATTATAATCTGATCTTATCATTTAAATTGTGTTGAATAAGTCATCAACAACCCCCCCCCCCAAGAAAAGAGGCACACGACTCCCACTAGGAGTGTACTCAATGTGCACTCTTAATTCATTATATATCCACAAAACGTTTTTCAGCTTTACCTTGCAATTCAAAAACAGGAAAATAAAATAAGTCAAATGTTCTAAGAGTTCTCGGCATTCATCCATCAAAAACGAAAAGAAATATTCGTACGCCTAAGTGTTCTAAGAAATCACGTAAAGAACTTCACTTGTGAACAAGAATCAAGGCTCGGAAGACAGGTTTGTGCGTGGGTTAGGACGTGTTTGTGGCTGGTTGTCAAAGTTGAAAAAGGTATGGGTTTTCTTGTCTCTTTGTCCCTTTCCAAAGAGTCCCCTAAGATTCAGTACGTATTCCAATCGAAAACTAAGGTTGCCCTCGTTGCATGCCCCTGTCATTAGATTCTCTGGAAAGTTGATGCATGCGTTGGTATGTTTGCTGGTAGCTAATCTTAGGAACATTGTGATTGTGTGCAATGTGATGTTTTCGGACAGCGTATGATCATTTTATGTGACTGATTATATGTATGTTTTATGTACACGATAATCCTAATACCATGTGATGCATATTAAGGATTGTTTTCAAGAACGTGGTGAATTATGTTCTATGTAATTGTCGTGTTATTAACATATGATGATGAAATCGTGATGTTCATAGAAATTAAATGAAAATGATGTTCTAAAATGAAATACTAATTGCCGAATTAAAATGAGTCTAAGACTCTCGGCCATGTACATCAATGCACAAAGAAATGGTACGGATATATGGACATAAGTTTAGGCTAAAGTATTGGTTAAAGTTGATAAAAAATATAAACTAAATTGTCTAGACTAAACTGTAAGAACAAAATGAACTTAAGGAACTAATGCTAATTAGAGAAGACTCAGCTAAATTCAAATAAAGAAAATGCTACACCTAAGAATCAAACCCGAGACCTCAAAGGTTCTAGCACTAGATGAAGAGGTCTTGAGTAAATTAAAAAGAGAATAATGTTAGGTGTAGGATGGGAATCGAACCCGGCCTCAAGGCCAAATGTGTGAGATACATAAGTCTCATATATAAACAAAAATTATATGCTGCTCAAGAGATTCGAACACGGATCCCCTTGACCAAAAATTGTGAGGCACATAAGTCTTACATACAATAAAATGAAACGCAGCCACTAGGGATCGAACTTGGGATCTCTTGGCCGAATGTGTGAAGACACATAAGTCTCTCTCACACACACAATGAAAATAAATCAAAAGAATATATTATGCCCAAGGGATTCGAACACGAGTAATGTCTAAGATCACTTAAATCACGAAAGTAAGCCTTATGTATGGTGAAACCCGATAGGGGTACTACCATGAGTGTAAAGTACACTGAAGGCCATGTGCATGGCATATAATGTAAGTTAACGGCAAGATGAAGAAATGAACATTCTCGTAATGAGGTGAATAATTATGTTAAACTATGATGTTAATGAAAATGGCGACAACATGATAAGAGCTAAGATGAATGGTGTGACAAGTCTCAACCAAGCCTAAGTAAAGGCCACCAAAAGTACTCACCTAAGAGAGTGTTGAATATTAAGAGACAAGTCTCAATAACATTCTATATGTAAGTGTAAGGACAATTCACACTTAATACGTAAAGAAGAGATGAGAAATCATCTAATGAGCTATGAATACCTCATGCTAGAAGCAAGCTTCGATGATGTATGAGTTGAATGTAAATAGGAACTTAAACTAACCACATATAGGCTATTTATGAGTAGTGATGACTTCTTTCGGGAAGGGTGGAGGTTCACGTAATTCTCATGAGATGAGACTGTCCACTAAGGTGGGTATGGGTCTCCCTAAATATCCTAGTCTTTGAAATATCTTTCCAACATAGGGAACTAGCTTGGTTCAAACCCATAAAGCTAGCATGTTTTGGTTTCACTTTGGCCAGTGACTCCACCTCTTTTCGGTGTGGGGAAGACACAGGATTTCATGATGCTCACATGATCTATTTTGTTAAGGTTAAAATTTCCTCAAAGTATGAAAGATAATGAAATGAACGATACCAAAGGTGTTTGTGCAAGACAATCAGAAGGTGAAACCGGACTCAAGTAATGACATTAGGTCATTCTTGGTCATTGCACTTCATCATCCTAATAAGAGTCTTAAACTTCATCCTACGTATAGCTGGTGTTTACATCAGCCTATGAATGAATGAAATGAATAATGTTAAGTAAGAATGAACCAATTAACAAGACTTTGTGTTTGCTAAAGGAGGCCCTCGGGTTGAGGTCCCATATGTTTGGCCCTCACTTAAGATGTCTTAACGCTACGTCCATGATTCCAAGGTCTAGTGGATAAAAAATGTATAATATATGAAACATGAAATGTATGTTATGTGAACCTATGTGTGTATGATGTGTGACATATTCATGGTATTACCTTATATTACGAATTAGGCAAGTCCAGAGACTTGACCTCCTAAAAAAGCATGTTGATTAGGATAAGCTATTCTTGTTCATGCATTACTGTTATGTGTTGCTGCATATACCCATACTTAGTACATGTGTGTACTAATTCAATACAATATTACTATTTTAGGTGCAGGCTCAGGTGCACGTTGAAGGTATCATTGCAGTTGTTCGGACTCAGAGATTTCATCCGGACATGGTAGGTCATCATGCATTCGAGGATGCCTGCCTTTACATTTCTTTCTTAGTAGTAGGTTTGAACTAGTGGAGTATGTTCCACTAGTGTTTCTTTCCTATTTTATTCAGACGCTTGTAATAGTTCCGTTTTGGCAAGTATTACTTATGGCATGAGATTCTATTTCTTTCAAGTTGTATGTTTCTATAACTAGATGGTTGATGTATGAGCAATGAAATTCCTTACAAATACGTGTTTATACGAAGTCTGTGTATACTTCAAATATAAACAAAAAATTTTAAATTTTCCGCTAAAATTAACCATATGAATGTGATGAATGCAAGAAGAGGCTTGTCTGCGACCTCTGGGAGGTCAATGATGCCGGTTGTGATTTGGATTCCAAAATCTGGGTCGTGACACTATCCAATTGCGCTGATGTTCTAATGTGTTCCATTAGGTTAAAGTCTTTGTTGAATTCCAATTTAATACAACTATTAAATCCATTCAATCAGATTGGGGTGGGAAATTTCGTTCAATGGCTCCAATCCTCAACAAACTCAGCATCTCTCATCGATTTCATGTTCTTATACTCATGAACAACAAGGTAGAGTTCAAAGAAAACATCAACGTAGTTGAAACGAGTCTAAGCCTCCTTGCTCATAGCTCAACCCCTACCCAATATTGGCACTACACATTGAATCTGCAATTTTCCTTATCAACCGTCTACCCTCAGTTTCCACACAAAGTCTCTTACCGTATGAACCGGTTCATTGTTCCAAACCTGATTACTCAGTTCTCAAAGCATTTGGTTTCTTGTGTTTTCCCTACTTACGTCCTTACAACAAACAGAAGTATGACTTTCGTAGTAAACCATGCATCTTCCTTGGCTACATTTCTAGTCATCTCGGTTATAGTTGTCTTCATCATTCCACTGATCATATTTATATATCCCGACATGTGATCTTTAATGAAAGCAAATTTCCTTAGCTGAAACCTCCATTCTCGGCCCTCCTCCATTTTAGCTATCCCCTTCTATTCCGTGGGTCTCCTTTCCAGCCATTACTCATTCCTCACAAGATGTCTCACCGAGACAACCTCCATCTCTAATTCCATCTTTTTCCACTTTGATTCCATTACCTTCCAACAAATCTCACTGGAACACTAATTCCAGCCCAACTCTAACACCTAATACTATTACATCATCAAATTCACAACCTCTTTTTGTTGCCTCGCTACCAGCTCTTCCATCACCTGCCAATCGTACTACTTCCACAATCCCACCTCAACATACTAACTCGATGAGGCTTCGACACTGGACACCTTCTGCAAATTTAGTCACTGCTACACACCCTTCACCATCATCTCATTCCAATACTGAGCCCACCTGCTTCACTGTAGGAAACAAATCCACAGAATGGCACGCGGCTATGGCATCGAAAATTGATGCATTGCTACAGAGTGATACTTGATCGTTGGTCCTCTATAGTTCCTCCATGAATGTGTTAGAGTGCAATTGGTTGTTTAGAATCAAGAGAAAATCATCAGGTGATATCGAGCGCTACAAAGCTCGTCTTGTTACATAATAATTTCACCAACTTGAAGGACATGATTATTATGAAACATTCAGCCCTGTGGTAAAGACAACCACTACTTGTATTATCTTATCTCTTGCAGTAACACATAAATGGTCTCTACGTCAGTTGGATGTTCAAAATGCCTTTCTTCATGGTGACTTACAAGAACAAGTATTTATGTCTCAACCATTGGGTTTAGTCCATCCTCTCTATCCAAACCACGTGTGTCATCTCAAGAAGTCTTTATATGGGCTCAAACAAGCCCCTCAATATTGGTACATGAGACTTTGTCACACCCGGATTCTAGATTCCGAATGTAACCGGTGTTGTTAACCGCTTAGAGGTCGCAGACAAGCCTCTTCTTAGCTTTCATCACAATCATATAGTTAAATTTGCGGAAAATTTAAACTTTTTAATACTTATTTAAGTGTACATAGACTTCATATATATATTGCTTAAGAGTGATATTCTAATAGCTCAAACTAAATCAACCATCTATTAAAGATTAAACAATTGAAATAGAGAATCATAATAATAATAATAGTTTTCCAATTGGCCTTATTACAAAAGCTTAAACAAATGTTTGAAATGAAACGCTAGGGACTATCTCCACTAGCCATATCTAATGTACTAAGTTAGAATAATAAATGTAGCATCCTCGAACTCAAGAGGACCTACCAAAGTCTGGAGATCGCTAATCCAAACTGCTTCGTCAAATCTTCAATCTTCTCTCGAACATGCGCCTATAAAATAGTAATAATATATGGGCTTAGTACACACTTGTAATAAGTTTGGGTGTATGCACATAAACATATAAGGACTATGCATGATCAAGGAAAGCTCTTCCTAAAGCAACATGTCGTTTATGGAAAGTTAAGTCACTTTACTTTCTTAAATCGTTACTTATGATTCAGGTTATGAATATGACATGTTCTCATGCAATTAAGTCACACAACTCATTTTCTATATGAACATAAGACCTTGGAATCATGAACATATTTTTAGAACAACTTAAATGAAACTTATTATTTTTGCTCCCTTAGGCCGAGAGCTCCTATTCTCAGCCTTAGTTTATTTTTCTGTCTTTTCTTCTTTCTGTTGTGTAGTTCAATGATATCCTTTGATTCTATGTTCTACTTACAAGTGCAATGATTCATTGTAGTCCCATACCTACAACGAATCGAGTAAGTAATTCATAAGACTAAGGAAATGATTTGGCTACCTTACTTACAAGTTAGATATTTCATTCTTAAATTGGGTATGAATGTATTTATAAGCCAATCTTTATTGGCTATGCCCATTATTTGATTATTTGAGATATATAGATTATATTCATACTCCAATATTGGCATAAACCACTAACTTGTTAAAACTTTATTCTTATCAACAATAATGATTGACATTCTTAAGCCCTTGCTTACTTAGTTCACTTTGAACTTACGTTTCTTCTTCTTTGATATGTTGTTCACTTTAAACATGCTACTTTCATTCTTTCATACTTCTTTAAAGAAATCTTTAACATTAACTGAAGTAGATCATGCGAGCTAACATGAAATCCAGTGTCTTCCCACACCAAAAAGAGGTGGATCACCGGTTAAAGTGAACCAAGCTCAGTGTCTTCCCCACACCGAAAAGAGGTGGTCACCGGCTAAAGTGAAACAAAACTCAGTGTCTTCCCCACACCGAAAAGAGGTGGTTCACGGCTAAAGTGAACCGAATACTTTCCTGAGATTTAACCTACATAGATCATGTGAGCTAAACATGAAATCCATTGTCTCCCCCATACCGAAAAGAGGTGGTATCACCGGCCAAAGTGAAACCGAAACTACCTAGCATTCTTAGGTGGATTTCTCCACTAGCTAGTCCCTATACTGGCAACATAGTTCAAAGGCTAGGAGACTTTCGGAGACCATGGTCCACCGGGGTGGTGATCTCATCTCATGAGGCTTACATGTGCTGGTACAAGCTCATTGCTAGTCTATTGGTG
The DNA here is from genome assembly GCA_022817965.1 of Solanum lycopersicoides. Classification (NCBI taxonomy): domain Eukaryota; kingdom Viridiplantae; phylum Streptophyta; class Magnoliopsida; order Solanales; family Solanaceae; genus Solanum; species Solanum lycopersicoides. Next base: position 30,231,037 of record CM040618.1, on the reverse strand, counting down.
CTAAGCTCATATTTATTTTACTTTATATCTTTTAGAGTTGACTCAAACATTATGGAAGCTTGCTTCTAGTATGAGGTATACTTAACTCAATGGATGACTGGTCATCCCTTTTCTATACTTGATGAATATGAACTTAAATATTACATTATCATCATGGTGCGAGTGAGACTTGTCTCACAGCTTTTAACACGCTCTTATGTGAGTATGTTTGATATAATCTTTTAAGTGTAAGTGAGGTCTGTCTCACTTCCTTTAACACTATATATTAGGTAAATTTCATAACTTAAGCTTTTAGTTATTTCACCTTAACTTGTTCAACGTTAATTGATAGTCTTGTACAATTCTTTATGAAAGTTATAACCACGTATTCAATGCTATTCCGTTCACAAATTCGTGTGGATAGGGTATGTTGGGACTTGTCCCGATTATTGGCATACCCTATGTTATGAGTTCATTGATGTAGAGATTGATATGACTTCACATATTTTGGGAGATAATATTTTGGACATAATTTTGCTAGCCAATTTTTGACATAAATCATAATTTCACTCGATACTTGCCATTATATTATCACTAGCCAAGTCAATTATATCATGAATACATTATAGTAATCTATCATGTTAAACAAACCAACTTTTAACCTTTGATTAGCCTATGAAACAATTCAATGAACAACTTATAACAATTTCATCTTCTCGAACACGAGTAGGCATTAAAACATTCATCATCTCATGTAAATAACACACTAAGTTTGCGGATCTAACATGTAGGTTTCATTCAACATTATAAATCACTAAAACATACACATAATGATCAGTAAGCACCACATACAATCAAAATGCTCGAGATTTACATCATACAAACTACAAGAATCGGAAATTGGGAGAACTAAGGAGATGAACATGCAATTCGTTGGGGACAACCCTAGTTTCGATATTCTTGATTTCAAAACGTTTGAAAAGCCTATTGGAGAAGGGAATCCATGAGAGAAAACCCATACCTTATTGTACAATTAAATCTATGAAGATCACCTTGCACTTTGCACGAAAACCTTGAAGAATTTGCTCGAAATTGCCTAGGGTTTCTTTATGTTTTCTCACTGATTTTAGTTGTAGGGTTTATGATGAATAACGTGAGTCTAAGTCTTTAGAACTGAATACTAACTAATTCATCTTAGACTGAATAACTTAATTAAATAACTCAAGTATCTAATTACCAAAACGCCCCTCCTAAATTGACTAAAAATCGGAGAACCTTGACTTAACCGAAATCTGGAATTTTGCTTAATGGTTTCGGTTTTGTCCATTTAAATTAATTAATTAAGTTGTTGATAAGTAATTAAGTAACCTAGGGTAATTACTAAAGTACCCCTAAGTTGTTAGGACCTTAACCAACCCTTTGGACCATCCTAGGTTAGGTACTAGGATGTTTCTTAGTTAGTTACTCGACTTAGTGTCACCCGGTTAGGTCTTAGGTTGTCGGGTCCACTAGTTAGTTATTTTTGGTTTGTCCTAGGTAAGTTAGCTAGTTAAGTCAGTTAGTTAGAGCCTAGGACCGGTTAGGGAGCTTGGCCCCACGTGGGCTGACCCGAACGCGCGCCTGTCCCCAACCGCTCTAACCGAATCGGTTAGCTTGGTCCCTTGGTCGGTTGCACATGTGTTTCCGTGCACTTTCCTAACTAACTATTCTGGAAGGTTCATTTGGGATGTTCACTTATTGTTCAAGGATCCTCACTATATCCTTGAGCACTGCTTATTCTACATGATCATTTTAAATGATTATGTTCTATGGTACCTAGGCTTGACACTTGGATGCCTAGTACCTAATGCGTGAATATGAAGAATATGTGAAGAATATAGTTATTTTAGCTTAGGGTCTTCATTGCAGGTACAATTCATAAATAATCTTGGATTGGAACATTTAATATTGACGTATATTTTAATTTACATGTGTATACATAGAAATTGGCTAACACTCTTAAGCCAATATTCTCTAATATGCCCAATATTTCTCAATATTGAGCATTGGGATGCCTATGTACCCCAATAAGCATTCTTAAAAACCTACTAGGCTCTTCACTAGACAGCTACATTTTCTGGAATGTTACAGACTTCTTCGATTTTTAGCTGCTATTGGATTCAATCCCTCTAAGTCTGACATATCACTATTCGTCTATAACAAAAATAATGTCCTTGTTTATATTTTGGTATATGTTGATGATATCATTATTACTGGCAGTCATTCATCTTTCCTAGAATCAGTCATCTCGCAACTCGGTACCGAATTCTCCATTCATGACTTATGGGAACTAAGCTTCTTTCTTGGTATTCAAGTACCAAAGAAATCTGATGGCATCTCTTTGTCCCAACATCAATATATTTAAAATCTTCTCACCAAAGCGCGTATACAAAATTGTAAGCGCACTCTAACTCTTATGGTTGTCAACTCCAAGCTACATTATGGTGATTGTCCTTTATTCCATGATGCAACTTTGTATCAGCGCATCGTTTGGACATTGCAATATGTTACTCTTACTTGCCCAAACCTCGCCTTTGTTGTGAATGAAGCTTGTCAATTTATTCATAATCCTACAGTGAATTAGTGGGCAGCAATGAAAGCGAATCCTTCGTTATTTAAAGCACACTCGGAACTTCATTTACATATTCCCCGCTCCTCCTATTGTTTGCTTCAAGCATTCACCGATTCTGACTGGGCTAGGTCTGTGGATGATAGAAAATCCACTGGTGGTTATGCCATTTTCATGGGAGCAGCTCTAGTCTCTTGGTCCTCCAAAGAGAAGCGAATTGTCGCTAGATCGTCTACTCAGTCTAAATATAAGGCTCTGGTTGATGCAACCGCTGAATTGAACTGGATACAGTCCCTTTTGTTTTAATAGGGTGTCATTATTCCCAAAGATCAACTACTATGGTGTGACAACATTGGAGTTTCTTATCTTTCGATAAATTCTGTGTTTCATGCATGCACAAAGCATGTTGAGATAGATTTTTATTTGGTGTGTGACAAAGTAGATCGTAAGGATGCCACAGTTCAGTTATTATCATCAAAGGATCAACTAGCGAATATCCTCACCTAACCTCTGACCTCTTCTAGGTTTGAACTTTTTCGATCCCAGCTAAACGTGTCTTTGCCACCATCAGCTTGAACTGGGAGTATTGAGACATGTCAATTAGTGTCCAACTCTAACTAGAATTTCATGGACAAAGGCTAGTCACAATAATATATTTTGTATCCCTTTACAACTATATCTCTACATTAGAATATTGTAATTATAAATATATTATTTCTGTGTATTTTATGTTGAGGTGCTTCTCTAGTTTTTGCTCTCTCTCTCTATTCTCTTGTTCTAACACAACATTTTTTTCTTCATTTTCTCAATAAATAATTATTTATTAATTTAAAAAATAGATCATATTTACTATTCTAATTATGTATAATAAGTTACGAAAAAACCTCTATCCATTTATCTTCGTTACTTAAATATATGCCTCTTCAACTTCTTTCTAATTATTGTTATGGTTTACCCAATCTATAAATAAGAATATCTTTAGAGATTTTTAATGTCCATTTTCATATTTTCATTATTTTTTTTCTTTCATCTTTCATTATGTCACGACCGAAATCTAGACCCCAAACGAGACCGGCGTCGTTGACCTCTCAGAGGTCGCAGACAAGCCTACTTACGTCATTCTTACTTCATCTAGGTTATTTTTAGCGGAAAATTTGAAACTTTTTGTTTCTTAACATGCATAAAGATGATTCTACTTACATTCATAACGTTCACAATCAACCATCTAACATTAAGATTATCAACTGAACGAAATAGTTCAATACTGCATTAAATGTATAATTGCCAAAATGGCACCAATACAATGTCTGAAATAAAAACGGAAAGAAACACTAGTGGAACATACTCCACTAGCTAAGGCCTACATCTAAGCTAGATAGTAACGGTAGACATCCTTAAAAGCATGAGGGCCTACCAAGTCCGGAGGAAAGCCCCACGTCCGGATAGCTGCAACCTCAACCTGTAAGCTCTAACGTCCACCTGTGCCTGCACCTAAAAATATAGAGTTGTATGGGATTAGTACACACTTGTACTAAGTATGGGTATATGCAAGCACACACCAAGGACATGCATGAGTAAGAATAGCTCTTTCCTAACAACATGATTATGGAAAGTCAAGTCAGTGGACTTGCCAAATTAGAATTAGGAAAGTTAGTGAGCTTTCCAAATTTGTATTAGGAAAGTCAGTGAGCTTTCCAAATTTGGATTAGGAAAGTCAGTGAGCTTTCCAAATTTGGATTAGGAAAGTCATTCCATGAGAGTAACATGCATCATCATACTTATCATATTGCACACATCACATAACATCTTACACATAGCACATATCATATTACATATAGCACATAACATCTTTCATATCATTTGTTCATATGCCATGAGACCTTGGAATCATGGACTTGACATTAAGACTTCCCAAAATGAGGGCTCAACATATGGGACCTCAACTAGGGATCATTCTTTAGCAAACACAAAGTCTGCTTCATTCATTCATACGTACTTCATTTCATTCATTCATAAGCTAGTGTAAACACCAGCTATACCTAGGATGTAGTTTAAGACTCTCATCGGGTATGCTGTGCAATGATTAAGAATAACCTAGTGTCATTACTTGAGTCTAGCTCACCTCTTGATTATCCTATCCTAACACCTTTGGTATCGTTCATTTCATTATGTGCATCATTTGAGGCTGGCCTCATTCATTCATTGGGAACTTTAACTTTAACCGACATAGATCATGTGAGAATCATGAAATCCAGTGTCTCCCCCACACCGAAAAGAGGTGGAATCACCGGCCAAAGTGACCCAAAACATGCTAGCGTACATGGGAATTGAAACCCACCAGATCACTATATTGGCAGTATAGGTTTGAAGACTAGGAGATATAAGAAGACCCATACCTGGCATGCTGGACAATCTCATCTCATGAGAGTTACGTGAACCTCCGCCCTTCCCGAAAGAAGGCATCACCGCTCATAGCTAGTCTATCGGTGCTCAGTATAAAGTTCCATTTCATTCAACTCATACGTCATGGAAGTTGGCTTCTAATATGAGGGCATCATTGCTCAATAGATGATTTCTCATCTCATCATTAGTATTAAGTTTACATTATTCTCAATACTTTCATTAGAGTGTTCATAGAGACTGGTCTCTTCATTAACTTTACACTCTCATAGGTGAGTACGTTTTGGTAACATTTACTTAGGCTCATTTGAGATTGCTCTCATCTTTAACATTAGCCTCTTATCATATTGTCACCACATTCATTAACATTAGCACATTTGCTCTTCATAATTACTCACCCATTTTTACGTGAATGTTCATTTCATCATATGCCAATGCACTTGGCCATTTGTGTGTTTCACACTCTTACTTAACCCTTCTAGGGTTTTATCATTTCATTACATGATATTCATTTCATCGTATGCCAATACACTTGGCCATTTAGAGTGTTTTACACTCGTACTTAACCCTTCTAGGTTTACATCATTTCATTACATACATTTTAGGTTCACTTATTTTTTTAATGTATGCTAGACTTATGGGTTTATACCTACAAGTCATGATGCTTCGTTCATAGTTCGTTTAAGTGATTCATATCTTCCTAAGATTATGTGGTACAAGACTTATGCATCTTGTATGTATGCCAAGATCTCAATTTCGATCTAAGTAGGTCGCATTATTCTTGAATATTTAATTCACATATGACTTATGTATCAATACGGAATTTGGGCAAGGGAACCCGATTTCGAATCCCTTGGACAACACTTACATTTTTCATTTATTTTATTTTTGGTCCACATGACATTGGGACCCTAGATCGATCCCCAACATCAACGTTTCCTCTTTATCTTTTGTCCTTTGAATTTCCTCTTCCTTGGCCGAGGGGTTGTGGGATCGAACCCCCACAACACTTTTTTTTTTTTATTTATCTCTCCTTGTCTATTTCGAGTTGACTATGAGGTTGTGGGATCAAACCCCCACAGTCTCTCTTTAATTTTCTTTTATTTCGCCTCTACTGCCTAGAGGTCGTGGGTTCAATTCCCACGCCTCACATTTCTTTTATCTTCATTTTCTCTTAACTCTCCTTCACTGCTTGAGGTCGTGGGTTCGATTCCCACGCCTCACATTTCTTTTCTTTTCATTTTCTCTTGCTCTCCTCTACTGCCATGAGGTCGTGGGTTCGATTCCCACGCCTCACATTTATTTTCTCTTCATTTTTTCTTTAAGTTCTGACCAAGAGGTTGTGTGTTCGAATCCCACTCCTCTCATTCTTAAATTTTGATAGAATCCCCTTAACCCCCATTTAATTCACCTTTTTTAGTGTATCTCGCAGGTGAGGTCGCGGGTTCGAATCCTAGTGACCTCACTAATTTACACTCAATTAATTTTCCATATTTGTTCATCTACGTTTAGCCAAAACCAAACTTGTAAGTTGCTGGAAATTTGGTCACATTTCAGCTCACTTTAATCAACATTACACTTGAACTCATAGAGTAATTCGTAGATCACTTAACACGTTTTGGGTGCATTTTTCATAGGTTCGTTTAGCCAAGAGATTATCACTCAAATCAGCCACATTTCATCTTATATGAACATCATGATTTACATAGGTTTATGCTCGTAAAATAACAACCATACCATTAAAAATTTTGGAGCATCAAACAGAGAACATTAGTCACGATTACATCCTTGCACACACATAGTTTCGAAAACACATTCATCACGAAAACATAACACACGCCTAATATCTACCAGCAAACATACCCCAACCTAAGAATCATTGGGGGATAGTGACAGGGACATGCAACGGGGAAACAATCCTAGTTTTCGGATTAGAATCAACTGAATCCTATGGGTCTCTTTGGAAAGGGACCAAGAGTAAGAAAACCCATACCTTTTATGACGTTCAAACCTCGACTTGCTGCCCAAAATCTTCTCCAAAGATCACGTCTAAATCCCCTCAAAGTCAACACCAACTCGACGGACAAACTTCTCTTTGCCTACATGATTGATTTCGTTTGTTTTCTTATATTTTCGTTGTGAGTTCTTCAAGTGTGAAGAACTTTGGTTTACCTACTGTTTTTGAAGTTATTTGGTAGAGAGAATCGTGAATGAGAGTGATAGAGATGTGAAAGAGAGAGAGATGAGCGTGGGAGAGAAGAGTTTTCTTAGGCTTAGGAGTCTAGTTTAGGACTTAGTCAAATAACATTTTATTTAATTATTAAAAATCTGATTACCTTTTATTTTAAATCAGCTAATAAATAATAAATATAAATTAATTACATTAATTTACCAACTAAAATTAAAAACACATTTAATTCATTGCTTCCACCTAGGTTCGAACCCGGGTGGAGCAAGACTTCACTCTAAGAGCCAATTTTCGGCCCTCCCTCCCTAAAATGCCCCTCCACCTTATTAATTAAATAATTAATTATATATTTAGGATAATTACGATACTACCCTTAGCCTGTAAAAAGACCATTTTACCCCTAGACCCTCCAAAACTATGATTTTCCCTTTTTAAGTCTGGTAAAGACTCATTCGAGTAAATCTTCGTATTCGAGAGCCCTACATGGTTGGACCCAACCTTTCCAAGCTCAAATAACTTCCCAAGTTAGTTGGCTTGGCTGTAGCAAGGGTTCATAGGTCTGGTTCTACGCGTATCAATCCGTGTGAACCCGTTCTAATCATAGGCATTCTAGACCCATTAAGCATTACTTAGCATATCCATTTTTTTAGGGTTGTTACATTATCCCCCCCACCCTTAGGAACATTCGTCCCCGAATGACACTACTCTTTACTAACAATAAATAAGTCATACAAATCAGCAACCAACATGATGACTCAAACATATTAACCTCATACTAGTGCATGAACACCATACACAGTCAAATACATGAAAGACTAATTAAGGCTACGCACCCGAGACTTAACCAGAGGTGCCTTACCCTGCACCCCTAGACTTGAGTGTGAAGAATCGTTGCCTCCTTGGAGCCTCTTCACTTACACCATTAGGCTGAACTCTCTCCTTCCCTTATTCTTGGCTTCTCCTATTCGGACAATCCTTCACCATGTGACCCGGTTTGCCACAACTCTAACAAGCGTTAGAGCCCATCATACACTCTCCTCTATGCAGTTTGCCACACTTCGTGCAAGGTGGCCTCTCCTGAGGTGTATCTACTTCATTGTTTCTCTTAAATTTAGACTTGGAATCCATATCATAGCGACCCTTGGATGAACTTGACTCCCCTTGGTGGGAGAGACTTTCTTAAACCTGGGCTGCTCACGGACGCAAAAATTGTTTCTGTGGCCTCCATGGCTGGGACCTGCCTGATCTTGAGGCTTAGGCCTCCTAGCATCACGAATGTCTCTCTTCTTGCGGCTGTCCTCTACCTGCTGGACACGCACCATCAACCTGGAGAGTTCCATGTTATCATGGAGCATCACAGACCGACACTCTTCCTCCAGATCTCCGTTGATTCCTGTGAGGAACCTGCTCATCTCATCCCTGCTGTTAGATACAAGGATAGTAGCATACCTGGATAGTTTAACAAACTACAGTACTCATCTCATCCTTTCTGTTAGATACAAAGGAAAGTAGCATACCTGAATAGTTTAACAAACTTCAGGGAATACTCTCTGACTGTCATTGATCCCTGCTTAAGGTTGTTAAACTCCTCAACCTTTGCCTCTGTCATCTCCCTAGGAAAGAATCTCTCCAGGAAGGCTGTCTTAAACAGCTCCCAAGTGACCGGAACTCCGCCCAAAGCTCGTCTATCCTGCCACATCTTGCACCAAGTCTGTACAACATCCTTGAGTTGATAGGAAGCCAACTCTGCTTTCTCAGCATCTGTGGCCCCCATAGCCACCAAAATCTTATGCACCTCGTCCACAAACTCCTGGGATCCTCTGAAGTCTTAGACCCTATGAAAATAGGAGGATTCATCCTCGTGAAGTCTCTCAGCCTGTCAGCCATGCTACGAACCGGTGGATCTCCCTCTGAACATTATGCCGGTTGACCTATGCAGTCATGGCCTGGGCTTTCATAGTGATGGCCTATGCCATCTGGTCCAGAGATGCCCGCACCTCCTCATCAGTCAACCCAGCTGGGTTAACCGGCATAGCCTCTCCTTCAGCTGGAGCCTGGGGTGGAACCTGATTGTCCCCAGCAGCTGCTCTTCCTCTCATCTGACCAACGTTCCTCCTAGTATTCATTCTCTGAAAAAACAATAAGAATTGATGTTAGACACGCTCATAACACAAAGAAATCAAATATTAGGAAAAGCACGATAAGATCAGAAGAATGGAAATTTTCCTACGCATCATGCAGTCTCTAATCCAGGATAGTGGTGCACTTCACTACCATGACTTAAAAACTACTCAATGTGGTTGATGTGAACTTATTATCTTCGGAATTTAACCTATTGCTCTGATACAAACTTTGTCACGACCAGAATCTAGACACCAGACGAGACCGGCATCGTTGACCTCTCAGAGGTTGCAGACAAGCCTACTTACGTCATTATTACTTCATCTAGGTTAATTTTAGCGGAAAATTTGAAACTTTTTGTTTCTTAACATGCATAAAGATCATTCTACTTACATTCATAACGTTCACAATCAACCATCTAACATTAAGATTATCAACTGAACAAAATAGTTCAATACTGCATTAAATGTATAATTGCCAAAATGGCACCAATACAATGTTTGAAATAAAAATGGAAAGAAACACTAGTGGAACATACTCCACTAGCTAAAGCCTACATCTAAGCTAATAGTAACGGTAGACATCCTCGAAATCATGAGGGCCTACCAAGACCGGATGAAAGCCCCACGTTCGAATAGCTGCAACGTCAACCTGTAAGCTCTAACGTTCACCTGTGCCTGCACCTAAAAATATAGAGTTGTATGGATTAGTACACACTTGTACTAAGTATGGGTATATGCAAGCACACACCAAGGACATGCATGAGTAAGAATAGCTCTTTCCTAACAACATGATTATGGAAAGTCAAGTCAGTGGACTTGCCAAATTGGGATTAGGAAAGTTAGTGAGCTTTCCAAATTTGGATTAGGAAAGTCAGTGAGCTTTCCAAATTTGGATTAGGAAAGTCAGTGAGCTTTCCAAATTTGGATTAGGAAAGTCATGCCATGAGAGTAACATGCATCATCATACTTATCATATTGCACACAGCACATAACATCTTACACATAGCACATATCATATTACATATAGAACATAACATCTTTCATATCATTCTTCATATGTCATGAGACCTTGGAATCATGGACTTGACATTAAGACTTCCCAAAATGAGGGCTCAACATATGGGATCTCAACTAGGGAGTCTTCTTTAGCAAACACAGAGTCTGCTTCATTCATTCATACGTACTTCATTTCATTCATTCATAAGCTAGTGTAAACACCAGCTATACCTAGGATGTAGTTTAAGACTCTCATCGGGTTTGTTGTGCAATGATCAAGAATAACCTAGTGTCATTACTTGAGTCTAGCTCACCTCTTGATGATCCTATCCTAACACATTTGGTATCGTTCATTTCATTATGTGCATCATTTGAGGCTGGCCTCATTCATTCATTAGGAACTTTAACTTTAACCGACATAGATCATGTGAGCATCATGAAATCCAGTGTCTCCCCCACACCAAAAAGAGGTGGAATCACCAGCCAAAGTGACCCAAAACATGCTAGCGAACATAGGAATTGAACCCCGCCAGATCCCTAATTAGCAGTATAGGTTCGAAGACTAGGAGATATAAAGAGACCCATACCCGGCATGCCGGACAGTCTCATCTCATGAGAGTTACGTGAACCTCCGCCCTTCCCGAAAGAAGGCATCACCGCTCATAGCTAGTCTATCGGTGCTCAGTATAAAGTTCCATTTCATTTAACTCATACGTCATGGAAGTTGGCTTCTAATATGACGACATCATAACTCAATAGATGATTTCTCATCTCATCATTAGTATTAAGTTTACATTATTCTCAATACTTTCATTAGAGTGTTCATAGAGACTGGTCTCTTCATTAACTTTACACTCTCATAGGTGAGTACGTTTTGGTAACATTTACTTAGGCTCATTTGAGATTGCTCTCATCTTTCACATTAGCCTTTTATCATATTGTCACCACATTCATTAACATTAGCACATTTGCTCTTCATAATTACTCACCCATTTTTACGTGAATGTTCATTTCATCATATGCCAATGCACTTGGCCATTTGTGTGTTTCACACTCTTACTTAACCCTTCTATGGTTTTATCATTTCATTACATGATATTCATTTCATCGTATGCCAATACACTTGGCCATTTAGTGTGTTTTACACTCGTACTTAACCCTTCTAGGTTTACATCATTTCATTACATACATCTTAGGTTCACTTATGGTTTTAAATGTATGCTAGACTTATGGGTCTATACCTACAAGTCATGATGCTTCGTTCATAGTTCGTTTAAGTGATTCATATCTTCCTAAGATTATGTGGTACAAGACTTATGCATCTTGTATATATGCCAAGATCTCGATTTTGATCTAAGTAGGTAGCACTATTCTTGAATATTTAATTCATATATGACTTATGTATCAATACGGAATTTGGGCAAGGGAACCCGGTTTCGAATCCCTTGGACAACACTTACATTTTTCATTTATTTTATTTTTGGTCCACATGATATTGGGACCCTAGATCGAGCCCCAACAATCAACGTTTCCTCTTTATTTTTTTCTCCTTTGAATTTCCTCTTCCTTGGCCGAGGGTTGTGGGATCGAACCCCCACAGCCCCTTTTATTTTTTTATTTATCTCTCCTTGTCTATTTCGAGTTGACTATGAGGTTATGGGATCAAACCCCACAGCCTCTCTTTATTTTTCTTTTATTTCGCCTCTACTGCCTAGAGGTCGTGGGTTCAATTCCCACGCCTCACATTTTTTTTATCTTCATTTTCTCTTAACTCTCCTTCACTGCCTTGAGGTCGCGGGTTCGATTCCCACGCCTCACATTTCTTTTCTTTTCATTTTCTCTTACTCTCCTCTACTGCCTTGAGGTCGTGGGTTCAATTCCCACGCCTCACACTTATTTTATCTTCATTTTTTCTTTTAAGTTCTGACCAAGAGGTTGTGGGTTCGAATCCCACTCCTCTCATTCTTAAATTTTGTATTTTATTATTATTGTTTTTCAGCCAAAGACACCCGAGATCGAATCCCCTTAACCCCCATTTAATTCACGTTTTTTAGTGTATCTCACGGGTGAGGTCGTGGGTTTGAATCCTAGTGACCTCACCTAATTTATACTTAATTAATTTTCCAGATTTGTTCATCTACGTTTAGCCAAAACCAAACTGTAAGTTGCTGGAAATTTGGTCACATTTCAGCTCACTTTCATCAACATTTACACTTGAACTCATAGGGTAATTCGTAGATCACTTAACACGTTTTGGGTGCATTTTTCATAGGTTCGTTTAGCCATGAGATCATCACTCAAATCAGCCACATTTCATCTTATATGAACATCACGATTTACATAGGTTTATGTACGTAAAATAACAACCATAACATTAAAAATTTTGGAGCATCAAACAGAGAACATTAGTCACGGTTACATCCTTGCTCACACATGCACATAGTTTCGAAAACACATAGGTTGTCATTCATAGGATTTCAAACACACAAACATGAACATATTCATCACGAAAACATAACACACGCCTAATATCTACCAGCAAACATACCCAACCTAAGAATCATTGGGAGCTAGTGACAGGGACATGCAACGGGAAACAATCCTAGTTTTCGGAAGACAATCGACTGAATCCTATGGGTCTCTTGGGAAAGGGACCAAGAGTAAGAAAACCCATACCTTTTATGACGTTCAAACCTAGACTTGCTGCCCAAAATCTTCTCCAAAGATCATGTCTAAATCCCCTCAAATTCAACACCAACTCGACGGACAAACTTCTCTTTGCCTACGTGATTGATTTCGTTTGTTTTCTTATATTTTCGTTGTGAGTTCTTCAAGTGTGAAGAACTTTGGTTTACCTACTGTTTTTGAAGTTATTTGGCAGAGAGAATCGTGAGTGAGAGTGATAGAGACGTGAGAGAGAGAGATGAGCGTGGGAGAGAAGAGTTTTCTTAGGCTTAGGAGTCTAGTTTAGGACTTAGTCAAATAAGGTTTTATTTAATTATTAAAAATCTGATTTCCTTTTATTTTAAATCAGCTAATAAATAATAAATATAAATTAATTACATTAATTTACCAACTTAAATTAAAAACACATTTAATTCATTGCTTCCACCTAGGTTCGAACCCGGGTGGAGCAAGACTTCACTCTAAGTGCAAATTTTTGGCCCTTTCTCCCTAAAATGCCCCTCCACCTTATTAATTAAATAATTAATTATATATTTAGGGTAATTACGATACTACCCTTAGCCTGGAAAAAGACCATTTTACTCCTAGACCCTCCAAAACTATGATTTTCCCTATTTAAGTCCAATAAAGACTCATTCGAGTAAATCTTCGTATTCGAGAGCCCTACATGGTTGGACCCAACCTTTCCAAGCTCAAATAACTCCCCAAGTTAGTTGGCTTGGCTGTAGCAACGGTTCAGAGTTCTGGTTCTACGCGCATCAATCCGTGTGAACTCGTTCTAATCGTAGGCATTCTAGACCCATTAAGCATTACTTAGCATATCCATTTGTTTAGGGTTGTTAACATTAACTTAGTAATGTCATGATATGATCTTCACCTTCAAAAAATCATATATTTATTCATCAAAAATACATCATAGAGATGTTCATATTAGTTTGGTACAAGTTCATTGAAATGAAGAAGAAAACTTAATTATCTTGGAAGATTCATCAAAAGAGATGATCATATTAGTATAAAAGTTTGAATGGTTTTCAAATATTTTGAAGATTTATTAATGTATTGTTTTGATTTTAATTAATATTGTTCTATATTTTTTTTAATTTGATTTGATATCTACTAACATTGTTATTAAGCGGATGAATGAAGATGAAAAATATCATGTCTTTTGTTTTTGTGTTTGTATGTATCTTTTTGTCAATTTCTAATTAATATTCTAAAAAAGAATCATTGTTGAAAGTTATAATATTACGTATGGAACATTTCTGTAGCGATTAGATATTATTACCCCTAAAAATATAATATATGGTCTATCATATTAGACGTCAATCACAAAATAAATAAGTAAACCATCTTTTTAATATTTTTAAAACTTTTAATTAATAAATAAACTATTTAATGAAACTAATGAAGAAAAAAATCCTCAAAGTTATTTTATAGTTATGCTATAATAAATATAGATTTGTGACTGTCACGCCCCGAGCTACACCCTGAACGTGGCCGGCACTCGAAGACCATTGCTGGCCCTCAAGCCAACCCTTGGCCTGCCTTTCTTAACTCAGCAGAAGACTAAACTCAACTTAAACAGAAATAATACATGTTAAAAGGAAAGTACTTCATATAATATCTGGCCATGATGGCACTTAAGTCTCAACAAGCAACATTAAACTCTAAACAGAAATACTAGCGTCTACGAAGCCTCTAAACTAACTGAAGAGGGATGTTGGGACAAACCCCAAAACATCCTAAAACTAAACTACTAAAAGCAAAAGAAATGGATGTCCTCCAGAATGCAAGGAGGCTCACCACTAACTCTGGAGATCAATCTGGATCAACGAAACACCGCATGATGATTCTGGTTACCCACGTCTGCATCATAAAATGATGCAAGCCAACTGGCATCAGTACATTGAATGTACGAGTATGCAAGTTGGAAAGCTAAACAAAACTTAGGATTGAAAAGGAGTAAGAATGAATAATTACCTTGGCTCTGTTTAATTCATGATCAACAAACTTTTATTCAATATACGTAGTTAATATAAATGTAATATAAAAAATGTTGACTAAAAACATGCTTAAACCTCTGAGTATACATATATACAAGTATACAATAATGTATAAGATGCATATAAAATAAATACTAATGTATTATGAAAATAAATATTATTGTGTATAAAAATATAATTTACCTGAGGGTGATTCTCTAACCGACAACCATCACTTAAAAGCTACAGTGATGATACAACGGTCTACCACACACTACTAGCCCATACTATACCCAGCCAAAGGTATAATACCTGAACTGCCTAATGGATCCACTAGGAAACTGTGAAAAGGAATCATCTAAAAAGTATGACCCTTTTCTAACCATGGTGGCTTACATGGTTTATGGGGGCTGTGAGTTATCTGAACTCTCCCCCATATCGGTGCTCAATACTACTCCCAAAAATATATTGTCTCCTATGTTTAAAAACATATTGATTCTGTGGTTTGAGATTAGTGCTCAAAACATAGCTTTTTAAAAAGCTCTCTTGGAAATCATAGTTTCCTCTTTCTTCTATTAAAGCTAATCATAGGCTCTGTGGAAGTCTAGCTTCCCTTCCTTCGCAAAAGTTTGAAAATATTTTGTTTAAATCCTTAGGGACTACTTAGTTCTCTTATAACTCTTTAGAAGTGAACTCAACTTGATACTCTTGCTTACTTGAAACTTTAACTCTGCGGGAATACTTAGTTCCCGTATAGCTTTTGCGTAATGAACTCAACTCTTGTTCTTTACTTAACTTGAACTTTAAGTATTTAAAACAAAAAGGAAACATTTGTGAAAGACTTTAGAAAACTTATAACTTTACTTTGACTCGCTTCTTAACTTCTAGACTTGGCTCTTAACGTCTTTGACTTTGATCTTAACTTTCCTTGAATTGAATTATGGATTCAAGGATCATGATATCATGTTTATGGATGATTTCATGATGTTTAGATGTACCTTAGAGTGTTGGAAACAACTATGAATGAGGGGTACATCACTTAGGAACTAGTACGAAAAGAGAGGGGAAGAACGGGGTCTCCAGGGGGTCCTGGCGCTATGAGATGCGCGGAGCGCCATAGCCTAACGGATAGAGGATGTCCTCAGGTTATATGAGAGGCGCGGCAAGCGAGATCCTGACGGACATAATCTGTCCTGAGGAGCTTTGGAGGGCCGGCACCCCAGCATCTATCCAACGGGTTTTCTCACTTTCTTCTTCGTTTTTTCACCTCTAAACCTTCCGAAACTCCCATGGATCCACCCCAAACACTTAGGATCACTAAATAACGTATTACCCAATAGTTTAGACTCAAAAACATGGATTAAAACTAACAGAGATCACAACAATTCAACCAACGTGAACTTCAAACTTTTCATCAAGAACTTCAAGATTTCCTTTCAATTAACTATAAATTTCAGTAATGAATCAAATTGGAGGGTTGGTGAAAGAACCCAACACCGAATGATCTCACATACATTGTTAGGGATCACCCCCGAAGAAATCACCAAACAAATTCTTGGCGTTTTTGCGTCTTCTTCTCCCTTCTCCTTTCTCTCGAAGCCCTAGCTTATTTTCTAAGTGTGTAAAATGAATGGGATCAATTTATACCCCAACATATTACCCAAAAAATGAATTTAATAATTAACTTAGGAAAAGACCAAAACACCCTTAACAAATCCGGATTTGGAACTTTCCCTGCTCAATAGCCCAACTTCCGAAAGTCATATCTCCGTCATAAGACCTCAAAAATTTGCAAACTTGGCGTCGTTAGAAAGATCTTCCGACAAGATTTCCATCCATACAAAGAACTCACCCATACTTCTCCTGCGCTGGGAAATATGTCCATTTGAAAATGACCAAAACTTACTTTTGAAATCTGGAAATTTTCCAGATTCCCTTACTTATTTCCAAATTTGATTCTTCTTGTTTTTCTTTGCTTCACCTTAGTTTATCTAGAATGAGAGATGTTACAATATCTCCCCCTTGAGAACATAATGAGAATTCTTTTTCTAAGCTCAGGATAGTAATATAATTTCCGCAAAGTAAGTAGTAACATGCGTATGCAAAATCTCATAAAGTGCTAAGAAAAGAGTTTAGTACCTTGATTTGAATTCTCTCCGCATTGAAAGAGATGTGGATATCGCTTCTTCATATCCTCCTCTGCTTCCCAAGTCGCTCCTTCAACAAATTGGTTCCTCCAAAGGACCTTGACTGAAGCAACTTCTTTTGTCCTCAACTTGCGAACTTGCCCATCTAAAATTTGGATCGGACCTCTTCTTCATAGGATAAGTTATCCTTAATCCCCATATTCTCTGTTGGCACTATCAATGAAGGATCACCCAAACACGTCTTCAACATAAAAATATGGAATACGGATGAACCACTTCTAACTCTTGTGGTAGCTCCAAATCATAAGCCACATTGCTCACTCTCTTGGAGATTCTATAAGGTCCAATATACGAGGGACTAAGTTTCCCCTTCTTACCTAACCTCATAACTCTTTTCATAGGTGAAACCTTAAGATACACCCAATCATCTACCTAAAACTCTAATGGCCTTCTTCTAACATTTGTGTAGGACTTTTGGTGACATTGTGATGTCTTCAACCTTCTTGAATCACTTTCACCTTCTCCATAGCTTGGTGAATTAAATCTAGTTCTATCAACCCTGATTCACCAACTTCGAACCACCCAATATGAGATCTGCATCTTCTTCCATAAAGAGCTTCATATGGGGCCATTTTGATGCTCGAATGATTAATATTGTTGTAAGCAAACTCAATGAGAGGTAGGTGATCATCCCAATTTCCCTTGAAGTCCATCACAGAAGCTCTCAACATATTTTCTAAGGTCTGGATAGTACGCTCTGCTTGTCTATCTGTCTGAGGATGAAAAGTAGTGCTCAAATTCACCTTGGAACCCAAACCTTACGAGAAAGATTTCCAGAATTGTACGGTAAATTATGCACCTCTATATGAGATAATGGAGATTGGAACTCCATGAAGTTTTACCAGTTCCTGAAGGTACAACTTAGCATAATCCTCAGCCGAATAGTTAGTCTTGACCGGCAAGAAATGGGCTGACATTGTCATTCTGTCGACAATCACCCAAATATAATCATGTTGCCTTCGCGATCTTGTCAATCCTATGATGAAGTCCATATTAATTATCTCCCACTTCCATTCCCGAAGTTCTATATTCTGAGCTAAATCTCCAGGCCTTTGGTTTTCCAATTTCACTTGCTGACAATTCGAACACTTGGCAACAATCTCATCATTATTTTTCTTCATCCCTTCCCACCAATATACCTCTCTCAAATCACTCTACATTTTGGTCGCACCTGGATGAATGGAATATCTGGAGGTATGAGCCTCCTCCAAGATTCTCTCTTGGAGTCCATCCACCTTAGGTACACATAATCTGCCTTGGTATTTCACCACAACATCTCCCCATTGTTAGAAGGCCAATACTCTTTGGTTATGGACACTTGACTTCAAATCAAGCAAAATAGGGTCTTGGTCTTGCTTCTCTTTCACCTCTGACACCAAGGATGATTCAGCCCCATTGTTCACCACTATGCCTCATTCTGTGAAATCCATAAGTTGACTCCTAGTCGTGCAAGTTTGTGCACATCTTTTGCTAACTCCCTCTTTCCTTCTTTGACTTGGGGCGGTACTTCCCATTGACAACCTGATTAAGGAATCAGTAACCACATTAGCCTTACCTGGGTGGTAAAGAGTACTCATGTCATAATCCTTCAGTAATTCCTACCACCTTCTCTGTCTAAGGTTGAGATCTTTTGAGTGAACACATATTGGAGGCTCTTGTGATAAGTGAATATATCCACATGAACACCATATAAATAATAACGCCATATCTTCAATGAAAACACTATTGTAGTCAACTCTAAGTCATGAGTTGGATAATTCTTCTCATGAACTTTCAACTTCCTGGAAGCATAAGCTATAACCTTGGCATTATGCATTAATGCACAGCCCAAGCCAACTCTTGATGCATCACAATACACCACAAAGCCTTGAGTACCCTCTGGTAAGGTAAAAACCGTAGCAGTAGTCAATCTCTTTTTCAACTCCTGAAAGCTTTTCTCACAAGCTTCAGACCATTGAAACTTGGCAGTCTTCTGAGTTAACTTGGTCAAAGTAGAGGAGATTGATGAGAATCCTTCATCAAATCTCCTATAATAGCCAGCCAAACCCAAGAAACTCCTTATATCTGTTGGAGATATGGGTCTACGCCAACTCTGAACTGCCTCAATCTTATGAGTGTCAACTTTAATACCTTCACCAGAAACAATGTGGCCTAAGAATGCCACAGACTTAAGCCAAAACTCACACTTGGAGAACTTGGCATACAATTATTTGTCTCTCAATATTTGAAGAACAATCCTTAGGTTACTAGCATGATATTTTTCATTCCTTGAATAAATCAGTATGTCATCAATGTGTATGATGACAAACAGATCTAAATAAGGTTTGAAGACTTTGTTCATAAGATCCATGAACGTTGCAAGTGCATTTGTCAAACAAAAGGACATAACAAAAAATTTATAATGCCCATACCTTGTTCCAAAAGTTGTCTTGGGAATATGACATTCCCTTACTCTCAACTGATGATAGCCTGATCTGAGGTCAATCTTGGAAAAGCAAGAAGCACCCTGAAGTTGATCTAAAAGGTCATCTATCCTTGGAAGAGGATATTTATTCTAGATGGTCACCTTATTTAACTGACGGTAATCTATACACATCCAAAGAGACCCATCCTTCTTCCTAACAAACAAGACCGGAGCGCCCCAAGGTGAGACACTTGGTCGAATAAAGCCTTTATCTAATAGATCTTTCAATTTCTATTTTAGTTTTTTTAACTCTGCTGGTGCCATTCTGTATGGAGGAATAGAGATAGGACGAGTATCTGGGACGACATCTATGTCAAAGTCTATCTCTCTTTGGGGAGGGACTCCAGGTAGATCATCGGAAAGACTTCTGGAAACTCAATGACTATAGGGACTGACTGAAGGGAAGGTACCTCAACGCTTGAGTCATTAACTCTGACTAAGTGATAGATACACCCCTTAGAAACTAACTTCCTCGCCTTAAGGTATGAAATGAAGCTACCCTCAGGCACTGTTGCACTACTAGCCCACCCTATGACTGGCTCATTAGGAATCTGAAACTTGACAACTTGAGTTCTGCAATCTATTGATGCATAACAGGCATGGATCCGGTCCATACCTAGAATGACATCAAAATCTACCATGTCTAACTCTATTAAATCAGCCATGGTACTCTTGTGACTGAGGAAAATAGGACAATCACGATAGACTCTTTCTGCTAGAATGGATTCACGAACAAATGTGGATACACTTAATGGTTCGCTAAGTTGTTGAGGAGAAATATCAAAGTTCATAGCAACATAAGGAGTTAAAAAAGATAAACTAGCTCCTAGGTCTAGTAATGCATAAGCAGTAAAGTCAAAGACTCGAATCATACCAGTGACAACATTTGGTAAATTCTCTTGTTCATGGCGATTATTAAGAACATACATGCGTTTGTTCCTCCGCCTGTACCAAAAGCAGCAACCCTAGGTACAACCTTGTTTGGTGGAGCAACTGATGAAGATTGAGTTCTATTTCCCGGATTTCCACTGCCTTGCTTCTCCTTAGGGAACTCTCTTATGAAGTTACCCTCTTGACCACACTTGAAGTAACCCGTGAAGCCTTCACGACAGATGCGCGAGTGATTCCTACCACACTTGGCACAGGAAGGAGGCTTAGTACCTCCTTGCGCCACACTACCTTTAGACTAAGCCGCCTAGCCTTTAAGTGCTGCGAATTCTGGACACTATACTCCCTTCATTTTCTGGGTGCAGGTGCACTAGCATATGATGGTGCATGCCCCTTTGGTTTATGGAATTGTGGTCGTCTTGAACCACCTTTCTATTGGCCAGACTCATTCCCAGTCTTGGCCTTCTTGTTTCGATACTCTTCTCTATCTTTCACCGTCTCTTCTTCAACTTGTTTAACATATACCCTTATCCTTGATATGT
Source organism: Solanum lycopersicoides (assembly GCA_022817965.1). Taxonomy (NCBI): domain Eukaryota; kingdom Viridiplantae; phylum Streptophyta; class Magnoliopsida; order Solanales; family Solanaceae; genus Solanum; species Solanum lycopersicoides. The sequence continues at coordinate 30,209,975 of CM040618.1, read as the reverse complement.
CCATGTCACCTATCAACATGGCAGCCCTACCTTCCTTAATTGAAGCGTGACCCACCCCTGCAACAAACAAACATATTCAGCTCCTCATGTCTTCACCATCTCTGGAGCATAGCGAGATAGTTGGGTAAACTTCATCCCGTACTGTTGTACACTCATGGAGTCCTTTTTCATAGTAAGGAATTCCCTCAGCTTGGCATCCTTCAGTTCGCAAGGAAAGAGCCTCCCCAAGAAGGCTTCTTTGAAGAAATCCCAATTGGACGTGGTGGATCCTAAACTCTACCATATTTCCATTGATCAAACCAGGTTCTAGCCACACCATTTAGTTGATATACAGCCAATTCAACCCTCTCAACATCTACCGCATACATTACCTCAAACACATTCTTTAACTCCTCCACAATGTTCTCTGGATCCTTAGTGGGGCTTGATCCAGTGAAACTAGGAGGGTTCATTCTCAGAAACTCACGAACTCTCGAGGTATCAGCTCCTTCCTGTCGAGCTGCTCTCTATTGCCCAACTTGGTTGGTCTCAACATGACTTAACATTCGGATAGCTTCCCGGAATTAGGCATTGGTAACCTATTTTTGGGGTTGCACCTCTGATGCATTTGGAACCTCTTGTTCCTCAACATTCCTTCGTGGTCGACCTATAAATGCTCATAGGCATGATGATTTAAAAAATACGTGTAAGCACGAATTAGAGAGATACTTCAAAGATAAATTCTTTGCACGAAAGGAACATTAAAGAAGGGAAATATTCCTAAATGTTATAGACTCCTAATCATAGATGTGGCGCGCTTCACATCGATGACTACGACTCTACAGACACGGCTTCATAGACTCCCTAGGACTCTTGAACTTTGTTCTCTGATACCAAGTTTGTCACACCCTGAGCTTACAACCTGGACGTGGCCGGCACTCGAAGACCATTGCTCGCCCTCAAGTGAACACTTGGCCTGGCTTTCTTAACTCAGCGGAAGACTAAACATAACTTATACAAGAAGTAAGACATGTTTATGGAAAGTACTTCATATAATATTTGTCCATGATGGCACTTAAGTCTCAACAAGCAACAATAAACTCTAAACTGAAATACTAGCATCTACTAAGCCTCTAAACTGACTAAAGAGGGATGTTGGGACAGACCCCACAACATCCTAAGACTAAACTACTAAAATAAAAAGAAATGGATGTCCTCCAGAATGCAAGAAGGCTCACCACTAACTCTGGATCTCAATCTAGATCACCGAAACATCGTGTGATGATCCTGGTTACATGAGTATTCATCATAAAATAATGCAGGCCAACTAGAATCAGTACATTGAATGTACGAGTATGCGAGTTGGAAAGCTAAACAAAACATAGGCTTGAAAGGGAGTAAAAATGAATACTTACCTTGGCTCTATTCAACTCATGATCTACCAACTCTTATTCAATATATGCAGTTAAAATAAATGCAATATAAAGAAATGTTGACTGAAAACATGCTTAAACCTCTTAGCAAGTACACAATAATGTCTGAGATATATGTAAAATACAACACTGATGATTATGAAATAAAATACTCTTGTGTATAAAAATACAATTTACCTAAGGGAGATTCTCTAACCGACAACCATCACTTATGAGATACAGTGGTGATAGATCGGTCTATCGCACGCTGCCAGCGCATCCTATACCCGGCCAAAGGTATAGGACCTGAACTGCCTAATAGATCCACTAGTAAATTGTGAAAAGGATTCATCTAAAAAGTATGACCCTTTTCTACCCATGGTGTCTAACTTGGTTTATGGGGGCTGTGAGTTATCTGAACTCTCCCCCTTATCGGTGCTCAATACTAATCACAAAATATAGTGGCTCTTATGTTTGAAAACATATTGATTCTGTGGTTTGAGATTAGTGCTCAAAACTTAGCTTTTTAAAAAGCTCTCTTGGAAATAGTTTCCTCTTTCTTCTATGAAAGCTAGACATAGGCTCTGTGGAAGTCTAACTTTCCTTCCTTCTCAAAAGTTTGAAACATTTTGTTTAAATCCTTAGGGACTACTTAGTTACCTTAAAAATCTAGAGAAGTGAACTCAGCTTGATACTCTTTGCTTACTTGAAACTTTTACTCTTAGAGAATACATAGTTCCCTTATAGGTTTAGAGAAATGAACTCAACTCTTGTTTTTTATTTAACTTGAACTTTAAGTCTTTAAAACAAAGTGAATACATTTGTGAAAGACTTTAGAAAACATATAACTTTACTTTGACTCGCTTCTTAACTTTTAGAGTTTGCTATTAACTTCTTTGACTTTGATCTTAACTTTCCTACAATTGAATTATGGATTTAAGGATCATGATCTCGTGTTTATGGATGATTTTATGATATTTAGATGTACCTTAGAGTGTTGGAAACAACTAGGAATGAAGGGTACATCACTTTGGAACTAGTACGAAAAGATAGGGGAAGAACGGGGTCTCCAGGGGGTCCTAGTGCTCTGTGAGGCGCGGAGCGCCATAGCTTGAATGACAGAGGTTGTCCTCCGGCGCTCTAAGAGGCGCGGCGCGCCAGAGCCTGACAGACAGACTCTGTCCTGAGCGGCTTTGGAGGCGCGGCGCCCCAGCATCTATCCAATAAATTTCTGACTTTGTTCTTCGTTTTTCACCTCTAAACCTTCCCAAACTCCCATGGATCCCACCCTAAACCCTTAGGATTAAAACAATACGGCAACATGGATTAAAACTAACAGAGATCAACAACAATTCAACTAACAAGAACTTCAAACTTTTCATCAAGAACTTCAAGATTTCCTTTCAATTAACAATAATTTTCAGTAATGAATCAAATTGGAGGGTGGGTAAAAGAACCCAAAACCAAATGATCTCACATACCTTGTTAGGGATCACCCCCGAAAAAATCCACGAACTAATTCTTAGCGTTCTTGCATCTTCTTCTCCATTCTCCTCTCTTCTCCTTTCTCTTAAAGCCCTAGCTTATTTTCTAAGTGTGTAAATTGAATGGGATCATTTTAGACCCCAACGTATTACCCCAAAAACAAATTTAATAATTAACTTAGGAAAAGACCAAAACACCCTTAACAAATCTTGATTTTGAACTTTCCCTGCTCAATATCCCAACTTCTGAAAATCATATCTTCCTCATACAACCTCAGAAAATCGCAAATTTGGCGTCGTTAGAAAGATGTTCTCATGAGCTTTTCATCGATATAAATAACACACACATACTTTTTCTTAGCTGGGAATTATGGTCATTCAAAATGACCGAAACTCACTTTTAAAATCTGGAAATTTTCCAGATTCCCTTACTTACTTCCAAATTTTATTCTTCTTGTTTTTCTTAGTTTAACCTTAGTTTATATAGAATAAGAGATGTTATAATATCTCCCCCTTGGGAATATTCATCCTCAAATGAGATTTCTTTCTCTAAGATAAGGATAGTAATATCATTTCAGCACTCGACCACCAAAGTAATTAGTAACATGCTTATGAAAAATCTCATAAAGTTCTAACAAGAGAGTTTAGTATCTTGATTTGCATTCTATCCGGATTCAAAGAGATGTGGATATCTCTTATTCATATCCTCCTCTGCTTCCCAAGTCACTTCTTCAAAAAATTGGTTCCTCCAAAGGACCTTGACTAAAGCAACTTCTTTTGTCCTTAACTTGCAAACTTGCCGATCCAAAATCTGGACCGTAACTTCTTCATAGGATAAGTAATCCTTAATCCCCAAATTCTCTATTACCACAATCAATTAAGTATCACCCAAACACTTCTTCAACATAGAAATATGGAATACCGGATGAATCGCTTCAAACTCTTGGGGTAGCTCCAACTCATAAGTCACATTTCCCACTCTCTTGGAGATTCTATAGGTCCAATATATCGGGGACTAAGTTTGCCCTTTTTACCAAAACTGATAACTCCTTTCATTGGTGAAACCTTAAAATACACACAATCATCTACCTCAAACTCTAATGGCCTTCTTCTAACATTTGTGTAAGACTTTTGGCAACTTTGTGTTGTCTTCAACCTTTATTAATCACTTTAAACTTCTCCATAGATTGGTAAAATAGATTTGGTACTATCAACCCTGCTTCGGCAACTTCGAACCACCCAATAGGAAATCTGCATCTTTACCCATAAAGAGCTTCATATGGGGCCATTTGGATGCTCGAATGCTAACTATTGTTGTAAGCGAACTCAATGAGAGGTAGGTGATCATACCAATTTCCCTTGAATTCCATCACACAAGCTCTCAACATATCTTCTAAGGTCAGGACAGTACACTCTGCTTTCCATCTTTCTGAGGATGAAAAGCAGTGCTGAAATTCACCTTGGAACCCAAACCTTTCTGGAAAGATTTCAAGAATTGTGCACCTCTATCTGAAATAATGGAGATTGGAACTCTATGCAGACTTACCAGTTCCTGAAGGTAAAACTTAGCATAATCCTCAACCGAATAGTTAGTCTTGACCGGCAAGAAATGGGCTAACATTGTCATTCTGTCGACAATCACCCAAATGGAATCATGTTGCCTTCGCGATCATGGTGAGCCTGTGATGAAGTGCATATTAATAATCTCCCACTTCCATTTTGTAAGTTCTATGTTCTGAGCTAAACCTACAGGTTTTTGGTGTTCCACTTTCACTTGCTGACAATTCGAACACTTGGCAACAAACTCAGCAATATCTTTCTCATGTCTTCCCACCAATATACCTCTCTCAAATCCGGTATATTTTGGTGGAACCTGGCTGAATGGAATATCTGGAGCTATGAGTCTCCTCCAAGATTCTCTCTTGGATTCCATCCACCTTAGGTACACATAATTTGCATTGGTATTTCAGCACACCATCTCCCTCTTGTTCAAAGGCCAATACTCTTGGTTATGGAGACTTGTTTTCAAATCAAGAAAATAAGTGTCTTCGTCTTGCTTCTATTTCACCTATGACACCAAAATGATTCAGCCCCATTGGTCACCACTATGCCTCCTTCTGTGGAATACATAAGTCTGACTCTCAGTCGTGCAAGTTTGTGCACATCTTTTTCTAACTCCCTCTTTCCTTCTTCGACATGGGCATTACTTTCCATGGAAAACATGCTTAAGGCATCAGCAACCACATTAGCCTAACTTGGGTGGTAAAGAATACTGTTGTCATAATCCTTGAGTAATTCCAACCACCTTCTCTATCTGAGGTTGAGCTCTTTCTGACTAAACACATATGGGAGGATCTTGTGATCAATGAATATATCCACGTGAACACCATATAGATAATGATGCGATATCTTCAATGCAAACGCTGCTGCAGCCAACTCTAAGTGATGAGTTGGATAATTTTTCTCATGAACTTTCAACTGCCTGGAAGCATAAGCTATAACCTTGTCATTCTGCATTAATACACAGCCCAAGCCAACTCTTGATGCATCACAATACACCACAAAGCCTAGATTACACTCTGGTAAGGTCAAAACCGAAGCGATAGTCAATCTCTTTTTCAACTTCTGAAAGCTTTTCTCACAAGCTTTAGGCCATTGAAACTTGACTGTCTTCTAAGTTAACTTGGTCAAAAGAGATGAGATAGATGAGAATCCTTCAACAAATCTCCTATAATAGTCAGCCAAACCCAAGAAACTCCTTATATCTGTCGGAGATGTGGGTCTAGGCCAACTCTGAACTACCTCAATCTTTTGAGCGTCAATTCTAATATCTTCACCAGAAACAATGTGGCCTAAGAATGCCAAAGACTTAAGCCAAAACTCACAGTTGAAGAACTTGGCATACAATTCTTTGTATCTCAATGTTGGAAGAACAACCCTTAGGTTACTAGCATGATCTTCTTCATTCCTTGATTTATATGTCATAAATGAAGATGATGACAGACAGATCTAAATAAGGTTTGAATACTCTATTCATAAGATCAATGAACGATGCAGGTGCATTTGTCAAACCAATGGACATAACCAAAAATTCATAATGCCCACACCTTGTTCTAAAAGTTCTCTTGGGAATATCACATTCCCTTACTCTCAATTGATGATAGCCTGATCTAAGGTCAATCTTGGAAAATCAAGAAGCACCCTCAAGTTGATCAAAAAGTTCATCTATCCTTGGAGGAGGATATTTATTCTTGATGGTCACCTTATTCAGCTGACAATAATCTATATACATCCTAAGGGACCCATCCTTCTTCCTAACAAACAAGACCGGAGCGCCCCAAGCTGAGACACTCGATCGAATAAAGCATTTATCTAATAGATCTTTCAATTGCTCTTTTACCTCTTTTAACTCTTCTGGTGCCATTCAGTATGGTGGAATAGAGATAGGACGAGTATTTGGGATGACATCTATGCCAAAGTCTATCTCTCTTTCGGTATGGATTCCAAGTGGATCATCGACAAAGACTTCTGGAAACTTACTGACTATAGGGACTGACTGAAGGAAAGGTACCTCAACGCTTGAGTCATTAACTCTGACTAAGTGATAGATACACCCCTTAGAAACTAACTTCCTCGCTTTAAGGTATGAAATGAAGCGACCCTTAGGCACTGATGCACTACTAGCCCACTCTATGACTGGCTCATTACAAATCTGAAACTTGAAAACTCGAGTTGTGCAATCTATTGATGCATAACAGGCATGAAGTCAGTCCATACCTAGAATGACATCAAAATCTACCATGTCTAATTCTATTAAATCGGTCATGGTACTCTTCTAACTGACGAAAATAGAACAATCACGATAGACTTTTTCTGCTTGAATTGATTCACCAAAAGGTGTGGATACACTGAATGGTTCGCTAAGTTTCGTAGGAGAAATCTCAAAGTTCATAGCAACATAAGGAGTTACAAAAGATAAACTAGCTCCTGGGTCTAGTAATGCATAAGTAGTAAAGTCAAAGACTCGAATCATACCAATGACAACATTTGGCGAATTCTCTTCATGGTGATTATTAAAAGCATACAAGTGGTTTGTTCCTCCTCCTGTACCAGAAGCAGCTCCCCTAGGTACTGCCCTGTTTGATGGAGCAGCTAATCAAGATTGAGTTCTATTTCCCGGATTTACACCGCCTTGCTTGTCCTTGGGTCACTCTCTCATGAAATGACCCTCTTGGCCACACTTGAAACAACCCATGAAGCATTTACAACAGATGCCAGATGATTTCTACTACTCTTGGCGCAGGCAGGAGGCTTAGTAACTCCTTGCGCCACACTTCCTTGAGACTGAGCCATCCTAGCCTTGAAGTGTTGTGAATTCTGGCCACTATACTCACTTCGGTTTCTAGGTGTAGGTGCACTAGAAGATGATAGTGCATGCCCCTTTGGTTTCTGTAATTGTGGTCATCTTGAACCACCTTTCTATTGGCCAGACTCATTCCCAATCTTGGCCTTCTTGTTTTGGTACTCTTCTCTATCCTTCACCTTCTCTTCTTCAACTTGTTGAACATATACCATCAGCCTGAACATGTCTATGTCACCTATAAACATGGCAGCCCTACCTTCCTTACTTTAACTGCGACCCAACCCTGCAACAAGAAAGCTCATTCTGCTCCTCATGTCTTTCACTATCTCTGGAGTATAGCGTGATAGTTGGGTGAACTTCATCCTATACTCATGTACACTCATGGAGTCCTGTTTTAGAGTAAGAAACTCCCTCACCTTGGCTTCCTTCAGTTCACGAGGAAAGAACCTCCCCAAGAAGGCTTCTTCGAAGCAAGCCCAACTTGGACGTGGTGCATCCTCAACTCTACCATCCTTCAATTGATCAAACCAAGTTCTAGACACACCCTTTAGTTGATATGAAGCCAATTCAACCCTTTAAACATCTACCACATGCATTACGTCAAACACTTTCTTTAACTCCTCCACAAAGTTCTGCGGATCCTCAATGGGGCTTGATCTAGTGAAATTATGAGGGTTCATTCTCATAAACTCACGAACTCTTAAGGTATCAGCTCCTTCTTATCGAGTTTCTCTCTGTTGCCCAACTTGGTTGGTCACAACCTAACTTAACATCCGGATAGCTTTCCAGAATTCGGCATTGGTAACCTCTCCTTGGGGTTGCACCTCTGGTTAATTTGGAACCTCTTGTTCCTCAACATTCCTTCGTTGTCGACCTCTGAATGCTCTTCTTGTAGGCATCATGATCTTTAAAACTCTTCGCACGAAAGGAACATGAATGAAGGGAAACATTCTTAAATGTTATAGCCTTATAATCATAGATGTGGTGTGCTTCATACCAATGACTAAGACTCTACAGAAACGGCTTCATAGACTCCCTAGAACTCTTGAATTCTGTGCTTTGATACAAAGTTTGTCACACCCCGAGCCTAAACCCTAGACGTGGACGGCACTCGAAGACCATTGATGGCTCTCAAGCGAACCTTGGCCTGGATTTCTTAACTCAACGGGAGAATAAACTCAACTAACTCAACTTAACAAAGAAGTAAGTCATGTTCAAAGGAAATTACTTCATATAATATCTGGCCATGATGGCACTTAAGTCTCAACAAGAAACAAGAAACTCTAAACTAAAATACTACCATCTACGAAGCCTCTAAACTAACTGAAGAGGGAAATTGGGACACACCCCACAACATCCTAAAACTAAACTACAAAAAGCAAAAGAAATGGATGTCCTTCGTATTGAAAGGAGGCTCACCACTGACTCTATAGCTCAATCTGGATCAACGAAATGCCACATGATGATCCTAGTTACCTGCATCTCCATCAGAAAATGATGCAGGCCAACTCACATCAGTACATTGTAGGTACGAGTATGCGAGTTGTAAAGATAAACAAAAATTAGGCTTGAAAGGGATTAAGAATGAATACTTACCTTGGCTTTGTTCAACTCATGATCTACTAACCCTTATTCAATATACACAGTTAAAATAAATGCAATATAAAGAAATGTTGACTGGAAAAACATGCTTAAACCTCTGAGTATATATATATATATATACATAAGTACACAACAATGTCTGAGATGTATATAAAATACAATACTGAATTATTATGAAAATACAATATTGTTGTGCATAAATATTCAATTTACCTGAGGGAGATTCTCTAACCGACCATCACTTAAGAGCTACAGTGATGATACAGCGATCTAATGCACGCTGCCAGCGCATCCTATACCCGGCCAAAGGTATAAGACCTGAACTGCCTAATAGATCCACTAGTAAACTATGAAAAGGAATCATCTAAAAAGTATGATCATTTTCTACCCATGGTGGCTAACATGGTTTATTGGGGCTGTGAGTTATTTGAACTCTCCCCCATATCGGTGCTCAATCCTACTCCCAAAAATATACTGGCTCTTATGTTTAAAAACATACTAATTCCATGGTTTGAGATTAGTGCTCAAAACTTGACTTTTTAAAAAGCACTCATGAAAATCATAGTTTACTCTTTCTTCTATTAAAGCTAGACATAGGCTCTGTGGAAGGCTAGCTTTATTTCCTTCTCAAAAGTTTGAAAATATTTTGTTTAAATCCTTAGGGACTACTTAGTTCCCTTATAACTCTTGAGAAGTGAACTCAACTTGATACTCTTTGCTTACTTGAAACTTTCACTCTTAGGGAATACTTAGATCCCTTATAGCTTTTGAGAAATGAACTCAACTCTTGTTCTTTATGTACTTGAACTTTAAGTCTTTAAAACAAAGTGAAAACATTTTTGAAAGACTTTAGACAACTTATAACTTTACTTTGACTCGCTTCTTAACTTCAAGACATGGCTCTTAACTTCTTTGACTTTGATCTTAACTTTCCTTGATTTTAATTATGGATTCAAGAATCATGATCTCATGTTTACGGATGATTTTATGATGTTTATATGTACCTTAGAGTGTTGGAAACAACCAGGAATCAAGGGTACATCACATAGGAATAATTTCATGATGTTTATATGTACCTTAGAGTGTTGGGAACAACTAGGAATGAGGGGTACATCTCATAGGAACTAGTACGAAAAGATAGGGGAAGAACGGGGTCTCCAGCGGGTCCTGAGCTCTGAGAGGTGCGGAGCGCCATAGCATGACGGACATAAGCTGTCCTCAGGCGCTCTGAGATTCACGGCGCACCATATCCTGACGGACAGACTCTGTCCTGAGGGGCTTTGGATGCGAGGCGCCCCAGCATCTATCCTACGGGTTTTCTGACTTTCTTCTTCGTTTTTCACCTCTAAACCTTCCCAAACTCCCATGGATCCCACCCCAAACACTTAGTATCACTAAATAACTTATTATGAAATAGTTTAAACCTAAAAACAGTCCAGAAACTTGGATTAAAACTAACAGAGATCAACAACAATTCAACCAACAAGACCTTCAAACTTTTCATCAAGAACTTCAAGATTTCCTTTCAATTAACTATAAATTTCAGTAATGAATTAAATTGGAGGGTGGTTGAAAGAACCCACCACTGAATGATCTCACAACCTTGTTAGGGATCAGCCCCGACGAAATCCACGAACGAATTCTTGGCGTTCTTGCGTCTTCTTATCCCTTCTCCTCTCTTCTCCTTTATCTCAAAACCCTAGCTTATTTTCTATGTGTGTAAACTGTATGGGATCAGTTTAGACCCCAACATATTACCCAAAAACAAATTTAATAATTAACTTAGGAAAAGGGCAAAACACCCTTTAACAAATACGGATTTGGAACTTTCCCTGCTCAACATCCCAACTTCTGAAAGTCATATATCCCTCATACGACCTCGGAAATTCACTAACGTGGAGTCATTGGAAAGATTTTCCGACGAGATTTCCATCCATATAAAGAACTCACCTAAAATCCTCCTGAGATGGGAATTATGGCCATTTGAAAATGACCAAAACTCACTTTTGAAATATGAAAATTTTCTAGATTCCCTTACTTATTTCCAAATTTGATTCTTCTTGTTTTTCTTAGCTTGACCTTAGTTTATCAAGAATACGAGATATTACAGTGACTAATATATATTTAACTTATAATTACTTAAAGCAAAAAATATGTATCTTATTTTTCACATTAAAGAGGAGTTACCTTTTGAATAGTTATTATCATAATATTCTAAGGACATCAATTATTTAAAAAAAATAGCCAAGAAAGTACATCAATTGCTTAAAAAATATATTTATTTCGCGCAAATAAGTACATTAGTTCACAAATGCTTGAGAAAGAAATCTAGAATTTATGAACTAAAAATTAAAAAAAGTTATGCGTAAGTCGTAACTATTTGATCAAATGATTCCTTCTCTAATTAAAAAAACATTGCATTGATATTCCATTACATTCTCATATTTCTTTATAAATATATTAAGTTGTCAATTATCTCAAATTTATATAGCATTGATAAAATTTTAAGAGCCAATCAATTTTTTATTTCAATTAATAACAATTATAACTTATAGTTCTTTTATATAATTTTAAAATACATATTGAATTATTAAAAATAAAACAACGAAATTAAGATGAAGAAAATACATTGGCTAGAAGCAGCCACCAACATTTTGCTCTTTTTGGTTTTCGAGAAGATAAGAGTAGAAATTAAAGAGCAAATACAGAGAACTCTGAAGTAATTTAGATCCCTACATCTAGGGATGATAAATGGTTGATTTGGATCGAATTCAAAGAACTGAATCTAAATGGATTAGGATTATAATCTATCCATATAAAATATGAATAATATGGATTTGATCAAATATGATTGGATAAAATATTCTAATCCACTTTAATCTCTCAAAGTCAAAAAAAATTAAAGCAATTCTAAATTGTTAATAATCGATCCCTGAATTATCATTTTTTTAAAATAATTTTTCATTAAAGAAAAAAGAAAAATTATTTTTTAGCGCGTACACCACCCCCACCCTCATCCCCACCCGCACCTCTACCACCTCAAATTTTTAATATAAGAATTTGCCTACCCTCCTCCTACCCTAGACGTCCAGCCCCACCACCACAACTAAAAGATTCGTGGTTAAGGTCAGTGGCGTACACAAGATCTTTTCTAAGTGGTGTCACCATTTAAGGGACAAGAATAATTCTCAAAGAAAATCAATAAAATATTTTCTTTAAGCCTTCAAAAATTTTAGGGCCCCATTAATAGTGAACTTTATGAAATAATAATTTTCCTATAACTATAAATTTTTTATCAAATTAAAAATAAAAAAAAATTAACTTTCAATTAGATAATATATTAAAATTATAAATTAAACCATTCACGTATTAATATAATTTAATAAAATTTTACTCTGACATTATTCAACCAATTGTATTGCAAATAAATACGATTAACATCCTTAATAAAGTTAAAATCAATCAACAATGAACCTAAATCAATTCCTTTTTCGACTAATTGGCTTGTTCTCTCAAGTCAGTTGAAGCTTGAGTTGTTAAGATTGACTTTGAACGTTTATGATTTTTTTTAGAACAATACATCTACATTAAATTTAGACTTTCCATTAAATTTAGACTACTATGATGTAATTTGCACAATTAGTAATTAAGGATCAAATAATTGACGATCGCGGACAATTCTAATCAATTTTATGAATTCTAAATTGTTTCACTGTGACAAGACAACAGGAAAAAAAATTATCATTATGAACGAACAAAAATGAAAATTCAAGCACATAATAATTTAAAATAAAATAACAAAAAATACTTACATGATGCGGAGAGATTTTGAGATGCCAAATAACGATGATGATGAACAAGAATGGAAAGAAAAATTGAAGAAAATCAAAAATCACAAATATAGAAATATAAGGATTTAAGGAGTCCATACTATTTTTATATAATATAATTCTAATGGATAAAGGACTCTGATTTTGAGTTTTATTTTAATTTTAAAAAAAAAGAAAGTTAGATTTGAATGAATTAGAATGGGTCTATAAGTTTTTAAATGAATTAAACTTACTATTTTGAATTTAAATATAAATTTAAGAGAAAAAAGGGGTAAAAATAAAATGTGTAGAGAAAAGAAATCCACTGGGCATCGCACCCAGGCGTAATATTTGAAATGTGGCACCTCTGCCACTTAAACTAATAGTGTTATGATATAAGTTGTTTCCTTTAATTATTTTATCATTTATGTTTTGTTTTAAATTTTTTTCTATAGGTATATTTCGTAAAAAAAATTGACGAAGTCGTGTCCCGTGACACACCTTGACTATACCTAAATCCGCCCCTGGTTAAGGTATTGCAAAATCTAGTTATGATGATATGTTCTTGTTCTACTAGCCTCATAAAAAAAAATTCACCACTATCCTTGACACCCTTCATATTAATTCTGGATTCGCTGCCTACTCCGTCAATAAAAATTTGTTCATTCTAGTCATTACTCCCTACTTTGTTTATTTTGTCATGTCTTCTAAAGCAGAGAGGGGAAGAGTTAAATTTCTCAAAGAATTGAGGTTTTGTGAATTTGTATTTGATCAGATGTTTGATAAATTGTTTCAAGGAAATTTATCCTAGTTCATTTGAATTACTGGTTTTTAAACTATGAACATTACCCTTCGATTCTGAACCTAAAATATTACCTTTCTTAATGATAAGATTGCAAGGATTGATGTTTTGGAACCATTTGAACCTGTAAAATATTTTCCTGGATCAATTTGAAGCGGCAACTATCACCACAAACTATCTTGTTATGTGTTCGGAAGGCAGCCCATCCTCTTGTCATGCGAATAGTCCCGCTCAAATGTGATAATATTTCCACTCTCCAATATTCTTTCCCTTCTTCATTAACTAGTCTCATTTTCTTCCCACTAATTATGCCAGTCCTTTTCGCGAATCTTTTCGGAATAGTCTAATTTACATACCTATCAAAGTATGTAAAAATGTAGCTAACAAGAAATTAAAACAAAATGTCTAGCTCGATCTTACCATAAAAGTCATGTGTGACCTTTTTACAACCATTTCATAGTACGGATTGTCAGTTTTGAAGTTCATCACACTTGTACTACTATTGCATCCTCCAAACTTCTTTAAATCAGTTCCACTGTCGCCTGAAACACTTTCACTTAAAATGTTTGATAGTGAAACATTTATATATATATATATATATATATATATATAAATATATATATATATATAGAAATTAAATAGATAAAAGACGATGTTACCAGATGACACATTCTCCTGCTTAGGATTTTTGTAGTAAGGAGGATCATATTCATCATTGGATGACGTGTCACCTCTTTCTTCCTTAATACTATCCACTTTTCTATTCCTCTTTGAAGGTCCAATTTCCTCTTCATAGTTGCTACTACTGCTCAGTTCCTCATAAAATAGTTTATTCTCACCAATATTTCTACAACATATCTGCACACGAAATACGGATTTTTCAACAAGAAAAAATAGCAAAACATCACCTCGATTTAGTGATATTTTGTCACTTATTTGAAGTATATTAAAATATATTTACCAAAATAAATAAAATAGTGAACATATATATATATATATATATATATATATATATATATATATATATACACATATATATTATGAAACTTAAAAATAGGACAAATGTTTATGCCAAAAAAATTTATTCATGCATTCGATAAATTAATTTGGTTTTGTTAAATATGTATCTTTTGTAAAATTTTAAATAAAAGATGAATGCAAATGATTAAATAAGTTGAATCTATTTTAATAGATTATAAAAATAAAAACAAAAATTTAGTGCATAAAATATTTATGATTAAATTTTTAAATTATATTTTAATACACTTAGTTATGAGTATATCTTAGGGTGTCCATGTATTAATTTCATATAGAAAGCGGTGCAATCATTGATTTGAAAATGCAAGAAGTATATTCAAAATAAAAGCATATTATCAGAGTATTCAATTTAATTAACTTTAATTTTATTATTCTATATATATATTATGTGAAAAGGTTTATTATCTATCAAATATTTTTACATAGTTAATATGAATCTATTTAACGTTATATTTCATAAAAAAGATATAGACAAAAATATAGTAAATGAGTTAATAATTTTAAAAAAATATTCTCATTCGACGTTGAATATATTGAGACTTAATAATCAGTAGCGTAACATTTTTGGATAACTTTCTGAAAAATCATATTTGACGAGTAATAACATTTATCTTTTGATATGAATGCAATTAAAGAATCGAAAATACCAATAGATGTGATTTATGCAAAAACCACACAAATTTAAATTGTATATTTAAAAAAGGAACAAGAACGATTGAAAAACAAAATATTCAAAGGAGTTTTATCATATCAATATGACAAAGAATAAAAAGACATGTAGATGTATTTCATTAGTATTTTCCAGTTACTTTATAATATAATTTTTAAATCCTCATGAAAAAAGGTACACCGAAGTATATGTTGTAATATAAATATTCAAACTCATTGATATTCCAATAAAATGTACAAAGTTACATCAAATCTATTGTTAAATACCTATCCAAACAAAAAATTACAAAGAAAATGTATATCTTGACATATTGATTAATAATGTATTATCCCTCATTTAATAGATCATAAATGTAAAATTTGTTAAGTTTCATTTCAATCGACGATCTTCATAATTAATATATAATTAATAAAATAAAGTGGTAATATTACGTTTGAAAATATAGAACTATATAGTTTATTGGAAAAAGGTAATCTTTTAACATTTATTTTAAAGACCGCGCGAAGTGCGGCCAAATTCCCTAGTAATTGATAAGAAATTATTTCATTGTTGCATCATTTGACTTGACATAAAATTTTAAATTAAAAAAGAATTTTTAAAACTTATAATCTAAAATAATATTTGACTACTTGTGTTACTATAAATAACAAAATTTAAAAGGCAAAATATATAACTATACCCTTCAGGACTCATAGGACTATAGATCATAACATTCAACAAAAAAATTTGTATAATATGTGGTGTCTTACATATATTATGTTACATAAGACTCCTACATCTATTTGTTCAACTTTATAGATTTAAGTGTCTACTTGTGACACCCAAAATTGGAGAGCATAAATGTGAAATAATGTGAAGTTAAATAACACATTTATGTATAATACCTTTTTGAGTTTTGTGATTTCATGTAGGATGTTGGAATTGAATTATTTTTTTTTGAAAAATTTACCACAAACACTTTTTTAGGACAGACCAAAAATAAAAGAAGACACTTAAATTGGGATGGAGGACCACCAATGAATGTGGTGCAGCGGATGAGATTGTTACTCCTTTAATTAGGGGTCTCAGGTTCAAGTCATATGCAAAATCCTTTATAGGAGGCGGTTTCCCCTGAATGGACCCTATGCTGCATAAACTCACAGTGGTCGAGCTCTAATATGTGTATCAAATAACATGTGGAAAACAAACAAAAAAGTATTGGGATAAAGGGAGGCAAATAGTTATAAGTATGTGTGTCAAAAGAATATGAAAAAACGACCAAACCTAACCGAACCGAATCGATTTAGATTATATTTTCAATAAACTGTGGACTTTTATTTAAGTGTATAACCGTTTTGCACAATTGGATGATTATTTTAATTTACAAAAAAATATTTAAAAAAATCAAATCAAAATAAATTTTGTATATTAACAATATGTTAAATTTAATATATATAAATATATTTTTATAAAAAAATTCAAATATAAATATAATCAAGGTCCTAGGTCTATGGCGACGAGATAACTTTGGGTCTTTGTTCTTTAATTAATCATTACTTAATTAGGATTAAAATAAAAATATACCGTAATAGATACTCTATCAAACAATACGGTAATAAAATTTTACATTTTTTTCTTCTAAGTAAAAAATAAAAGTGTTTCTTCAAGAACATATTTGCGAAAGAAATATTTTAATTAAATTTTTATATATCTTTTAAATATTTTAAGTTGTTAATTACTTCATATTTTTATAGCATTGATAGAATTGTAAGAGTCAATCATTTTTTTTGTATTTTGAATTAATAATTATTATGATTTATAGTACTTTTTCTATAATTTTCAAATATATAAATAAATATTAAAAATAAGACAAAGAAATTAAAATGAAGAAAATACATCGTCTAGAAGCAAAACAAAGAAGAACTTACGAGACGGCATAATTCATCTGAGGAAGTAATGATTTGGATGAACTTAGAATTGATGGGAGAAGAGTTTACCATGATCGACGGTAGCATGGGAAATTGTTGAAGAACTTGTTTATAATAAATAGAACTCTGATTCACGAGGACAATAGAACGCTTGTCTCACGAGGATTGTATTGTATATCTCATTCACATTATGCCTGTGATGACTACTATATATTACTTTGTCTTGGAATGAACTTCCTTTTTTCTTTTTCTTTCTTTTTGACTTCTATTTAAGACACATTCACCTAACCCTATTAATTATCACTTATTTACACTCTTTAACTAGTGAAATTTGTCGTGCTTGACGCGATTCTAGAATCATCTTTTTTTAGTATATTGAAATAAATTATATATATATATATATTATATATATATATATATATATATATATATATATATATATATATATATGAGTTAATTCATAGATGTGAATTATTTAAAAGGTACATGTAGTGTATGAGCATTTTTTAAATCAAAACATATACTACACTCCCCTTGGCCCTTGTGAGTAGGTTTTTCTTTTGCCTAGTTTCGTCCCAAACCAAGGAAGCACTAAGAAAACTTACGTAATGGATATACCTTTCAACTCTCGTGTCTTAAGGTTGAGAGATTACTTCCGTTTCATTAATTTTGTCTACATCCCAAGATAATGAGTTACAATTATCATATTAAGTTTCAATTGCAATTAGAGTGATAAAAGGTTTAAAACAATCAAATTAATACACTTAATTAAAGATATATGGAATTATCAATCCACTAGTATAGCAATACATCTTATTTATTTTAGGTTAGTAAATTAAATCGAACAGTATATATAGAATTATTTTGAATGATATTTTTGAGCTGAATGCTCCTTTAGTCTAGCACAGTAAATCAGGCATTTCATCAACTACAATAAGAAAGAAAGGCATAGAGATACAGATATACATTATCTCAAAAGGAACAAACATAATACATAGTAGCTAAACAAATTATAGATAGGAGTTTAAAGTAGGAAACGAAACAAGTGATCAAGAAATCTTAAATACATTCAGTAAAAGGAAATATGGTGACATTGAACAGAAGTTTGGGTCTACCAGCCCATTCAAAGACACAGACATATCCAACTTTGTTGTCCAGCACAAACTTCTTCCAACCAGTACTGAACTTCGCGTTTGCTATTCCAAGAGTGCATTTTACAGTCCATTATGTTTTTCATCTTGTATTCCTAAGATACTTAAAACAAAACTTTGAAGAACTTGGTAAGACACGACAAAGTTCAAGAAAAATTTTACAACTAGAAAATTAAAACTAGTAAAGAAACTAGAATCAGAAATACATTAGAAAAAATATACGAAATATTTTTCTTAAAGAAGAATTGTTGTCAATTTGTGTTTAAAGAATCTTACTACTTCCAACAAATTTTGAAGAAATACGAAGTTACCAAAGTTTAATGAACCCGTGAAGAGCAAAAGAACAAAAATAATTCACAAATCTAAAGTCTGTAACACATCAAAGAATCTTAAAAAACAAAAAGAAGATCAAGCCCACTGAATGCGCAGTGTCCCGTTAAGGAAATTAGTCCCCTTTAGTATTCGAGGTTTGATTTGAAATATGTCCTCACAGGATAGAATGATCTCAATAACCAGTGTATTGATACCCAAAACACTGGAGCGAGCGAGCCACTCAACGGTAGTAAAGTACACTTAGAATACTAGATTTAGTAGTAGTAGTAGAAGAAGTCCAGAAATTGGTTCTTAAAATGAGAGGAAGTCCCTCAATTTATTAAAACAAAGGGTAGTATGAAAAGTTTCTTATTGTGCCTTACCGTAAAGGTCACAAACCTTTGAAAAAGTCACAATATTAAGGAAAGATCACAACCTTTCATAAAAGTCACAGCTTATCATAAAAGTCGCAACTTTTCATAAAAGTCGCAACCTTGCGTAAATGTCGCAACTTTTGATAAAAGTCGCAACCTTGCGTAAATGTCGCAACTTTTGATTTTCCGTTTGCACCTTTTAAAACTCAACACATTGTCTCTTGCTTGAAACGTAAAACATAACATAAACTTCTAGACTCTACTTTTGGTTATCTTGTCCTTAAAATCAGAATCACCTCAATCTATTTATGCATTGGTTTCCTCGGCTGTACGAAATATAGTGACATCTAAAAAGGGTTGATTGCCCTTAATCAGTTCAAATACACAGACATCACCAGTTTTTAACTTATTTTCCAACACAAACAAACTCCAAGTAATGAGAATTGTCCCTTCTGATATCCCCATGTCATATTTGAAAGACCAAGATCCCCTGCCAAGAACATGAAGCACTAAATTGCCATATTTTTCTCGAAAATATTTCCAATCAAATAAGAAACATATGTGCTATAAAGAGATTGAGATGGTAAATTTAGCATAAGTTCATGCATCTATATGAATTGAAAAAAAAAACAAAGTATTGGCAAGTCTGTAAAGTAGCTTACCAAATTGTATGGTTTCGAGACATATGATGGCTGCATAAAAGTTATTACAATTGGATTCTAAGATTTAATAATTTTTGCTCTTTGATATGCGATTTTCCTCTCTTTGTCCAGTACTTTCATTCTCTTAGCATAAGTCATCTCAGTTTGTTGCGTGTGCGTCCTGCAACTTTCTCCGGTTTCTTCAATTGGAAACTCTAAATCAATATATTGATACTAAAATGTTATGGAAATAGATAATCTATTCTATTAGTAAGCCAGAGTAAACATACTTTTGATATTTCTTGAGAAAGACGGTGAAGGTACATCCTCTTGTGAATTTTCTACCTTGATACTTTTGGCGTGAACGTCAATCGAAACATCATCCACTGCCTCCTTTCACTATAACAAATTCGATTATCAGGGACAAATAATTTTGTCATTTATAAATCATATTTCGTCACTAAAAATCTTGTGTGACGAAAAATAATTCGTCACTCAGTCGTCATTAAATGTGTCTATGAAAGTATAGAAACACGATTTATATCTAGAAGCAGATAGATTATTAAAAGAAATAAAAACAACAATCTCTAAAAAAGTAATAAGTGATAGATTAGATCATATATTTTTCTTAATCAAGATATTAGAACAAAAAATAGTAAGACATCTTATATCTAGAAATATTTCAATCAAAAAATATATATGAAAAATCTTCTTTTTTCTAAAATAATAAGAATAAATTATAAAAATATATATAGAGAAATAAAAGAAAAACAAAGATTACAAAGAGCAGAAAAAGCAATAGAAGCATATATATATATATATATATATATATATATATATATATATATATATACGAAAACGAATTCTTTAAACCAAAAAAATTCTATTTTGAATACGATATAAATAATGAAGAATATATAAATGCTCTAAAATGGGAATTACAAGGACTTAGGAGTGATATTGATAAGTATACACAAAGAATAAATTTTTTTAGTGAATATTATTAAACCAACTACTTTAGGATAAAATAATAAGAGTAACAATAGCTTCATTAAAAATAATAGAATATTTAGATTTATAAAATAATAAGAGTAACAATAGCTTCATTAAAAACAACAGAATATTTAGATTTACAGATTAATATAGAAAAAAGATTTCAAAGATTAAAAGGAGATAGTATAATAAAGTATAATTTTGAAAACGGAAACCATTGTTTGCATACAGAAGACTCTCAATACAATACTTTAATAGATTTAATAAAAATCTTAGTGAAAAAGTAAAAGAATATAATAATAAAATTATAAAAATATTAAGTGAACAAGAAGAAACACAAAATAAACAAAAACAACTTTTTAATAAGATAGAAAATAATTTAGATTACCTTAAGGAACAAGGAGTAGAATTAAATAAAAAGCTAAACGGATTAAAAAATAAATCAAAAGAAGAGGTTAGTAATACATTAATAATAAAAATACAAGAAATAAAAACAGAATTGGCATCAATAAAAGAAATAGTTATTTCATGATAGATTTAATAGAAACAGAAACATATAAAGAAGCAATAACATTAATAGAAAAAAGAATAGCCCTTCCATTAGATTATAAAGAATTTAATCCACCTTCAAAATCAGATCAAATTATCATAAAACAAAATAATATAATAATATCACTTTTATTACAACTACATAATAAGATAGATAAAAACTTTAAAGAAAAATCAGAAGGTAAAAATATAAACACAACTGGAGTAGAAGAATTAATAGAAAAGTTAACTAAAATAGAAATTACTCCGCAAAAATATAAAATAATTAAAAAACAGAAAAAATGACATTTTTTCAACTAGATCAAGAGATAAAAGACAAGAAAGACCAAGACCAAGTTACTCCCAGAATAGCATAAGTAATAATTTGTTGTCAAGAATATTAAATAGAAAGACAAAAGATGAAAATAATCAACAATTAGATGAAATAATAGATACACATAAATATATACAAATTTTTCAACAAAATCAATTAAACTTATTGAATCCAAAAGTTTTATATAATACAAATTCTAAATCTCAACTATATAGACATTATAGAGAAGAACAATTATCAGTATTAGAATTTTTTTTTGTATCTTTACCACTTATAAACTCTGAATCTGTAAAAGAAATAAAATATGTTAAAAAAGACTTAATGCATATGGGATTAATAGTTATAGGAATTAAAGGATTAACTAAAAAAAACTTAGGAACAAAGACATTAATTACAATATATGATAAAAGATGGTCAGACATAAAAAAGGCAATTATAGAATTAACAGAAGTAGATATGACTAATAATGGAGGAATTTTCTATATAAGTTCAGATTTTATGATGAATTTAAATGAATTTGGAACTCACATTAGAATAGGAATACAAACTAAAGGATATGAGAAAATGCATAGTGGAAAGAATTTATTAATGTGTGTAGGATTTGTAGGAAAAATGACAGATAATAGTAATACTAGATTTAAATTACAAATAAAAGATGTAGTAGAAGTAATGGAAAATAAAGGGATAAAATTAATAAAACCTATAAAGATAAATCCTGAAGAATATGCAGGGTTAGAATGGAAATTAGGTGATTTCAAAGAAAAACAAGCTTTAACACCAGACGCTCATTTAATATATACAAATTCTAAAGGAGAACCCTAAATTAGATTTACAGACTATAATTACGAAGCTCAAAAAGACATTGAAGAAGAAAGTGTTATAGAAGAAATGCCTTTAGAAGGGATGAATATAGAAATAATATTAGAAGAAGATTTTGCAGTAGATTTGGCTATAGAAAAAGCAAAAGAAATAAGTAAAAATAATAAGAATAGATTATTTACATGCAAAGGATGTAAATTAAAAGATTTAAATTTACAACAAGTAACATCTCATTTTAAAATATGTGAAAAAAGAACAGATAATAAAGGCTATAGACTAAAAAAAAGTTTACAAGAAAAATTAGAAAAAGCTAATAACATAATGACAGAAATACAAGAAAATGACAGTGAAATATCTGAGTTAGAATCTATATTTAGTCAAAAAGAATTAATGGAAACAACAAGCTCTAGTAGCCCATTCTAAAGAACAACAGAACCAGCATATACTGCAGATAATAGTACAAGAAATATACCACGTAGAAGAGTATATAGACAAGGTGATACCCCAACAGTAGAAGTAAAACCAGTAGGAAAAAGAATGCCTATAGAAGAACCAATAAAACTACAAGAAGGAGGAAGTAAAGGAAATTTTTTAAATATAGCAGCACATGATCCACAAAGATGGAATTCAGTAATAGATTTATGGAAAGGAATAGTAGTAGCAGATTTTATAAAAAATTATACAGAAACTGACGCTGAAACAATGTATAAATACTTAGAAACATTTTTAGGAGAATCAACTAAAGCTCTATGGGAAGCTTATAAAGTAGAATTCCCATCAGAATTTCAGTATTTAGTATCATTAGGACCTAACCCATATAATTTTACAAATAAAATACATACATTAATAACAGGAGAAGACCCAAATAGTGGATTAGTAACCCTACAAAGAAATGCAGTAATAAAACTAGAACAACTAAGTATAAGTAATTGGTATTATATAAAGAAATTTTTAAATGATTATTTTTATTATTGTACAATTAGTGGAAATGCTTTTGATCAAGATTTAGGTAAAAAGTTATTTAATAAATTACCTGGAGCCTTAGGAAGAGAAATAGAAGATAGATGGACTAAAAGAGAAGGAGTAGTACAAAACCCTCAAGCAAAATGGTCAATAGGACATAGAATACAACATATAATGGAAATATTACAAGAAAAATGTTCTAACTTACAAATACAAAAACAATTAAAACAAAATGAAATGAACTTCTGTAAAGATATAATATATACAACTCAAAATTATGATAAAGACCAATATAAAAGGAAAAAATATAAAAAATACAAACCACAATATAATAAGAGATATAAGAAAGGATATTTTCTTAGAAAATCTTCAGCTAGGAAACCATATTTAAATAGGGATAGACATGTTAGAAAATATAGAACAGATAGAAATTATAAAAATAAGTGTAGAACATTTAACAAATACTTGTCCTAAAAGATATAATGCAAAGACTAGAAATGCTCAATTAGTAGAAGAATTTAATGAAGCATTATTAAATGTAGATGAATATATGTCAGATAATGAAAGTATTTACTCTATAGTAATTAGATGAGAATAATAAAGAAGAAGATTCTTCTAATTCAGAAGGAGAAGAATTAATTAATGAAATAGGAATAAAAAATTTAAATATAGATGATTTACAAATTAATTTTATGAATATAATAGAATGTGAACATAATTTTGAAAAAGATACAGGATTAGATAGTAATCCATGTAATTGGTGTAAATGGTATCCAAGTAAATATAAAAGAGCTAAACGTAATAAATATTTTATAGAAGGATGTATAAGTTGTATAGAAACACAGTTAGGAATAATAACTCAAAAAAGGAAAGAAATACATACAAATGAACCTTTAATAAATTTAAAATATCAGTATTAGAAGCAAAAGTTAAAGAAATAGAAGAAAGAATAGTAAGATTAGAAAAAGAAAAAAATATTGAAAAAGAACTACCACCAGATAATCAGGAATTAATGAATAAAGAATCTAATACTTTAATATGTAATGAAAATAATAATATAAATACTGTTAAAGTATTAGCAAGACTTCAAATAGGAAAATATGAAATAGAGACTTTAGCATTAATAGATTCCGGATGTACCAAAAGTATTTTAAATAAGAAAATTGTACCGCCAGAGTTAATAAAGACTTTAGAAAAACCACTTGCAGCTATGCAAATGGATGGAACACATAATATATATAGATATTATATAGATAAAGCACAAGTTAGTTTTCTAAATACATGCTCAGAATTTTATAAACCTACTTATAAAATGGATAAAATATGGGTAAGAGATTTAGATATAAGAGTAGATTTTGTATTAGGATTAGATTTTATATTATATAATAAAGGAGGTACCTTAATAACAAATGATGGAATACTTTTCTTAAAAAATGTTACTTATACTTCAGTTTTAACTAATAAAATTAATACTAAAATAAAACATAAACTAAAAGAAAAATATTGTGATAACTGTGAAAACAATACAACATGTACTAAGCTAAGATGTAATATAGTATCTGAAAATATATCAGAATTAGAAGAACTAGACGAATTAGATGAATTAGAGAAAAATTATGTCTTAATAGAAATAGCAACAGAATTATATAATTTCAAAACGGAAATTCAAAAAATAGGACAAATAAAAGATCAACAGGATTTAGATAATATTATTAAAATTTTAGACCAAATAGAAATAATAGGAGAAAAACCCTTAAAACATTGGGAAAATAATAAAATTGTATGTAAATTAGATATTATAAATCCTGAATATATAATAAAAACTGCCTCAATAGAAGCAACAAATTAAGATTTAGAAGATTTTAGTATACAAATTAAAGAATTATTACAGTTAGGAGTAATAAGAAGGTCAACATCAAAACATAGATCAGCGGCATTCATGGTAAGAAATCATAGTGAAATAGTTAGAGGAAAGGCTAGAATGGTAATAAATTATAAACGATTAAATGATAATACTAGAACAGATGGTATAAATTACCAGATAAAATAGAATTAATAAATAGGATACAAGGTAAAAGAATATTTAGTAAATTTGATTATAAATCAGGATATTGGCAGATAAAAATGCATCCAGACAGTATAGAATGGACAACTTTTACATGTCCAGAAGGACATTTCGAGTGGCTAGTAATGCCATTTGGATTAAAAACTGCACCTCCAATTTTTCAAAGAAAGATGGATGAAATATTTGGAGCATATAAAAGATTTGTTTTAGTATATGTAGATGATATATTAGTATTTAGCAAATACATAAAAGAACATTTAGGACATTTACAAACAGTTTTTAGGTTATTTGTTAATAATGGAATAATAATCAGTAAAAAGAAAATGGAACTATGTAAAAATTATATAAATTTTTTAGGAATTATATTAGGAGAAGGAAAAATTAAATTACAACTACATATTGCTAAGAAAGCTTTAGATATGCCAGATAAATTAAATAATTTAAAAGATCTACAAAAAAGTTTAGGTATAATAAACTATGCTAGACCATTTATTAAAGATTTAGAAAAATTAGCAGGACCGTTATACTCTAAGACAAGATCTAAAGGACAAAGAAACTTTAATATAGAAGATATCAAATTAGTACAAACAATAAAATAAAAAATAAAAAATATACCCGATCTTAATATGCCTTTAGAAACAGATTATTTAATTATAGAAACAGATGATAGTATAGAAGGATGGGGAGCAGTATTAAAAGCTAGACCTCATAAATATAGTTCTAAAAAAGAAGAAAAAATTTGTGCATATCAGAGTGGAAAATATAAAGAAAAAGGAAATAAAGCTAGTATAGATATTGAAATTCTAGCTGTAATATATGGATTAAATAGTTTTAGAATATATATTTTAAATAAATCAGAAATACTAGTAAGAACAGACTGTGAAGCTATAGTAAAGTTTCATCAAAAAATAAATGATAAAAGTAGTAGTAGAAGAAGATGGTCAAATTTTTTAGATACAATATCTATTTATCAATCTATAACATTTGAACATATAAAAGGAAATGATAATCATATAGCAGATCAGTTAAGTAGATTACTAATAAAGTTTAAATTTTACAGAATGAGACCTACACTACAAGACAAGGGAAAAGGAGTTCAACCTCCAACCCCAGATTTTGCAGATACCTACAAACAAACAATGTTATCCAATCTTCATTTCAGACCTTTAAATAAGATCGATGATGTTAGAATAGAAAGACTCCAATTTGGACAGCAAAACTTAATAGCTTATGAACCATCTAATTGGACTTTTAGACACTTACCTACTTACCAATTATACAAACAGCAGAAATGTTTAATAGACAATATATGAATAGCTCATAACAAAAAAGACACTAAATATATAATTGCTGTTTTAAATGCTTTAGGATATTATTTTAACAGTAGAAATAAAGAAAATAAATTTAAATATTATGTTGTAATTCATGGTAAGGTAAATGGAATTTTTCAGACATGGTTAGAGGTTTTAGACTCTATTAAAGGATTTTCTAAACCACTTTTTAAAGGATTTAATGATTTTACTGAAGCATTAGACTATGCTAGGAGAGTATTAGGTCAAAATTATTATATTTCTCCCTCTCTCAAACAGAATCCAGACAAAATTCCTCAATACCATATTCAAAAAGACACAGACAAAATTATATTTTGTGATCATTGTTCTTCAATGACGAAGCTTTTAAAAGATTAAATTACAAAAATGAGGTGTTGTTACACGAAAATCTCCAGTTCAAAGAAAGAATTGCAAAAATGGAGAATGATTTGAAGACTAAAGACACTCAGACAAACATACAGGGTTTTCCATCCCCAAGAAAAATGGATGAGATGGGTGTACATTCCCCTCTGAATGTAAATAAATCCACTGTATCGGATAAAGATACAGCTAGTCCGGTTCAAACGGTAGCCGGTAAAGACTTATCAAACCCGTTAATATCTGTCACTTTGCCAAAAAGTGAAAAAGATGAAGGTTCATCTTCTAGAAGACGTTTATCTCTTTCATTTACCCAGACTCTTAGACAAAAAACCAAAAAATCCCAAAAAAATAAAGACATAGAATCTCTTATAACCCAAACTGTAGAAAAATTACTTAAACAACAACAAGAAAAAGATAAACACATAAACCCAAGCCCAATACAAAGTACAAGACAAGATCCAGATTCTAGTCTAAATAATTCAGATAATTTTTCAGACACAATGCAGTTTGCTCAAGATCCAAACGATGATGATTCTGGTATGAGTTTTGACTCAATTGCATTACATAATTTAGATACATAAAAAATAAATAATAATAATAAATAAATATGTGTAATAATAAAGTTATTTTGTTTCTAAAGAGGAATGCCTCTTTTGTCAAATAATGTGAGTCCCAATTTACTCATTACCACACATGTGTGGAAAAACTGTTGGGACGCGTCTTTACTTTAATTTAAATAGACAGGCACTAAATAATAATGTATAAAGGAGAAGTATTAGACTTTTGAGTATGACAGACATTAAGTGATAATGCATAAAGAAAAAAGCATCAGACAAAGGACGAATAATAATGCAAAAAAGAAGGAATCATTTCACGTGCGATGGAGCCCAAAGCGCACCTGGCGGAAAGATAAGATTCTTTTTTCATTTTGAAGTCCGGAGTTTGAAGTCCAGAAATGTGTATATAAGAAGACATTATCATATGAAGAAGGCAGAGCGAGAAAATCCACAACAAGCAAATACAAAGTTTAATCCAAAAGCACCTTCCTTTTCACAAACTACTTAAATATATATATATATATATATATATATATATATATATATATATATATATATATATATATATATATATATATATATATAAATTTTAAGTTCTTTGTTTAAAGTTTGTTTTAAAGCTTTGTAAAGTTAGCTTTGAAGTTTTCGGGTTTCCCGAAAGGGAAACTTCACTCTATTCTAAATAATGTAAGTTTTCATATTTAAGTTTCTAGTAAACTTCCCATATATGTAAATTATGTGTGTTTTATAAATTAAATGTGATATGTTAATTGTTTGTTTATGAATTTATTAATTTTATCATGAATCTATATTACTTATATATGGTTAATCTCTTAGCCTCTTAAAAGTATCGATGGATTAACCTGTAAATTCCTAGGACATTGTTAGGTCAAATTGAATGTTCTTGAGAAAGAACTATGAATGACCATATCCAGGGTGTGGTTAAAGAAGAATACTTTTAAGAACAAAAGTTAAGAGAAAGAGATGAACAGTAATAATAGATTCATGAATGGACAGAGTCCATAAAAAAAATAAATAATATATATATATATATATATATATATATATATATATATATATATATATATATATATATATATATATATATATATAAATGGAAGAAAACTAGAAACTAAAATGATAATTACATAATAGAACAAGAGAGTGAAGGAGTACTGAGTAGGATTATACAACATAAAATTTTAACGAATTAAAAAAGCTAAAAATTGAAATAGCCCCCCTCATCGTACTTGAATTTCACAAACTTGTGAAGACATCGTACAAGCTAATAATATTTTCCAACCTTAACTGGTTCTGCAAATATAATGTTTTAGCTCTAGGTCTGTATATACTTAGCAAAATAAAAATATTAGCTCAAGATCAATCAGTAACCACAATTGGTTTCGTTCGCAATATTGAAAAACTATTTGAAGTTGTTCTCCCAGTCAAAAATATACTATCTATTTCTTTAACATAAGTGTAGATTAAAAGAAGTTAAAAAGTTTGTAAAACTCATATTTTTATTACTTAATTGTGCAAAGAAAGTTTGACTTTCTAAGGGTGACGTCTAAGTTATGAAATTGACAATAAAATTGGAGGTAGAGGAATGCAAATATAAAGACCAGATCAACTACATACGATAAAGACCCTTAGACATCGCGAATACTTTTTCGAGAACACACTGAAATGGTGTTGATCATACGATATTAAACTGATTTTTTCATATTATGCTAATTCTCCATTATAAAGCTCAATTAATCAGTAAAACTAAAACTTTTCTGATCATAACATCCTGACACATTAATGTTCCTTAAGGAGTTGTTTTTTCAATCAAAAGGAGAAATGATTTTCGACTAATTCTAATAGTTATGTGTTTATTCAAAGTGGAAATTAATATCTCGAGAATTTGTAGGAGAAACAAAACATCTTTCCTTTTGTTAATTGGATATAAATGTACACTTGAAAAGGTAAAGGAGACAGAGCAACGGTTAGTACTAAATTTTGGGGAAAAAAAGCTTATTTGGACGACTTCAGAATATTTGATGAACATGTTTGAAGACTAAAATCATATATGTCATAATCTACTCTCAACAAATCTGAAAACATATCTAGTCTACTTCTTCAAAGCTTCTTTTTGTGTTAGTAGTATTCTGTTCAGAATTACATGAGAAAAACCTCACTTAAAGAAATTGTCTTTTAAATGCAACTTGGCGCTGATCAAAGTCTTTTGTATCATCAATGATTTTTTGTAATAGTACCCTCAAATTTTGCGCACCTTTGATAGTCTTGCTACTTGTCTATGCAAAAAATGTCGGAACAAACCAAACGTCAAAACATGAAAAACGAATACTAATGAATATATAATATTCAAAACTACATAGTTGACCAAGAAAAGGACAAAAAGAAAATCCATAAGAAAATGATATACTAATACCTTGCACGGTTTGTGGAAGACGATAATTGACAACATAGTAGCCCACATCTTGAACAGTAGAACCAAAATCACCAAGATAAAGATAAATTGACATGCTCCCATATATGCCTTTAGTCGTGATACAAATAATTATGTTGCAGCCCAAAAAGAAAAATGGCAACTGGAAACATTAAATAAGTTAATTGTGGCATATTATCAAATAACTTATATTCACAATCCACTTTATATCTTAGATTTTTGTAAGGCGGTCTAACTCTTGCACTAATTAATGGCTATAAAAATTAAGTTCATCAAAGAAACTTAATGCATGTGCAAATCAAGCAGTTAATAAAGTACACGTAGAAATCTTAGCTAGAAACTATATCAAAAGAGTAGAAAACTGAGGTACACATTTGAAATTGTGTTTACTTTTAATGTCAGAATCAAAAAGATCCGAAGAGACCAGCAAAAAGGAACTCGAAATAACTAATCAGATCAAACATCATAGCAAGAAAAAGTGAAAACATTTTACCTTTGTGTACATCCTCTGGAGACAAAGTAACGCAAAATCGAGACAATAAATTGGAGTGGAGAATCGAAAAAGAAATAGAAGCACTGAAAAATTGAAAAACTTACCCAAATAAATTTGAGATTTGTACCACTGATGAATGAGAGAAAATTGGAATGGGGAATCAGACATATCATAGTGTAATAAAATTGAACATATGCATAACTTACGTTGTAAAAATTGGAAGCGGGAAGAACTCGTAACGTACGTTCTTCACGCGATCAAAAGGGGGAAAATTTGATTTGAGAGAGAGGAATATAGAGAACTGAGAAGCAACAATGAAGAATTTGTAAATTAAAGTGCATCACAACAAAAAATGAAACCAGGTGTGAGATAAAAGGACAATAAAAAATAGTGTGAATTTGTAGAGTTTTACACCTGTTGACTAATTATTTTTGAATCCACATGTCCATTCACTCTGTCCATTTAGTGAAAAGTAAACTGTACAATTTATTTTGCTTTCGGTACAACACTTTAGTGTTGTGTTCATACACCAAAGTTCCATTTCTAATAGAGAGAGATATTTCAAAATTGGGGGCAGGAAAATGAAAACTGGACGTGATTGGAAAGCAGGAAACCAAATCTTCACCAAAATGGTGAAAATTCATATAACTAATCAATTTAGTTAATTTAATAAATAATATTTCAATTAATTCTTTGTCCAAATACTTTAGTTCTCAAGGACCGAAAAAATAAATAAAGAGAGATTAACAAACTAACCATTTTACTTATAAAAATTTCTCCAAATTGTAAAAGCTTGCAAAACGCCAGAGGATTATTGGAATCCACTAGCAATATTTTTTTGCGAGAGGAAAAATCAGACATCAAACTAAAAAAATTTCTATATTTTTCCTTTTCTCACACACTTACCTAACCGTCGCACAACTTGGACAAGAAAAGACTTCAGGCAAGAAGGTATAGAAAGTAACCGAATTTAATGATCTAAACATGCAAGCAGCCATGTGGACTACATTATTATTATTATTATTATTATTATTATTATTATTATTATTATTATTATTATTATTATTATTATTATTATTATTATTAAAACAAAACAAATTAGACAAAGTCAAAAAGGTTGGAATGTGAAAAATTGAATTCATCAATAAATTAAATAAAATAATATATTATTGAATCATTATTTTTGGGTTATTAGGCTAATGGATTTTTGTGTGTGTGTGCGCGTGCGCGTGCGTGAGTGGATGTGTGTGTGTGTGCGTGTATGTTTGCGTGTGCGCGCTCGTGTGTGTGTGGGTGGGTGGGTGTGCGCGCGCGCGTTCGTGCGTGAGTGTGTGTGTGTGTGTTGATATCGATTTAAGGAAAAAAGTTCAAAATATTCTTTAAACTATGCCAAAAGAACAAAAATACTCTTTGTTCGTAGTTTAATTTTATAATGTCTTTGTCATCAATACTTTGGTCTATAGAATGTCCTTCCTCTCCCAATCTCGCTTGCCATATATACAAATACATATGTGTAATATATAATTATCTAGCTGATATACATATACAATTCACCTTTCTCCCACTCTTTTCCCTCTCTCTCTCCTCTCTCCTATCTCCTCTCTCCCAGTCTCGCTCGCCTCTCCTCCCTATAACATGTAGCGACGAAGTGTAATTATCAAATTATATCTTTAGAGAGTAATTAGGCTATTTTTGAGTGGTTATATGTTAAAGTTCCTCAAATTTTTTTTTAATTTAACACATTATTTTCTAATAATATTTTTTATAAAATTAGCAAATGTTTATCTTACTTAAATTTTATTAAAAAATAAAAATATTTTTTTTATCATTATTATTTTGTATTGTTATATAAATATAAATTAATGATAGATGATCTTATATATACATATTAATTGTATGGGCGTACTTCTTATCAACTCATAAATAGCAAAAAAAGTAGAATTTTAATGTATGTATAAATGACAACATCTTTAAATCTAAGGAAACAAAAAAAATGTATTGTGCTTCAACTTGTTTTATGTATTTATCTAATTGAATCTACATTACATGTGTTAGTTATGATGTGAGATAAAGAGGGTGGGTTAAAGAGATTGTTTAACATTGTTAGGAGTTTTTTTGAAGTATTTAGACCAAATACATAAACAGATCCCTAAATTTGTTGGGGGTTTCCTTTCAGCTACCTCAACTAAGCTATTTTCCTATTGAATCATTGAATCACCCATAATTTATACCTTTTAAACATGTTGGTTGATGTGGAACAAGATTTTTGAGGGGTATTGATAGAGGATACATATTTTGTTCCAAAACTCCTTAGTCCAATTGATAGTGAAATGTTCGAGAACGATTGTGTTTTACTTCAAGTCATTTGAACAGATTAGAAAACAAATGAGACTAACACACTGTTTGTCTTCATTCCTTCAATCAAAATCATTACAATGCGAACACAATAGAAGACATTTACAATAGAAAAGTTGATCAAAATCAACCGACAATGTTTAAAAGAAACAAATTATGGGTGGTTCAATGATTCAATAGGAAAATGACGTAGTTGAGGTACCTAAGGGAAAAAACCCAACATGCTTAGGGATCTGTTTATGAGTTCGGCCAAGTATTTATTTTGAGAAAAAAATTTTGTTGAAAAATTAAGTGTTTGACAAATCAATAAAAATATTTTATATTGAAGTAGGTTGAGAAGAATCTAAAAAATTATGTTTTTTTTTCTAAAAAAAAAAAGCAGAAACAGAAACAACAAATTATTTTCTCAACATTAAAATATCCTTTTCATATATACATATTGACCAATATATTTCTTACTAATTAATAAGCATTTTTTAAAAGTTAAATTAAATTTCATTTTTTTTTTTATATAATAAGGTTATAATTTTATTTTACATTTATATGTTATTACTTTATCTATTATATATAATTTTACTTATTATTTTGCAGTACTAGAAAAAGGTAACAACAATATTTTTATAAGATTAGTAAAAGAAAAAATACTAATAATTAAATTTTTGCACTTATTCTAACAAAAAGTTTGTAGCATATATAAGTTATCTCATAATTAATTATAAGCACCTAAATGTAGCAATTATCAAAAAGTACTTCCTTCGTTTTAAAAAAAAGACTTTTTTCCACTTTAGTCTGTTTAAAAATAAAAGATCTCTTTTTTTTTGTAAGATTTTAATTCAACTTTCTATATGGCACGTTTAAGGCCACAAGATTAAAGTATAATTTAATGCATTAAATATAACTTTGATTTATTAACACAATATTTAAATTTTTTTTTTTCTAAAACTTCGTGTCTAATCAAATTAGATCACTCTTTTGAAACGGGGAAACATATTAAACAAAGGTTCTCTAACCGGAAAAATAAATTTACTTGGTCATAGGCAAAATGCAACAAATAGAGTATATTTTATGGAGAAAAGGAAATTTCCGACAAAAGAAAAAAAAATTATCAAGTGATTTGACACTTTTGTCTCTAATTATATAGATGAAGTAAAACATTATCTATAACGGAAAATATATTTGGTAGGATACTTTTTTGGCACGATTTTACTTTTTCGGAGTTATGTCATAATTAAAGGAGGCTGGCAAGGATAGTGTTGTTACATTATTTTTTTGCACCCAAAATGTCCTCTAAAGTTAAATCACTAAAAGAAAAGTCATAAATCACTAGATGATTTGAAAAAATTGCATTGCTTAAAATAAATTCCTTTCGAATAAAAACACCACCCTAGAATCATTTATTGATATTCACTTTAATACTCTATTCACTATCTTTCTTCCAGTTTTTTGAACTTTCATTTTTGTTTATACTTCTGTTCTTCTTGTTTTTTAGTATCCCTTGTTTTTAAGGGGGAAAAATAAGGTACATTCATTAAATTTTAAAAACATTCTTTAAAGTAATATTTATTATTTTATTAATTAATTAATACATCTAAAAAATCATAATATTTTACAATTTCAGTAATTTTTTCTATGTTGAGAATAACACAACTAATTTTCATGAAATTCAAAACATTTAATGAATTCATTATTTTCAAGTTAATATTTTTTTATAGTATTTCCTTAAGAGTATTAATCGTAGGAATAAAGTGAGAAAACTTTTTAATTAATATATATATATATATATATATATATATATATATATATATATATATATATATATATATAAAATTAATACATCTACAAAATAATATTTTTTTTACAATTTCAATAATTATATTCCACATTGAAAATATCACTACTAATTTTCTTGAAATTTAAAACATTTAATGAATGTATTATTTTCTAGTTAAATTATTTTTTATAATATTTCCTTAAGAGTATCAATTGTAGACATAAAGTGAGAAAAAAATTAACTAATTTTATTTTACACACACACACACACACACACACACACACACACACACATATATATATATATATATATATATATATATATATATATATATATATATATATATATATGTTAAAATAAAATTGTTATATGAGATCTTTTCATGCTTTTCGTGTTGGTTTAGTTCACCCACACACCAACGTGTTTAAATTCAACGATTTTGTTGAATGATAGAAAGTGAAGTTCTAGAAGAACATTGTTGAATTCTTGTTGGTTGAGTTGTTGCATACTTGGATTTGATTTGGTTCATGTTTATGGGTTGTTTTTCGAGTCAAATCTATTGGGTATTGACGGTATCAATGATCCTAAGTGTTTGCGGAAAGAACCATGGAAGTTTAGAGGGTTTAGAGATGAAAAACGAAGGAGAAAAGTCGGAGATTTTCTGGGCAAGGGTTGGGGCAACGCGCCTGCCAGCACGCCACAAAAGTTCTTCTCAACTTTGGCCTCTAGTGCGGCGCACCAGCCAGAGCGCTAGAGAAAGTATTCTGAACTTGAGGGCTGGCGCCCCGCTCCAGGGCTCCAGTTCTCCCCATTATGCCCCCACATTTTCTCACTAGTTCCTTAGTGATGTGCCCACATTTCTTAGTTGATTCCAACATTCTAAGGTACACCTAAACATCATGAAATCATCCATAAACATGAGGTCATGAATCTTGAATCCATAATCCAATTCAAGGAAAGTTAAGATCAAAGTGAAAGAAGTTAAGAAGCAAGTAAAAGCAAAGTTCTTAAGAGTTCTCAAGGGTCTTTAACAACGTTTTAACTTTGTTTTAAGACTCAAGTTTCAAGTTATGTAACAAGTAAAGAGTTGAGTTCTTTTATCAAAAAGTTATAAGGGAACTAAGTATTCCCTAAGAGTTGTTTTAAGACTCAATTTTTAAGCTAAGTAAAGAGTAAAGAGTTGATGTTCTTCCTTCAAATAAATATATGGGGAGTATGTATTCCCAAAGAAGTTTAAAAGAAATGTTTTTCACATTTGAATAAGACTATAAATTGAGTTTTACAAAGAGCCTTCGGTCTAGTTTTCAGAAAAGAGTTACAGCTTTATAAAATAAAACAAGTAGGGAAACTGATATTTCCAAGATAGCCTTTGAGCTATTATTTTGAGCACTAATATTAAATTATAGGAGAATTGTTTTTTTTAAACATACAAGTTAAGTATATTTTTGGGAGTAGTATTGAGCACCGATGTGGGGATGCGAGTTTTGTATTAACATAAGTCTCCATAAGAATCATGTAGCCATCATGGGTTGAAAAGGGTCATACTTTTTAGATAAATATTTTTCACAATAGACTAGTGGATCTATTAGGCAGTTCAGATCCTATACTTTGGCAATGTTAGTATGGTCGAGCAGCGTGGGCCGAGTAACGATGTCTCATCACTATAACTATTAAGTGATATTTTTCGGTTAGAGAAACTTCCACAACAGTAGTTGCATGGTTTCTCAAGAGGTTCTGCTTAGTATGAATGGGGGTATGATACTTCATTCATGCATTGCATGAGTAAACTTTGAGAGGAAGCATGATATGTCTTTTATTATGATTAAGAATTTACATCAGTTTATTTTGTATATTTACATACATATTAGAGTTATTTCTTATCTTTGCGTACACAGAGTTTACAATATATTTTGAACAACTTTTCTTTATTATGCACTTGATTTTAAATTGTTTAATATTATAATGAGTTTAGTTAAGTGTTCATGAGTTTAGAAGAGCCAAGGTAAGTGTTTCCTTTAGAATATCCTTAAAGCCTATGTTGTTTTAGCATTCCAACTCGCATACTTGTACATTCAATGTACTAATGCTAGTTAGCCTGCATCATCTTATGATGCAGACGCAGATATATAAGATAAACATCTGGTGTATCGTTGATCCAGTGAGCAACACAGAGTTAGTTGGTTATCCTCCCTTCATTCCAGAGGACAACTTTGTCATTCAGTTACTATTTTTAATTTTCAATTGTTAGGATGATTGGGGGTCTTGTCTCAACATCCATCATAGCAAAGAAAGATAATAACTTCGTCAAAATGGCAACTTAACTCTTAAATGTATATAACTAAAATGAATAAGACAAAAAACTAATACTATCTGTCTATGAAGCCTTTAAAATAGTGATTTCGCTTTTAAAAAAATTTGCAGATCAAATGAGCAAATTTTTTTTAAAGCGAAAAATATTTTAAAGGCTTCATAAATAGATAGTATTAGTTCTTTTGTCTTATTCTTTTAAGTTGTATATGTTTAAGACTTAAGTTGCCATTTTTACTAAGTTATTATCTTTCTTAGCTACTCCTTGAGTTATATTCTCTTGTGTTTAAGTCTTCCAATGAGTAAGTAAGTCATGCCAAGGGTTCGCTCGAGGCCACGAATGATCTTCGAGTGACAGTATTGCCCAGGATGTAGGCTCGAGTCGTGACAAACTTAGTATTAGAGCACAGAGTTCAAGAGTCCTAGGGAGTTTATGAAACAGTGTCTGTAGAGTCCTAGTAATCGATGTGAAGCGTGCCACATCGATAATTAGGAGGCTGCAACATTTAGAAAATTCCTTACTTCTTTCATATTCCTTTCGTGCGTTAGAATTTGAATTTGATCACGAAAAAGTTCCTTCTAATTTGTGCCTACGCGTGTTTTCAGATTATCATGCCTCCACAAAGAAAAGTCAGATGTCGTCCAGCTAGGAGGAACATTGAGGAACAAGAATTTCCAAATGTTCCTGGAGTGCAACCTCAAGGAGAAGTTACCCATGCTGAATTCCGTGAGAATATCCGAATGTTAAGTCAAGTTGCGACCCATCAAATTGGATAGAGAGATAATCAACAGGAAGTGGTTGGTACTTCAAGGAACATTTAGATTTTAAGGATGAATCCCCCAAGCTTCACAGGTTCAAGTGTCACTAAGGATCCAGAGAAATTTATTGAGGTGCTAAAAAGGGTATTGGATGTAATACATGTTGCTGAAACAAAGAGAGTGGAACTAGTTGTATACTAAATGAAGGGTGTCACTAGAATCTGGTTTGCCCAATGGAAAAAGAATAGGGCAGAGAATGCTCCAGTAGTGAGTTGGCTTGTGTTTCAGAGAGCTCTCATGGGGAGTTTCTTTCCTCATGATTTGCAAGATGCAAACATAAGAGAGTTTTTGACCCTTAATCCTTAGTCTAAGAGTGTTCATGAGAAGAGTGAAGTTCGCACAACTTTCCCTCCATGCTCCAGAGATGGTTGCTCACATGAGGAGCATGTTGAGTTTATTTGTTGATTGGTTGTCTCTTCAGTCAATCAAGGAAGTAAATGAAGCTATGGTGATTGGGGATATGGATATAGCAAGGTTTTGATCCATGT
Source organism: Solanum lycopersicoides (assembly GCA_022817965.1). Lineage (NCBI taxonomy): Eukaryota > Viridiplantae > Streptophyta > Magnoliopsida > Solanales > Solanaceae > Solanum > Solanum lycopersicoides. The sequence continues at coordinate 30,171,796 of CM040618.1, read as the reverse complement.
ACAATAAGTTGAAGAGTATAAGCTGAATGATAGAGACGAGTTTAAGAATAAGAGAGCTAAGACATGAGGGAACGAGTTCAGACAGCAAAAGAGTGATGCCAACCGGTTATCCCTCCACCAAAAGCAGAAGGGATCTGCTCCATCATCTGTGAGTGTACCTGCACCTAAGAACAAAAGTGAGTACAATAGTTAGAAGTTCATAGCTAAGCCAGCCTATTCTCAAGACAGTATGGCACAAAGGGATAGTATGCCTCCTACTTGTCCTAAGTGTGGCAGAAACCACTCAAGTATTTGTCGTGACGACTTTATTGGTTGTTTCAAGTTTGGTCAGAGTGGTCATTTTCTGAGGGAGTGTCTGCAGAATCGGCAAGGTAGTGGAAATCATGGGAACAGGGCCCAATCTTCTCCAGTTGCTCCATAAGACAGAGCTGCGAGGGGCTACTTCAAGTATTGGCAGAGAAACAAACCGCTTATAGGCTATCAAGAGTCGTCAAGAGCAAGAGGGTTCACCAAATGCTGTCAATGGTATGATTCAAGTCTTTGAGTTACTATTTATTCTTTGCTAGATCCAGGAACAAGTTTATCCTTTGTAATTCGTTATGTTGCTATGAATTCTAATGTTATTCCTTAGCAACTTAGTGAACCATTCTTGTTTCCACACATGTTGCTAAGTACATTCTAGTAGAGAGAGTCTATCACGATTGTCTTGTTTTCGTCCATCACAAGAGTACCATGGCTGATTTAATTGAGTCATACATGGTAAGTTTGATATCCTACTTGGTATGGACTGGCTTCATGCCTTTTATGACTCAGTTAATTATAGAACTCGAATAGTAAAGTTTCTATTTCCAAATGAGCCAGTCTTAGAGTAGAAAGCAGTTCAGTAGTGCCTAAGGGTCGTTCATTTCGTACCTTAAGGCGAGGGATTTAGTTTTTAAGGAGTGTGTCTATCACTTAGTCCGAGCTAATGTCTCTAGTGTTGAGGTACCTCCCATTCAGTCAGTTCCTATGGTAAAAGAGTAACCAAATGTTTTTTTGTGATGATCTACCTGAAGTCCCTCCTAAGAGATAAATAGACTTAGGCATAGACATCCTTCCAGATACTCGTCCTATCTTTTCTGCCATAGAGAATGACACCAAAAGAGTTGAAAGTTCATGAGCAGAATTACCCAACCAATGACATAGAGTTGGTTGATATAGTATTTATTCAAAATATGACGTCATTATCTTTAAGGTGTTCATGTGGAAGTGTTCACTGATCACAAGAGTTTTCTTCATGTGTTTAGTTAGAAATAGCTTAATCTCAGGCAAAGAAGGTTGTCTATGAGTAGTACCGCCCATTTTGAGGAGGATAAGAAAGAGTTAGAAAAGGAGGTGCATAGACTTGCACAATGAGAAGTTCAATTAATGAATTCCACAGAGGGAGGAGCAGTGGTAATGAATGGGTCTGAATCTTGATTAGTGTTGGAAGTAAAAGGCGAGCAAGACCAAGACCCTATCTGGATTGAATTAAAGGCAAGTGTTCATAAGCAATAAGTGATGGCTTTTGAACAAAGGGGAGATGGTATATTGAGATATCAAGGTAGGTTGTGTGTACCAATGGTAGATGATTGAATTACTTTAAAGTTTCACCCATGAAGGATGTTATGAGATTTGGTAAGAAGGGAAATCAGTTTGTAGAGAAGCTACTTGAGAAGATAAAGAGGATATGAAGATGATACCCACATCTCTTTGAATTCGAAGAATTTCCAAATTCAGGTACTAATCCTTTTCTTGGCACTAATTTTAAGTTGGCATGTTGTGTTTATATTTTGTTGTTGGGTGTTTGAGCTGAATGTAAGATGTTACACCATAAGCCTAATAAGAAGTAGTCTCATTCGAGGATGAATATTTTCAAGGGGGAGATATTGTTAACATCTCGCAAATTGAAATAGCTAGGAAGAAGTTTAGAAGTTGAAATAGTCTGTTTTGGAATGAATTAAAATCTGGTAATTTTCTTAAGTTAGGAAAAATTGAGTTTTTGGTTAACTTCAAACGGTCATAACTCCTAGCACAGGATGAGTTAGAGGTAGTTCTTGATAAGGTTGGAAAGAACTTGGAGATATATTTCCAACGTCGCCGAGTTTGATCATTATAGATATCATATGAGCGAGATATGCCTATCGAAAGTTGGGCTGTTGAAGTAAGAAAAGATTCAATCCGGATTTAAGGAAGGGAAAACTAGTCTTTTAAGCAATTAATTTCCTCTTACATTTTTAGGGGTTTATTGGGGTCAAAACTAATCTTAGTTCAATTTTAGAAAATTAAAATCACGTTTAGGGCTTGGAGAAGAGAGAGAAGAAGAAGGAAAGGGTGAAAGGCCAAGAATTCACCAAGATCGACAAGGTTTGCGAGTGAATTTCGTTGCGGGTGATCCCTATCAAGGTATGTGAGATCTTTTTGTTTTGGGTTAGTTCACCCACACACCAAAGTATTTAAATTAAGATATTTTGAGTTGGTTGAATGATAGAAAGTGAAGTTTTTCAAGAACATTGTTGAATTCTTGTTGGTTGAGTTGTTGCATGCCTATAGTTGATTTGATTCATGTTTTTGAGTTGTTTTTTCGCGTCATATCTATTGGTTATTGAGGTTAATAATGATCCTAAGAGTTAGGATAAAGAACCATATAATTTTAGAGGGTTTAGAGGTAAAAAATATAGGAGATAAGTCAAAGATTTTATGGGCAAGGGCGGGGCGCCGCACCTGCCATATCGCAACAAAAGTTCTTCTTAACTTTGCCTCTGGCGCGTCGCGCCAGCCAGAGCGCCACAGAAAGTGTTTTGAACTTTGAGGTTTGACGCCCCAAACCTCTTAGAGCACCATGGACGCCAATTCTCCCCATTCTTCCCCCATCTTTTCGTACTAGTTCCTAAGTGATGTGCCCACGTTTCTTAGTTGATTCCAACACTAAGGTACATATAAACATCATGAAATCATCCATAAACATGACGTCTTTAACCTTGAATCCATAATCCAATTCAAGAAAAATTAAGGTCAAAGTCAAAGAAGTTAAGAAGCAAGTCAAAGAAAAGTTCTTAAGAGTTCTCAAGGGTCTTTAACAACGATTTAACCTTGTTTTAAGACTCAAGTTTCAAGTTATGTAACAAGTAAAGAGTTGAGTTCATTTATCAAGAAGTTATAAGGGAACTAAGTATTCCCTAAGAGTTGTTTTAAGACTCAAGTTTCAAGATAAGTAAAGAGTAAAGAGTTGAAGTTCTTCCTTCAAAGAAATATATGGGGACTATGTATTCCCAAAGAAGTTTAAAAGAAATGTTTTTCACATTTGAACAAGAATGGAAACTGAGTTTTCCAAATAACCTCTGGGCTAGTTTTCAGATAAGAGTTATAGCTTCATAAAATGAAGCAAGCAGGGAAACTGAGATTTCCAAAATAGCCTTTGAGCTATGTTTTTGAGCACAAATATCAAATCATAGAAGGAATTGTTTTTTTAAAAACATATAAGTTAAGTATATTTTCGGGAGTAGTATTGATCAACGATGTGGGGATGTGAGTTTTATATTAACTCAAGTCTCCATGAAAACCATGTAGCCATCATGGGTAGAAAATGGTCAAACGTTTTAGATGAATCCTTTTCACAAGAGACTAGTAGATCCATTAGTCAGTTCAGGTCCTATACTCTTGCAATTTTAGGATGGCCAGTTAAAGTGGGTCGAGTAACGATGTATCATCACTATAACTATTAAGTTATGTTGTCGGTTTGAGAAACTTTGTCACACCCTGAGCCTACACCCTGGACGTGACCGATACTCGAAGACCATTGCTGGCCCCCAAATGAACCCTTGGACTAACTTACTTTACTAAGAGGAAGACTAAACTCAACTTAATCAAGAAGTAAAGCATGTTTAAAAGAAATACTTCATATAATATTCTGGCCAAAATGGCACTTAAGTCTTAACAAGTAAAGTAGACTCCAAACTGAACTACTAATTATCTACGAAGCCTCTAAACTGACTGAGATGGATGTTGGGACAGACCCACAACATCCTAAAAACTAAACTAGTAAAGCAAATGGAAATGTTGTCATTTGAAATGCAAGGAGGCTCACCACTGACTCTAGAGCTCAATCTGGATCAACAAAGCGCTGCGTGCTGATCCTGGTTACCTGCGTCTGCATCATAAAATGATGCAAGCCAACTGACATCAGTACATTGAATGTACGAGTATGCGAGTTGAGTGCTAAACACAACTATAAAGCTTGAAATGGAGTAAGGATGAACTTACCTTGGCTCTCCTCACCTCATAATATGAGAACTCAATATATGGCAATAAGAACATATGCAATATATATATAAAACTTGTATAAATAGTGTAAACTCTTAGCTCATTAAATATGAAATAATAATAAGCTCAACTTTACTTATTTATGGAAGTAATATAGTTTGTGTGGGAGTTTCTGTAACCGACAACCACCACTATGAGCCTAAGTGATGATACAACGTCTTGTCCACGCTGCCAGAACTGTCCTATACTTTGCCGTCACATAAAATATCCTCAACCTAGTCGATCCACTAGATAAACTTACATGATCATATAAAAAGTATGACACGTTAATACCCATGATGGCTACATGGTTTACATGGGAAATTGAGTTATGTGAACTCTCATTCCCACACCGGTTCTCAATACTACTCCTAAAACATGCTTTAGCTCATACTTTTAATAAAACTTCATTCCTTTGGGTTGAGATAATTTATTGAACCCTTTAGCTTTAAAAGCTCCTTTTGGAATAAATGTTCCCCTCTTTAGTTCAAAATTGTTTTGGAACTTCTTAGTTTCCTTTCAACTTAAATGTGATAAATTTATCAACCTTTAGGGAATACTTAGTCCCCATTATAACTTTAGAGAAATGAACTCAACTCTTGCTCTTTACTTAACTTAAAACTTTAATTCTGAGGGAATACTTAGGTCCCTTATAGCTTTTGAGAATTTAACTCAACTCTTTTCTCTTTGCTCGACTTGTAACTTAAGCCTTAAATCAAAGTTAAAATGATTATTTAAGACTCTTTGAAAACTTTAAGAACTCACTTTGACTTACTTCTTAACTTTTAAACTTGACTCTTCACTTCTTTGACTTTGATCTTAGCTTCCATTGAATTGGATTATGGATTCAAGGATCATGATCTCATGTTTATGGATGATTTCATGATGTTTAGATGTACTCTAGAGTGTTGGAATCAAGTAGGAATGAAATGTAAATCACATAGGAACTAGTACGAGAATATAGGGAAAGAACCGTGTCTACAGGGTGTCTTGGCGCTCTGAGAGGCGCGTTGTGCCAGAGCCTGTCGGACAGACCTTGGTCTGGGGCGCTCTGGCTGGTGCGGCGCGCCAGGGCTTGTCATACAGAGACTGCCCTGAGGGGATCTGGTAGGCGCGGCGCCCCATGGGCTATTTGACGGGACCTCCGACTTTTCTTCGTCATTTTTCATGTCTAAACATCCTAAACGTCCATGGATCCCACCCCAAACACTTAGAGTACCTAAATACCTCATTACCCAATAGATTATACCCGAAAACAGTCCAGAAACATGAATCAAACCTACTAGAGATCAACTACAATTCAACCAACAAGAATTTCACAACTTTTCATCAAGAACTTCAAGATTTTCATTCAAATAAACTCTAATTTTCTGTATTGAATCAAATTGGGGTGTGAGTGAAAGGACCCAACACCGAATGATCTCACATACCTTGATAGGGATCACCCCGGAAGAAATCCACGCAACAATCTTGGCGTTTCTTGGACAATTCTTGATCTTCCTCTTGTTTTCTCTTTTCTCCCAATCCATAAGCGTTCTTAATTTTTGTAAAAGTGATTTGGGACTTGTTATTTACCCCTAAATAACCTTTAAAATGAATTAGGCTATAATAGGTTGAAAAGACAATTTTGCCATTACTAAAATTCAGATTGGACTTTCCTCAGTCCAGCATCCCAACTTCCGAAAGACATATCCCCTCATACGACATCGGACTTGTGCAAACTCGGCGTCGTCAGAAAGATCTTCCCAAGGGACTTCCAAACATATAAAGAAATCATCCAAACTTCTCTTGAGCTGGAAGTTATGGCCGTTTTAAAATGACCAAAACTCACTTTTGAAAGCTAGAAATTTTCCAGATTTCCCTACTTATTTCCAAAAATGATTATTCTTGGTTTCTTAGTTTATATTTTAGATAATTTAAATTACGAGATGTTACAATATCTCCCCCTTGAGAACATTCTTCTTCGAATGTGAATTCTTTTATTAAGCTAAGGGTAGTAACATTATTTCAACACTCAACAAACACAAAACAAGTAGTAACATGCTTATACATAGCCTTATAAAGTGATAAGAAGAGAATATAGTGCATTCTCTATGGATTCAAAGAGATGTGGATATCTCTTCATCATATCCTCCTTAGCTTCCCAAGTCACTTCTTCAATGCATTGGTTCCTCCAGAGGACCTTGACTAAAGCAACTTCATTTGTCCTCAACTTGCGAACTTGACGATCAAAAATTTGAACAGGAAAATTTCTTCATAGGATAGGCTATCCTTAATCCCAATATTGTCTGTTGGTACTATCAATGAAGGATCACCCAAGCACTTCTTCAACATAGAAATATGGAATATAGGATGAACTGATGCTAACTCTTGGGGGTAGCTCCAACTCATAAGCCACATTGCCTACTATCTTGGAGATTCTATAAGGTGCAATATACCAGGGAATAAGTTTCCCCTTCTTACCAAACCTCATAGCACCTTTCATGGGTGAAACCTTAAGATACACCCAATCGTTCAACTCAAACTCTAATGGCCTTCTCCCATAATTTGTGTAGGACTTTTGGTGACTTTATGCTGTCTTCAATCTTTCTTGGATCACTTTCACCTTCTCCATAGCTTGGTGAACTAGATCTGGTCCTATCAACCCTGCTTCATCAACTTTGAACCACCCAATTGGAAATCTGCATCTTCTCCCATAAAGAGCTTCATATGGAGCCATTTGGATGCTCGAATGGTAAATGTTGTTATAAGCGAACTCAATGAGAGCTATATAATAATCCCAATTTCCGTTGAAGTCGATCACACAAACTCTAAACATATCTTCTAAGGTCTGGATAGTACGCTCTGCTTGTCTATCTGTCTGAGGATGAAAAGCAGTACTCAAATTCACCTTTGAACCCACACCTTTCTAGAAACATTTCCAGAACTGTAGAGTAAATTGTGCACCTCATTATGCAATAATGGAGACCGGAACTCCATGAAGTCTTACCACTTCTTGAAGGTACAACTTAGCATAATCCTAAGACTAATAGGTAGTCTTTATCGGCAAAAAATGGGCTGAATTTGTCATTCTGTCGACAATCACCCAAATAGAATCATGTTGCCTTCGAGATCTTGGCAAGCCTGTGATGAAGTCCATATTAATCATCTCCCACTTCCATTCCAGAAGTTCTATATTCTGAGCTAAACCTCCAGTACTTTTGTTCTCCGCTTTCACTTGCTAACAATTTGAACTTATGGCAACAAACTCAACAATATCCTTCTTCATACCTTCCCACCAATATACCTCTCTCAAATAACGGTACATCTTGGTCGAACTTGGATTAATGGAATATCTTGAGCTATGATCTTACTCCAAGATCCTCTCTTGGAGTCCATCCACCTTAGGTACACATAATCTACCCTGATACTTCAGCACACCATCTCTTTCTTGTTGAAAAACAATTACTCTTTGGTTATGAACACTTGCCTTCAATTAAAGAAAAATGGGATCTTGGTCTTGCTTATTTTTCACTTTTAATACTAATGATGATTCAACCCAATTGGTCACTACTATGTCTACTTTCGTGAAATCCATAAGTTTGACTCCCAGACATGCGAGTCTGTGCACATCTTTGGCTAACTCCCTCTTCTCTTCTTCGACATGGGAAGTACTTCCCATAGACAACCTGCTTAAGGTATCATCAACCACATTAGCCTTACCTGGGAGGTATAGAATACTCATGTCATAATCTTTGAGTAATTCCAACCACTTCTTCTGTCTGAGATTGAGTTCTTTCTGAGTGAAGACATATTGGAGGCTCTTGTGGTCAGTGAATATGTAAACATGAACACCATACAAGTAGTGGCACCATATCTTCAAAGAAAACACTACTGCAGACATTTCTAAGTCATAAGTTGGATAATTCTTCTCATGAACCTTCAGCTGTCTAGAGGCATAAGCTATAACCTTGCCATTCTGCATCAACACGAAACCCAAACCAACTCTTGATGCATCACAATACACCACAAAACCTTGACTACCCTCTGGTACGATCAAAACTGGAGCGGTATTCAATCTCTTTTTCAACTATTAAAAGCTCCTCTCACAAGCTTCAGACCATTGAAACTTGATTGTATTCTGTGTTAGCTTGGTCAAAGGAGACGATATAGACAAAAACCCTTAAAAAAATCTCCAATAATAGCTAAATAAACCCAAGAAACTCCTTATATCTGTTGGAGATATGGATCTACGCCAACTTAGAACTGCCTCTATATTCTGAGTATCAACTCTAATCCCATCACCAGAAATAATGTGACTCAATAATGCCACATACTTAAGCCAAAACTCACACTTGGAGAATTTGGCATACAACTCTTATCTCTCAAAGTCGGAAGAACAATCCTTAGGTGACTAGCATGATCTTCTTCAGTCCTTGAATAAACCAGTATGTAATCAATGAAGACAATGACAAACAAATCTAAATAAGGTTTGAAGAGTCTGTTCATAAGATCCATGAACGTTGCAGGTGCATTTGTCAAGCAAAAGGACATAACCAAAAATTCATAATGACCATACATTGTTCTTAAAACTGTCTTGGAAATATCACATTCCCTTACTTTCAATTGATGATAAACTAATATGAGGTCAATCTTTAAAAAATAATAAGCACCCTCAAGTTGATCGAAAAGATCGTCTATCCTTGCAAGAGGATATTTATTTTTGATGGTCACCTTATTCAATTGGCGGTAGTCTATACACATCCTAAGGGACCCATATTTCTTACTTACAAATGAGACACTTGGTCAAATGAAGCCTTTAACTAACAAATATTTCAATTGTTCTTTTAGCTCTTTTAACTCTGGTGGTGCCATTCTGTATGGAGGAATAAAGATAGGACGAGTATCTGGAATGATGTCTATGTCGAAGTCTATCTCTCTTTCAGGAGGGACTCCGGGTAGGTCATCAAGAAAAACTTCTGGAAACTCTTTCACTATATCAATTGACTGAAGGGAAGGTACCTCAATACTTGAGTAATTAACTCGGACTACGTGATAGATACACCCCTTTGAAACTAACTTCCTTGCCTTAAGGTATGAAATTAAACGACCCTTAGACAATGCTGAACTACTAGTACATTCTATGACTGGCTCATTAGGAATTTGAAATTTGACAACTCGAGTTTTGCAATCTATTGATGCATAACAATCATGGAGCTAGTCCATACCTAGAATGACATCAAAATCTACCATGTCTAACTCTATTAAATCAGTTATGGTACTCTTGTTATTGATGGAAACAAGACAATCACGATAGACTCTTTCCGCTAGAATAGAGTCCCCAACAGTTGTAGAAACACAGAAGGGTTCACAAAGTTTTTCAGGAAGAATCTCAAATTGATTTGCAACATAAGGGGTTACAAAAGATAAACTTGCTCCTGGGTATAACAAAGCATAAACGTCAAAAGTAAAGACTTTTATCATACCCGTGAAAACATCTGGAGAGTTCTCTTAATCTTGGCGGCTAGTAATTGCATAGAGACGGTTCACTCCTCCGTTGGTACTAGAAGTGGCTCCTCTAGGTGCTGCCCTGTCTAGTGGAGTAACTGATGAAGATTGAGCTCTATTGCCCCGATTTCCACCACCTTGCTTATTATTGGGGCACTCTCTCATGAAGTTACCCTCTTGACCACACTTGAAACAACGTGTCTGGCCATTACGACAATCTCCTGGGTGGTTTCTACACACTTAGTACATTTAGGAACCCTACTTCCTACTTGTGCCACACTACCTTGAGACTGAGTTGGTCTCTCCTTGAAGTGCTGTGAATTCTGGCCATTATACTCACCTTGGTTTCTGAACGCAGGTGCACTAGCAGATGATGGTGCATGCCCCTTTGATTTATGAAATTATGGTCATCTTGAACCATCCTTCTGTTGACCAGACCCATTCCCAGTCTTTGCTTTCTTGTTTTGATATTCCTCTCTGTCCCTTTGCTTGTCCTCTTCAACTTGTTGCGAATAGACCATAATCCTAGATATGTCCATGTCATTTATCAACATTGCATCCCTACCTTCTTTGTTTGAATCACGACCCAAACCAGCAACAAATAAGCTCATTCTGATCCTCATATTCTTCACCATTTCTGGAGCATAGCGAGACAGTTGGGTGAACTTCAACTCATACTCATGAACACTCATTAAGTCCTATTTAAAAGTGAGAAACTCCCAGACCTTTGCTTCCTTCAGTTCTCGGGGAAAGAACCTCCCCAATAAGGCTTCTTCGAAACAAGTCGAACTTGGATGTGGTGCCCCTCAGCTCTACCATCCTTCCATTGATCAAACCAGGTTCTAGCCACACTTTTCAGGTTATATGCAGACAAGTCGGCTCTCTCAACATTAACCACATGCACTACCTCAAATACTTTCTTCAATTCTTCTACAAAATTCTCCGGATCCTCAGTAGTGCTTGATCCGGTGAAACTAGGAGGATTCATTCTCTGAAACTCACGAACCTTTGAGGTGTCAGCCCCTTCTTGTCGAGCCTCTCTCTATTGCCCAACTTGGTTGGTTACTACTTGACATAAAATCCGGATAGCTTCCCGGAATATGGCATTTGTAACCTCTCCTTAGGGTTGCATATCCGGTGCATTAGGAACCTATTGCTCATCAATATTTCTTCGGGCTGGTCGACCTCTGACTGCTCTTCGTGGAGGCATGATGATCTGAAACACGCACAAGCACGAATTAGAGAGGGACTTTGTAGAGATAAACATTAATGAACGAAAAGAATGTGAAGAAGTGAGATATTCCTAAATGTTGTAGCATCCTAATAATAGATGTGGAGCGCTACCCACCGATGACTAAGACTCTGCAGACACGATTTCATGGACTTCCTCGACTCTTGAACATTGTTCTCTAATACCAAGTTTGTCACGCCCTGAGCTACACCCTGGACGTGGACGGCACTGGAAGACCATTGTTGGACCCCAAGCGAACCCTTGTCCTGACTTAGTTAACTCAGCGGAAGACTAAAATCAACTAAATCAAGAAGTAAAGCATGTCTAAAAGAAATAAGTCATATAATATTCTGGCCAAAATGACACTTAAGTCTCAACAAGTAAAATAGACTCCAAACTTAACTAATAATTGTCTACATAGCTCTAAACTAACTGAGATAGATGTTGGGACAGACCCCAACACATCCTAAAACTAAAGTAGTAAAGCAAATGGAAAGGATGTCCTCTGGAATGCAAGGAGGCTCACCACTACTTTGGAGATCAATCTGGATCAACGAAGCGCTGCGTGCTAATCCTGGTTACCTGCGTCTGCATCATAAAATAATGTAGGCCAACTGACATCAGTACATTGAATATACGACTATGTGAGTTGGAGTGCTAAACACAACTATAAAGCTTGAAATGGAATAAGGATAAACTTAGCTTTGCTTTGCTCAACTCATAAGATAACAACTCAATATATGACAATAAGAAAATATGCAATATATATAACTGGTAAAAATAGTGTAAACTCTTTGTTCATTAAAGATGAAATAATAATAACTCAATTTCTTTAATCGACAACCACCACATGAGCCTAAGTGATGATACAGCGTCTCGTCCACGCTGCCAGAACTGTCCTATACTTTGTTGTCGCATAGAACATCCTCAACCTAGGGGATCCACTAGCTAAACTTACGTGATCATCTAAAAAGTATGACACATTAATACCCATGATGGCTACATGGTTTACATGGGTACTTGAGTTATATACACTCTTATTCCCATATCGGTGCTCAATACTACTCCTAAAATATGCTTTAGCTCATACTTTTAATAAAACTTCCTTCCTTTGAGTTGAGATAATTTACTGAACCCTTTACTTTAAAAGCTCCTTTTGGAATCAATGTTCCCCTGTTTAGTTTAAAACTCTTTTGGAACTTCTTACTTTCCTTTTAACTTAAATGTGAAACATTTGTCAACATTTATGGTATACGTAGTCCCCCCTATAACTTTAGAGAAACTCAACTCTTGCTCTTTACTCAACTTGAAACTTTAACTCTTAGGAAATACTTAGTTCTCTTATAGCTTTTGAGAATTTAACTCAACTCTTTTCTCTTTGCTCGACTTTAACTTGAGACTCAAATCAAAGTTAAAATGATTGTTTAAGACTCTTTGAAAACTTTAAGAACACACTTTGACTTTCTTCTTAACTTTTAAACTTGACACTTAACTTCTTTGACTTTGATCTTAACTTCCCTTGAATTGGATTATGGATTCAAGGATCATGATCTCATATTTATGGATGATTTCATGATGTTTATATGTACTCTAGAGTGCTGAAATCAACTTGGAATGAAAGGTACATCACTTAGGAACTAGTATGAAAAGATAGGGAAAGAACGGTGTCTACAGGGTGTCTTGGCGCTCTGAGAGGCGCGGTGCGCCAGGGACTGTCGGACAGACCCTGGTTTGGGGCACTCTGGATGGCGAGGCATGCCAGGTCCTATCAGACAGAGCCTGCGTGAGGGGCACTCTCAGGCTCTTCACCCCAAGGTCTATCTGACGGGACCTCCGACTTTTCTTCTCCGTTTTTCATTTCTAAACCTCCGAAACATCCATGGATACCACCCAAAAACACTTAGTGTCCATAAATACCTCATTCCCCAATATATTAGACCCAAAAAGAGTCCAGAAACATGAATCAAACCTACTAGAGATCAACTATAATTCAACAAACAAGAACTGCACAACTTTTCATCAAGAACTTCAAGATTTCCATTCAAATAAACTCTAATTTTTTGTATTGAATCAAATTGTGGTGTGGGTGAAAGGACAAAATAAAGAATTATCTCACATACCTCGATAGGGATCAACCCCGACGAAATCCACGCAACGATGTTGGCATTTCTTGGACAATTCTTGATCTTCCACTTCTTTTCTCTTTTCTCTTTTCTCCCAAGCCATAAGTGTTCTTAATTTTTGTAGAACTTATTTGGGACTTGGTATTTACCCCTAAATAACCTTAAAATTAATTAGGCAATACTATGGTGAAAAGAAAACGTTTTCCTTACTAAAATCCGGATTGGACTTTCGTCAGTCCAAAAACCCAACTTCCGAAAGGCATAACTCCCTCATACAACATCGGATTTGTGCAAACTCAGTGGTATCGGAAAGATCTTCCCAAGGGATTTCCAACCATATAAAGAACTCATCAAAAATCCTCCTTATCTGGAAGTTATGACCGTATAAAAATGACAAAAACTCACTTTTGAAAACTGGAAAATTTTCAGATTTCTCTACTTATTTCCAAAAATGATTATTCTTGGTTTCTTAGCTTATTCTTAGTTAATTTAAGTGACGAGATCTTACAAACTCCCACAATAGTTGCATGGTTTCTCAAAAGGTTCTGCTTAGTATGAATGGGGGTATGAGACTTCATTCAAGCATTGCTCGAGTAGACTTTGAGAGAAAGCATGATTTGTATTTTATACGATTAAGAATTGACATTAGTTTAATTTGTATTTTTACATACATCTCAGAGTTATTTTGTATCTTTGCTTACAGATAGAGTTTACAACATGTTTAAAACAACTTTTTTTTTATTTTGCACTTGCTTTTAAATTTCTTAATATTGAAACGAGTTTAGTTGTGTTCACGAGTTTAAAAGATCCAAGGTATGTGTTTCCTTCAAAATCTCCTTCAAGCCTATGTTGTTTTAGCATTCCAACTCGCATACTCGTATATTCAATGCACTGATGCCAGTTGTGCTGCATCGCTTATGATGCAGACGCAGGTAGTTAGGATCAACATCTGGCGTACCATTGATCCAGTGAGCAGCTCAGAGTCTGTTGGTGAGCCTCCCTTCATTCTGGAGGATAACTTTATCATTCAGTTACTATTTTTAGTTTACAATTTTTAGGATGATCGGGGGTCCTTTCCTAACATCCGTCTTTATTTTAAAAGCTTCATACACATATAGTATTAGTTCTTTGTCTTTTTCATTTTAGTTGTATACATTTAAGACTTAAGTTGCCATTTTGGCTAAGTTATTATCTTTTATTAGCTATTCCTTGAGTTATATTCTCTTGTGTTTAAGTCTTCCGCTAAGTAAGTAAGACAGACCAAGGGTACGCTCGAGGCCAGCAATGGTCTTCGAGTGCCAGGCCCGCCCAGGGTGTAGGCTCGGGGTGTGACACAATTTTTTAGAATAGGTTAGGGATGTTTTTTTGTTCATTCTGTAGTATAAGGATATAATTTAAGTTTGAGGTATAAATGAGGGATGCTTTTATCCATTTACTCTTCTTCTCATATTCATAATGTCACGACCCAAACCGTCGTGATTGGCACCCACAATACAAATCGGTGGGAGAACCACTACTAACAACCAACTAAAGTAAGAAATATAAAATTAAGGTATTTAAGTTACGGAAGCAAGTTAAATAACTAAAATCAAGGTTCCATTACTATATAAAGATCTAATAACTAACTAACAGTGCGGAAGATAAACCTAGAATCTGAAAGTCAATGTACCAAAGCTAGATATGATAACCAAGTCTAACAAGCATTTCTAATTAACTATCTAACTGACTAAAACAAGGTCTAGGTCCGAAAATGGTGCACATAGATTAAAGAGACTTCCATTGCAGCCCGAACGACGTGGCTCACCCTTCAACTTGAAGCAATCACTGATATCTTAAGTGAGGCCTGTCAACAGTCGTGTGAAGATGCCCTGTACTCAATAAAAATAAGAGCAAGTGCAGAATCAGTACACAATCACCGTGTACTGGTAGGATCACGCTGCTATCCCGCTAGTGTAAAATAAACAAGCAATTACAACATATTCAATGTTATCATAAAAATCAATATCACAATACGCATGCTTTATCACATAGTTGGTCCTCTGAGGGAACCCAATGTCAAATTGTTAGCATGTCGGAACGTGATAATTCAATCCCATGTTTATACTAGAACATGGAAACCGATCTCAATAAGCATGACGGAACGTGGCAATCTAATCCAAGTTAGAGTACCGGAACGTGACAACCGATCTAGATCACACATCAATAACACAACAAGATCATACATTCAAGTCATGATTTCATGGTATCAATATTCATATATCCCAATTCAACATCTATAATCAATATTGCAACATGCATACATATAGAAGTATAAAAACGAAGCAAAATAAGTGTATATCACACAATCATAGAATCACAATCATCACCTACCTAGAAACAAGCTTGTAATTCTAAACAACTGATCCTTCCCTTTCCAAATTTGTTCTGCCTATTCGTGGTCTACAATTAACAATTTTAATACGAAAATCAATAAAAAAACACTAAATTCTAGGAAAACTAGCAATCTATGAACCCTAGTTCAAAACCCATGACCCCAACTAGTCAATTAGGATTAATTCCACCATAGGATTCCATAAGAAATCATTCCCCATCAATATTGACCTATTCTAAAACGTTCTACGGATCGAAAAACGAGTTCGGGGAGTGAAAAACTTAACTCTAGCTTCAAGAATGGTGAAAAGCGAGTTGCAATAGCCAGGGTCGTCTATTAACTCAAAAAGTCAAAAAAGCAAAAACAGGTCATCTTAGGTATTTATTTACGAATTTTAAACCCGTCATCCCACTATATCAATAGCCATCCCGCTGTACGATGTCGTTGCAGCGGCACTAATCCTGTTGTAGCTACAAAAAGTGAACCAGTGAGCTTTCCTCGAAAAGAAATCCCAAAATCCTTAATTTCATCTCCGCCTCGCCCGCTACAGCGGCGTCGCTGCACGTCGCGAGGCAGTGATCTCCTTAAGGGAATTTCACTTATACCTTTTTAGAACACACTCTTAACCCACTACGCTCAGAAAGTTCCCTTAACGCCAAGATTGATTCCCGATGATCTACTTATCCAAATTCAATTCCGTAAAGTCCTATGGATTCGTTAACGAGTTATCTAACCAATTATGTAAACAAATCCACATTTAATCCACCTGATTGCTATCATATTTCCTCACACCTTGATGACTCTAAATTCCTCCAAATCTCGACAAGGTTGGGAAAATTCTAGTACTACGACAAAGTTTTTCCGGTCTCGATTTTCCCCTGTTGACATTTCTATAACGACGAAACCTGATCGTTACACATAAATCCTAAATATTTAAATTAAAATTTAAAATTTAAAAAATCTTAGGGTATTCCATCCTTTTATCTTTTATCTTTATAAATATGATCATTCTATTATTTCATATTTGAAATAGTAATATATATATATATATATATATATATATATGTTTCATAGATATGTTTCATATGGTATTATATTTATGTTTTAATCTTGAAGAATAAAATTCTTCAATGAAAATAGACTTGTGAAATGAATACAGATAACGATAAGGGTTCGAAGAATTATGAATTGATGAATCGATTTATTGAATTCATATTTCTTTTTGATAATGAAAGTTGTAAAAATGATTGTTGTATTGTATTACCTTCTCCTTTATTTATTTAATATATTTTCTTGATATTTTTTAGATTGATTTTTACATTATTGATGTAATTGTTGTTATTAAGTGCATGTTTAAGGTAGTTAAATTTATGCTCAAGTTATTTCACATTTTTTTTCCGTCAAGAATTTCTCTGTGCCCTTTTTCTTATCAAAACATGACAAATATAACCTCTAATATTTTAAGTTTTTCTAATTTAATATATTTATAAATATTAACTACTCATAAGTCGCATTAGCTTATTTATTTTCTAATATTTTAAGTTTTTCTAATTTAATATATTTATAAATAATAACTACTCATAACTTGCATTAGCTTGGAGGATTGAAATATCTTCCCCGATTACATTAGCATTAGCTCCTGACGCTTATTGAGTAATAGGTATATAAATCATTCCATCCTTTGACTAGCCAAATTTGGCCTTGAGAATTTTCCACTTCAACCTCCCATGCTTTTTCATGGGAAGCCTCAAGAAAGACGGGGTTAAACATGTTCTTGCAATGTCTTTAGGAAAATACTACTGGAATCCTCTGTGTGCAAAATATATGGCAAATTTAGTTTCATACAACAGAATTAGTTCTTGGACTAAAAATATAATTAACAAGGACTAAAATTACAATTGCACTAAAATAAAATTGGGAAACTGTGAGCAAAACCAAGATTGATATTAAAGAAATTACTTACGAGACGACATAATTCATGTGAGGAAGTAATGATTTGGATTAACTTAGGCTTGGATACCTCGTACTCTGGTCTACACTTCCCTTGGCCCTTGTGAGTTGGTCTTTCTTTTGCCTAGTTTTGTCTCGAACCAAGGAGGCACTTAGAAAAAGCACGTAATGGGTATACCTTTCAGTTCTCATGCCTTAAGCACGAGATATTTTTTCCATTTCATTAATATTGCCCATTCCTACCATAAGGGTTACAACTAATACAATACCATATTAAGTTTCAATCGCGGTATTAGTGACATAAGGTATAAAAATATCAAATAAAAACACTTACTAAAAGAAATACGGAATTATCAATCCAGTAGTACAACATTGCATCTTCTTCATTAAATTAAATTGAACAGTAATATATATAGAACTATTTTGAAAGATATATCTGAGCTGATTGTACCATTAGTGTGGCGCAGCTCATCAGGCCTTCATCAGCTAAAACAAGAAAGAGACACATTTGAGGAAGTCCAACATTTGTTTCGTGAACAAGAAAGAGACGCATTTGATTGGCTTTGACATATATCTTATATATTTATATCAGAAATCACAAATACATGAAACAGAGAGAGTAGAGCATGCTCAACTCCTTACCAAAAAGATACTCCGTAGCTAAACAAGTGATCAAGCAATCTTGTTTTCCCATTAGGATCAAGCAAGTCTATAAGACAGAACCCTCTGTCACTTCTGCGACTATATTTCGCATTAGTGTGCTCCCAGCTGCACGAAATATTATGACATATACAAAGAGTTGGCCCTTTAGCACTTCAAATACACAAACATCATCGACTTTTGACTTATTTTTTAGCAGGAACGCCTTCCAACCAGAACCAACTTTAGCATTTACTGTTCCGGTAGTGCATTTGACAGACCAAGATCCACTTCCTGGAACACGAAGCACTGAATCATTCTCAAGGAAATACTTCCTAGCAAACTTTAGCGCTATGAACTGCCAAAGGAGATGGCTAAGTAAATTGATTTTGACATATTGCAATGGAACATAGAAATATTAATCAGAGCATTGCAAAGTACATAAAAATTATAGCTTGTAGCTTATCATATTAAATGGAGTAGAGAAATATGATGGTTGCATAAAAAATAAAATGAACGATTCTTAGATTTAAAAGCTTTTTCTTGTTGATATGTTATACTGCTCTCTTTATCCCTTACTGTCTTGTTTGATCGTAATCCTGCAGTCTTCATTAAGATCATTATGTTATTACTGAATGAATTTAAGTTTTATACAACAACAATGTAAAATTTCTTTTTACCATTTCTAGAAAGCTACTTTTTACAAGTAATACTTACCATAAAGCTTTATGACCTAATAAGTGACTTAATTGTGCAATTAGTTTTACAATGTCGATGCACGGAACTTAAAACTCATAGTACTGAATTAACATAGCAAAAAAGATCCTTAGTTTAACCCTCTCTTGTGAAAGAATGTGAAGCTACATCCTCTTCGTGCCTTTTCTTTGGCTGAACTTTCCATCACCTAGGTTTTCAAGAGAATGATCAACCATATCAGCGATTTTTTATTTCAATTTCTGCCTACTTGGAATTTCCTCTAGGATATCTATAGAATAATTCGATTCGGACGAGTCACTTTTTGGTGCATCTTGTGTTTCATGGAAATGGAAAGTGTGTAAACTATGAATATTTGATTTTTGTTGCACTCATATCAAATATAGTGACATTAAAATGGAAACGAGCATTGTATCCAAACATCAAAAAGTGGCCACAACATATTGAATAATAGTCACAAAAAATCCTTCCAGCATTTGGTTAGCCAAATTTGACCTTCAGTATGCTGCACTCTAACCTCCCATACTTCTCCAATGTGAACCTCAAGATACACAGGGTTTAACATGTTGTTGCAACATCTTCTAGCAAAGTCTTCTGGAATCCTCTGCATGCGTGCAAAGGAAATCTGGACTGATCAGTTTCATATATCTCGGAATCAAAGACAGTAAAATATAGTACTAAGAAAATCGTGCAAAATACTTGTATAATGTATCCTCTGTTTTTCCATAACTAACTATTAAAACAAAATGCCCACAGTAACTAGAACCTATGTTGCTTGAACTCTTTAAAATTATTGACCCACCTATGTTGGATTCTTCCAAATGCTCTGCTTTTGGAGTATCCGACATGCACCGATCGATATTAATTGTACATACTAGACGGATGCATTCATGTTGATATAATATAATCTTGTAGAACTTTGGTTGCACAAAAATGTTGTTTTTAGTAGTAGATGAAGAAGAATTTCCTTCACGAATTTGCAGGTGGACCTACTAATTGCTAATTGCCATGTCTGTTTTTTTTATCGAGATACAAGATGATATAATAATATTATAGCGGCGACAATGATTTACTTTTTGGGGTAAGGTCGTAATTAAAGGTGACTGACAAGGGTGTTGCTATAAATACATTTTTTTCTTGCACCGAAAATGCCCTCTAAAGTTAAAACCAATACAAGATTGTTTCAAGAAATTACATTGCCCAAAAATAAATTTCCTTCCCAATAGAAAACACTGCCCAAGAAGTATATATTTATATTTACTTCAATACTTTATTTACTCTCTTTCTTCCAATTTTTTGATCTTTCATTGTTGTTTATTCTTCCATTCTTGTTACTTTTTGGTATATCTTGTGTTTTAGGGGGGGAAATAAGGCATATTAAAAATTTTAAAAACATTCTTTAAAGTAATATTTATTAATTTATTGATTAATTAATACCTCTACAAAATAATAATATTTTATAATTTCAATAATTATATTCCACGTTGAGAAAAACACTACTAACTTCCATGAAATTCAAAACATTTAATTAATCCATTATTTTCTAATTAAATTATTTCTTTATATTATTTATTAATAGTATTAGTTATAGGGATAAAGAAGAAAAAAATTAACTAATTTTATTTAAATTTAATGGATAAACAAGTAATTATATATATAGGCAACTAACTAATACAACTCATACGGGACGGTGAAAGTTTGAATTGCAACGAAAACAAAATTTGGGAGAAAATTCCTTAGATAATCATCCAAGTTTGGAAATTTGCATTCTAATCACTTTTTGTTCTTTTAGGCCCACAATATTACCAAGTTATTTTATATTCCTCAATATATAAATCTCATTCCTAATGAATTGTTGGGCCATGTTATAATTTTTAGTAAAAATTATGTAAATCACATAGTGTAAAACATAAATAACCTCCTGTCCCTACTCTTTTTAAATTTACAAAAAAACTCTTATTTTATTAAGTTTCGAATACATAATTAAACCGTCTGATACATTATATTGTATGCCAAGTTATAGGTTTGTTGCGTGATTTGGGGGATTAGAAACTGAAATTTAAATTAAACCCTACTTTTAATACGCTACAGTTAATAGTCCCATAAAATACGCAGTAAATTAGTTGTTTCTAACATCAGTTTTATCCAATATAAAAAAGTAAATTAAATTATAATTGTTCATCAATGAGCGTCCCATTTTTTTTTTTTGCAGAAACGTGATTGTTAATTTCGTTGAAGGTAATTTTCTGAATTTCCGTAATGAATATTACGATATTGCTAAGGCATTCAGGAATATGGGAGAGTGAGGTTACATACAATCGATACAAAAGTGATGGGATAGTGGTTGGGGAAAATATTTCATATATGAATCTAATCTCAGCCATTGCTACTGAATTAAATATTGATGAATTGAAAAAAAATATTATCATCCGATATATTGTACAAGGCAATTCTTCTCCGATGATAATTAGGAATGCTATGGGTGTGAAGCTGTTTGTAGAAATAAAGAAGCAAGAGGTTGGATTCAGTATGTATCCGCTTTGCGTCGATACAAATGATAAAAGTACAGAGGAGTTACAAGTTTTTGATTCAAACAGTGGTGCAATTATGTGTATTGAAGGTGGACAAAGAGACGCTAATGCTCTAAACGTTGTTGAATCGAACATTGGTGATTCTTGTTATATACCAGAGATTGAGAAAGAAAATTATATATCGGATTCAAATGTATCAAAGGTGGAGACGAAACAATTGTACAAGGATAAAGCAACGCTTGTGGCTGTAATGATGAAATACAAAATTAAAAATAGCTTCAATTTTAGAGTTAAACGGTCAGATACAAAAAGGTATGTAAGTATTTCATATTTGATTTTTTGTTTATACAGAAATTGATGTTCATAATACATAGTTTGATACACACTTTATAGAATGTTATTTTGGATAAATTTCGAGAATTGTTATTTACATGGTTAGTATATCACTTTGTGTTGGATAATTAAAAATTATTTTGTATAAACCAAAGATGGAATTATAATTGTGACAATTTAATTTAGTTTGTATCATTATTGTTGACGTGTTTGTGAAAGCTTTAAAACTCAGTGGACATTTATATGAATGTTAAAATAGTTTGTTTGACATGAATGTATATAAGGTGTTATTATAAATGTTACATACCTTTACATACATTGACTGTAAATATTAAAATATTGTATCAACTCTTAAATTTCAAGTATGCAGATTTTCGGACAACTAACAAATTTATATGGTATAATTGCAGCTATGTTTTAGAGTGTTATTCGGAGAATTGTTGTTGGAAATTAAAGGCGTCTGTTAGGAAGAACACTGATATATTCAAAGTAAGATACTTCAACAGTGAGCATACATGTCCATTAAGGATAGGGTATTAAGTAAAGTACAAGCTACTGTTGGTTTATTGGTGCTTTTACGGCTCCAAAACTGGTAAATCATAAAAGAAAACATACTCCAAATGATATAATTGATGATGTTAGGGAGATGTATGGTGTTGAGATTTCTTACCAGCAAGCATGGCGTGCTAAAGAACGTGCACTAGAGTTGATAAGGGGCAATCCTGCAGATGCATATAAAAATATGCCAAGATACATACATATGTTGGAAACGGTGTATCCAAATTCTTATATACGGATGCACAAATCGGAAAAAAAATGAATTTATGTATCTATTCATTGCTTTAAGGCCTTTGATGAGAGGGTTTGAGTTTGTAGGCCTGTTGTTGTTGTTGATGGTTCACATCTTAGTGGAGCTTACAAAGGGACGTTTGTATCCGCAAGTACTCTGGATGGGGCAGGTATGTCATGTTGTTGAATAATTATAATTTTTTAAAATGATAATAATAACATTGTGCCAACATTATGTATCAAGTATATTAATATTGTGTGTTGACTATGTTAAGGTTGCATACTACCATTAGCTTATGGGATCGTCGATACGGAAAATGATTTTCATGGACATGGTTCTTCACACAGTTCAAAAATGCATTTGGTGAGAGAGAAAAAATGTGTGTTGTTTCTGATAGAAACGAAAGCATAATGAAGAGTGTTAGTATAGTTTATCCAAATGTTCCACATTTTGCATGCATATGGCACTTGTGGAAAAATTTTGTACATACTACAAGAGAAGTAAAAACACTCTAAGTGATCTGTTTTATTCGATGGCCAAGGCTTATCGAAAAAGGATTTTGAAAAATTGATGGCTAAAGTGGAAAAAGTAGATGGCAGAGTTAAAAAGTATCTTGAAGAGGCTGGCTATGAAAGGTGGTCTAGATCTCATGCAACCGTGAATAGGGTAGAATGATGACTTCGAATATTGCGGAATGTATCAATGGTTGTCTTGTTGATGCACGACAATTACCTGTTTTGGATTTTTTGGAAGAAGCCAGAATTCTATTTGGTTCTTGGAACTGCAAAAATAGAGAAATAGCATCTTATACAAAGGAAACATTAGGGAGGAAATTTGAAGAGATTTGATTATAAACGCGTCAAAATGTTCGAAAATGAAGGTATTTATTCATATATCAAAAATTATGTATCTTGCTTAAATATTTTAAGAATTTTTTGTATCAAATAATCTACCAGTAACTTTTTAAAAACTATTGCAGGTTGTTGCATCTTCAAATTCATTTTTTCAGTTTATGAAGGTGGTATAAGATACATCGTTTGCCTTGAGAGAAAGAATTGTTCTTGTGGTAGATTTCAGCATGATGAAATACCTTGTGCGCATGCAATGGCTGTTTTGAAGAAGAAGAATATCAAAGATGTACACCCATACTGTTCTGATTGCTATAAACCTGATGCATTAGCCAGCACCTATGCAGTTCCAATGGAACCAATGCCAGACAAAAGTGATTGGACAGTTCCGGAAAGTGTTTTGGAAGACGTTGTCTTGCCACCAAGATACAAAAAAATGCCTGGTAGACCAAGAAAAAAAAGAAAGAAAAATGCCGATGAAAAGCTAAGCGAAAACACGAATTGTTGTGGACGATGTGGACAAGAAGGTCACAATAGAAGAACATGTACTTTCTTTCCAAAAGATTCATGATGATTACGTTTCAGGAATCTCTTTAATAAATGTAATAGTGTAGCATTTGTTTCCACTGTTACACATAGATTTTGGTTCAATAAATTTCTTTGATCATTAGTCAATGTGTTCTCTAATTCTTTTTTGTTAAACTCTATTTAAATTTGACATTATATTTATGTATCAAATACTTTATTTTTTAAGCCTTATTCAAACTTAATTATTCCAATAACAAAAACGTAAAAATTATGTAAATCACATAGTGTAAAACATAAATAACCTCCTGTCCCAAAGTAAATATTGTAATTTAATTAAATTTAGTAATATCGTATCAGGTGTGTAGATACTTAATAAAATTTCATATTTTGAAGGACAAATAATTCTTTGTAATCTATATAAATCATAGTACTTAATATATAACTTATTTGTACAAAATATATTAATTTTTTTTAAAAATAAGTGGAGTGTATCAAGTGTAATAAATAGTATCAATATTTGTGAGATTATATATTTTGATATTTCATGTATCATATACAATATAATTACGTATATAATTTTCTTTTTTGTATCATACATTATTATAGTTTTGATACAATAATGACATTAATGTCCCACTAAAAGTATATATAATTCCTGGATTAATAACGGTAATAAATATAAAATTAAAGTAAAGAATAAACAATTTTAAAAATCAAAACACTTCCATAATTTAACAATGTGTTGTTATGTTGATAAATACTTCAAACATCTTGTTTAACTCCAAAAAATAAAAGAAAATCAAACATAGAATAACTAGCCTAAATTAACAATTTCATCTTCAGATGATGGGTTTAATACATTCTTTATTCTTGGAGGGTCATCACTGTCGCTAACATATCCAACATTCATCTTGTCGAGACCATACTTCAAGAAAAGCATCGCATATCTTTTGCGAAGATAGCTACTCTCAAAATTATTACATGACATGTTGATTTTGTCACTCAGAAATTCTGCATATACAGCTACAAACAGTCCGCAATCACTACGAAAAAAGAAGATTAATTATAAGGATGAATTAGATACAAAAAATAAAATAAAATAATAAACAATACTCACAGGCTATCAGTTATTTGTTGCATGTTGTCTTTAGCAAACTCCACATTAAACGAATGTTGTGGTCCCAAAAGTTCTCCAGTTTTCTTGTCTTTATATGCATCCAATGCTGCCCAATCAGTTCGCTCGTTTTTTTCAAAGAACCCACTATCATGAAGATAGTTTGGAAGGATTTGAGACAACTTGTTAATATCTTTAAAATGAACTCTCTTTCTTGATCCCGAAGTTGAGTCATACACCCTTATTAGCCTTTCTTTTAGAACCACAACAGCCAACACCCAATGAAACTTTTCATCACAGTTTACAGGATGAAAACCTCATCTACTAAATGCCATGGTAAAGCAGCAGGAATAGAAAAACCATTGATGATGTTAATGATAGACCTTTCATGAACTGATACGGCAGCAGCACGAAGCATGTGTTCCTGTGTGCTAATTGTATCATCTGCATGACTGTTATAATACCTTGAATATGCATTGTTTATATGAGACTTAAACAAGCAATTGACTGTAGTATATCTATACTGATCCATGCTTCTTTGTTTTGACTTCTTGCGTAGATAGTAAAAGATTACATCTATATGCTGCAAAATAAGAGAAAACATAATACATGGTAAAATGTATTTGATACGTGAAAAACAAATGCTGGAACTAATTTGATACCCTAACTGATAAATATATTTTGAATAGTCTATGTGATACTTAATATTAACTACATATAATCTAGTAAGTTTTAATGTGATACCTAATAATCACAATTTTACAAAATAATGTATATGATACCTCATCAGTCCAACATTTATTCGGCTGCGACATAGTATAAAACCAGTTCTTGTCAATGGGAAATGCGACAATAAAATCAATATAATCAACACCAAATGAAGCAGACTTTTCTCTGTATTTGTCCTCTGATTGTTTTCTATACACAAAAATAATTTTTACAAACAAATTAAAATAATATTATACAACACAAAATTAGCAAGCTATATTATAATAACTTACTTGTTCGCATGTGATTTTAAGAGACCTTTTTCAATCCATTGCGAGAACTCATCCATCATACCTAATGGCAATTGTTCAAGGATACCACAATTCAAAGGATAGAGTGGGAGAACATCATCATCTATTTTCGCCTTGCCTTTATCGCTGGTTCAAAATCTGTCAAATATGGAGACCGTGTAATTCTTGAAGGCATCCTATGTCGTGGTGCTGGAGTATCAGTATCAGGAGGAAGTGCAGATTTCTTTACGGGTAGTTGGGTGGGTAGTTGGCTATCAGATAATAGAAAAGCACTCTCAGTTAGTTCCCCATGACTCATCAAACAGAGTGGTTGGACATTATTTCCCACTTCTGTAGATGTATCAACAAGAAACTGACTTGTAGTGTGCTTTTCTATGTTGTGCTGAAGCGTATCAACACCATGTTCATCCGCATTTACGACCTTTGTGTCTGAGTGAGAGGCTTCACCAGATGTATCATCCTAATAAATATGATGTTAGACTAAATTCTGACAAAAAAAATAATTAATGTATATTGATTCATAAGATTTGTACTTACAGTTTCATTATTAATAGCAACTTCGTCAATCAAAACATGACTACATTGTGGTGAGTGTATAACCTCTGTGGAATCCTCCATATGTTGTTCCTTTGAACAATCCATGTGTATAGATGAAACAGGTTGTTCATCCACTTTATCTGTCTGTACAATACCAAAAAATATTACATAATTCTATTAATTTACAAGGCAATCAATAAAAGGATAAATAAAAATATCATTTACAATCACATATACAAAAATAACATGATGTTTTTTAGTGTCATATACAAACTTTTTCAATATTGATCCCATTAACCTGTTCATCAGCAGCATCAGCAGATCCACCAATGTCTTGATCAACATTATGTTTCTGTTCATAAAAAGAAAATCAATAATTGTATCCAATGAAACTGAAACCAAACAAAGGAAAAATAATACCTTTTCAATTTTGTTGTCTTTCTAGCCAACAACTTTCATCAACTCAGAATGATTTTGTTTTATCAACTCCACAAGACAACCAACTTGTTGGTCAACCTATACTCAAATTATACAAGTTTTAAAAATTCATAATAAATAACAATAATTATAAAACATATATGATTTTCACAAAAAGATATATGATTGAAATACTCACATAACCCTTCAAGTATTGCTTCAATCCCTCTAATTGTGAATTTTCGAAAATTACTTTTCGAAAATCTGAATTAACGGGAACACTAGATACATTGTCAGCTTGCGGAGTTGGTAAATCTGGAGTGTGAACATTCTGATTTGGTTGCTTTTCCGCTGTTGTTGATTTGGAAACCTTTGTTTTATATGGATGTACAACCTTTCTTCTCTTCGGTGGGGTAGATCCTGTGCTAGAGACTCGTATTGATCTCCTCAACAATTGATCCGGTGGTTCGGATGAAAAGTCTTCAAATCCAGGAATCTCTTGTGGCTGCCCAACATCAATATTAACATTTGATGTACCAGGTTCATCATGAGTTACGTGACTGGGTTGAGGTAACTCAAGTGCTGTACATTCCTCTCCAGTTGGCTGAATATTTGTACAGTTATGCTGAAAATAACAAAATATTGAATCATTGTTAGAATGAACAAAAAATGTATCGATAAGTACCAAAAAATACTAAACATTAGTATATTAATTACCTCGGTGAAAACGCTATCCATAAACATCTCAAATTTGGGCTTTTCAGCCACAACTTTCCAATTGCAAATTCTTGGAATAACATTTTGTTCTTTAACTGCAATCTCATTATCCAACACAGAAACACATTCATATATCCATACATTAAGTGCATAAGGCATACCATTTAATCGATACATTTTTTTCTCAGATTTGAACTCTTGTCTAAGTGAATCCATTAAACTTCTGAAAGCCCGTTGTCCCCACGGATACTGCCGATAAGTGCCATCTTCAACCATTAAAAAATCTTCAATTGGAATTGCTGCAGTACCAAGTTGAGATAATACAAAAGAGTGGATGAAAAACATGATACATCTGAAGTTGATCATCGATATTATCCCAACCACCCAACATGAATCGATCTACCAGACGTTGTTTGTTTACACTGTAATTAGGCCCAGGAAAATACCTCTGAACTAGCCTACTTCTTTTTGAATTTGGATATGTAAAATGCTTAATATTTCCCCTGCATTTCAATCCAGTAATAATGGCAAATTCTTTCATAGTAAAGGTTAAGATATTTCCTTAGCATGTCTTATATCATTATATTGCACATCAGTTTGAGCTGCAAAAGGTACAGTGTCATGCTTTGGATTAAAACTGGTTGTATTTGCTTGTGTGGATTTTCTCCTCTGCTTCTTTCATATGATAATGTCTTCTTTGCACCTTATACACATTTCTGGACTCAAAACTCCGGACTTCAAAATGAAAAAGATTCTTATCTTTCCGCCAGCTGCGCTTTGGGTCCCCATCGCACGTGAAATGATTCCTCTTTTTGCTTTAGTCTCTCTCACATATACCTCTATATATAATGGCGTGTTTATTCTCTTATCGCGTCACTCCATATCTATCATCTCTACCCTCCACATCAAGACTTTAAACGAGCGACGAACCTTCCTATTACCTCACCTACTATTCCTGTTCCTACTCAAAAGAGTCCTCCAAATATACCAACGAGCTGTGGCGTTCCTTATATCATTTTATTGAGTGCGCTACCTCCCTCTAGCTTCTCATGTAAAGTAAAATACGCGCTGTTTCCCAACAGTTTTTCCAGCAACAGTGTGGTAGTGAGTAAAGGGGACTCAACATTATTGACAAAAGAGGCATTTCCTCTTTAGAAAACAATATAAGCCGTTGTGAGTAAGATGTGAGCGCGGAACCTACTATTATATTATTCTTCTTTTTTTATATCTAAATTAATGCTTAATAGCAAGCGAGCACAAAACTATCTACTACACAGAAAAATACCTATTCATCGTTTGCAGCTCGTCCGATCTAGAGACTGTGCTATTGTTCATGCGTGTCTGCTGGCACTCCCAAACCATTATCTGAATTTATTTTAGACTAGATCTGATCTTCGTCTTGTACTTTGTAGTTGGGCTTGGGTTTATTGTTTATCTTTTTCTTGTTGTGTTTAAGTAATTTTTTTCACATTTTGGGTTATAAGAGATTCTATGTCTTTATTTGTTTTGGATTTGTGGTTTTTTGTCTAAGAAGTCTGGGTAAATGAAAGAGAATAAACGTCTTCTAAGGAAGATGAACCTTCATCTTTTTCACTTTTTGGCAAAGTGACACAAACTATTAACGGTTTATAAGTCATTTACCGGACTACCGTTTTGAACGGACTAGCTGTATCTTTATCCGATACATGTGGATTTATTACATTCAGAGGGGAATGTACACCCATCTCATCCATTTTTCTTGGGATGGAAAACCTTGTTGTTGGTCTGAGTGTCTTTAGTCTTCAAATCCATTTCTCCATTTTTGCAATTCTTTCTCTTGACCTGGAGATTTCGTGTAACAACACTCATTTTTGTAAATTTAATCGTTTAAAAAGCTTCGCGGTCATTGAAGAAACAATTGATCACAAAATATAATTTTGTCTGTGTCTTTCATTGAATATGGATTGAGGATAATTTTGTCTGGGATTCTGTTTGAGAGAGGAGAAAATATAGAAATTTTGACCTATATACTACTCCTAGCAATAGTCTATAATGCTTCAGTAAAATCATTAAATCCTTAAAAAGTGGTTATAGAAAATCCTTTAATAAGTCTACAACCTCTAACCATGTCTGAAAAAATCTCCAATTACCTACCATG
Source organism: Solanum lycopersicoides (assembly GCA_022817965.1). Classification (NCBI taxonomy): domain Eukaryota; kingdom Viridiplantae; phylum Streptophyta; class Magnoliopsida; order Solanales; family Solanaceae; genus Solanum; species Solanum lycopersicoides. The sequence goes on along the minus strand of CM040618.1, from coordinate 30,141,990 downwards.
AATTACAACATCAATATATAAAATTTATTTTTTTTATTTCTACTGTTAAATAATATTCCTAAAGCATTTAAAACAACAAAATTATATATTTATGTCTTTTTTGTTATGATTATTCAATATATTGTCTATTTAAACATTTTCTGCTGTTTGTAAAATAATTGGTAAGTAGGTAAGTGTCTAAAAAAGTCATTAGATGGTTCATAAGCTATTAAGTTTTGCGCTGTCCAAATTGGAGTCTTTCGTATTCTACATCATCGATCTTATTTAAAGGTCTGAAATGAAGATGGATCAACATGTTGTTTGTAGGTATCTGCAAATCTGGGTAAATTGTGCTGGAGCTATATAGTAACCTCCGACTTCCTATTCGTGTCCATCTCTCTCATGCAATAAGCTATATATATAATCGAACTCTCCTTCAAATATAAGCGAGAGAGTGCGTACTGTACGACTGTATCCGAGTGTGCGTTATCCAGAGTGGATAGCTGCATTTCTCCTCCTCTATCATAAACGTGTTAAATACCATCAATAAGGTAAATATTGTCCGAGTTATAAGCCCTATCTTCTTCTCCAGGCCTCACTTCGCGTACTCTATTTGTGCGGAACATTATGCGCTTACTAACATGCGTCTCGCACTTTCTAGTCAGTTATTAAGGAAGTTACTCATTCTTTAAGATAAACTATTAGATCTCAGTATAGTACAGCTAGAATTTCAAATAGCCATCCGGTTACTCATGTCTATTTCTGCCTTATCTTCTTTATAAATTTTCCACTCCTGATATGCTTAATCTTTTCAC